>CM062818.1:778874419-778974419 GCA_031772625.1 Pinus tabuliformis
GAGAGAGAGAAACAATTTTTAGCCTTTTTAGTTTTTTCTTGCGATTGGATAGTTTTTAGCTTTTTTAGTTTTTCGAGCGATTGGATGGCTTTTAGCTTTTCTAGTTTTTTCTTTTTTAGCTTTTTTAACGAAGGACCTCGGAATTGAGTGTCAGAGAAAATTTCTCATTGGATTCTGTTGATTCTATGGTTTCACGAATTACAAGAGGGGAAGAAAATACTATAACAAAAAAAAAACGTGTAGAAACGCAGAAACGTTTACAAGCTAACACAGAAACATTTGCGTGTTTGGAAAAATATTTGTAGGCGCAGTGAACGAAGGCTAACGCAAATATTTATATAGTTGAGCGGCTGGAGAGCGGATTTTTTGTGGTCCACCAGATCGGATAGCTTTTAGCTATTTTTAGTTTTTATTTTTTTAGTTTTTCCAATTAAGGACCATGCAATTGGCTGCCACGGAAGATCTCTCTTTGGATTCTGTTAATTTTTATCAATAGTTTGAAATTGAATTTCACCGGTGAAAGACATTTTATTATTTTGATAAAAGTTTGTATTGTGTTGTGATGTGAATTTTCACATTGATGCAATATTTTTAATAACTATTTGTTATGATAGTTGAATTGAGGCTTCTGTGATCCATGTCAAGATTAAGAGAATTCTTTGGCTTAAATCACATGATAGTATATTTGTCTATGCATTTCGAATCACCCAGTGTGGTTCATCGTCAGGACAAGTTGAAGAATGAGATCTAGATTACATGTTAAATAGTCAGAGCAAAACTTCCAACTGCTAAAGGTATATTTTAATACAAATGTATATATATTTAAAATAAATTAATTTAAGTATTATACACTAAGAATCAACCTTTAATATTTTAATTTAATTGTTAAATTTTTTATTTAATCAAGAAAATTGTTTAACTATTTTAATAGTAAAATATGATTTAATGAAATTATTTTCTTTATATTAATTAAGTTGAATGATTAGATAAATAGTTAGTTATACTATTACTTATCTTATGTAATTCCTGTACAAGAAATAATCCATTTAGAAACAATAATTGATTAATATGAAGTTAATTGTGTTAAGCTTATTGCAAATGACATGTGTAACTAATTAAACTAAATTTAAATAAATATAAGGATATTATTAATATGATCTTATACTAGATCTCCACTATCACAATTATTATATTAATATTATTACTATTAATGTTAAAAGTAAAATGATAGTGATATCTCTTTATCAATCGATAGGATATTAATATCTTAGTAATCTACTAGGAACCCCAGTTACTAGATTTAGGGAATTAGTAAATGTAATGAATCTATTATAGTTTTATAATAATAGAATTAATTTAAGGGATGGGTAACTAATTAACATAAATTTTGTAGAATATAAATTAGTTATTTAAATATCATAAACCATATAATTTAACCCTAAAGGAAAGAAAATGATTAAATTAAACAAGGAAGGTTAAAGGATAACAAGGGAAAAATAAAAAATAAAAAAATCTAGAACCAGCGACTAAAAGAGGGAGGGGGAGGAAATGACTAGGAGGTGAGCACCGGGATCCAACATTTGTTGATCTTCCAACTGTCATCTCTATTGAGATTGCTTGGCCTCCTTTCAACCTCAATGGCTTCCCTAAATTTACGGTGGTAGAACATTGAAATTCTAGCAAGGACATTGGCCTCGTCAATACAAACATGATGTTTGGTCTTCTTCGCATGCTCAGCTAGTGCAGAAGACTTAGTTCTCTCGTGCTTAAGATCAGCTGCATGCTCATTGATTCTTTGATTAATGGAGCACCTAGTCTCACCAATATAGGGAATCCCATAGGAACAAGGAATAATATAGACCCCTTTCATGTCCTTCGGGTCAATAGCATCCTTCACCGATCGGAGGGATTTACGAATGGTGTTAAGGGGTCTAAAGTTTGAGGGGACATTATGTCTCCTCAGAATCCTTGCAATCCTGTCAGTGGTCCCTTGAACAAAAGGAAGATGGACCCCTGGGACACATTCTTTATGTTCTTTTTTAACCATCGAATTTTTGAAAGCTTTGAGGAAAGCCTTCTAACCCAAGTATTTGCTACAACCGTTCTCAACAAAGACCTTGAGAAGATGGTATTTCTCTTTCTCGAAGCTCTTTTCATCAGAGATCCTGAGGGCACGAGTAGCGAGAGTATTGAGAACGCCCAACTTTTGAGTAGGGAAATGATGGGAACTCGCATGGAGATATTTCTCAGTATTTATTTTCTTCTGAAACACCTGGTGGGAGAGGGAACCATCATTATTCTTAAAAATAAGAATATCTAGGAAAGAGAGGAAACCATCAACTTCTTGTTCCATGGTGAACTTAATGGTGGTGGACTGACCGTTAACATGATGGAAAAAGAGATCTAACTCCTCTTGGCCATGTGGCTAGATGACATTAGTGTCATCTACGAATCTTCCAAAGCTTAAGTAAGAGGCGAGCTGAGGATAGAGCCTTGGATTCAAAATCTTCCATAAAAAGATTAGAAACGACTGGGGATAGGGCTGAGCCCATGGCAACACCACAGGTTTGTTCGAAAAACTCACCTTCAAAATTGAAAAAGGTGGAAGTGAGACAGATCTCAACTAACCGAGCAGTATCGGGATCTGTTAGGCGGTTGATAACATACAAAGCATCATTTATAGGGATGAAAATGTAGAAGGAGACAACATCAAAACTAACAAGAATGTCCTGAGGGTCAAGCTTAAAATCCTTGATCTCACCAACAGAGGAAGTAGAGTCTTTGACGAAAGACTCTGTACGACCAACTAAGGGTTTAAGCTTTAATGTAAGGAACTTAGCTAGAAGGTAGGTAGGACCACCAATGGTGTTGAAAATGGGTCTAAGGGGAGCCCCTTCTTTGTGAATCTTAGCAAGCCCATAGATCCTGGTTTTGGAATTGAATGTCATTTCTCACACATATGTCTCTTTTTGCATTTATATAATATATTTTCTTTTTTAATTTATTGGTGAAAGACAACTTTAGTTTTCGTATTTATATAATATTTAAAATAAAATAATAAGTGGAAGACAACTTTATTTTTGGCATTTATATAATATTTAAAAAAAATCATTGGAGAAAAACATGATTATTTTTAGCATTTATAGAATATTTAAAAGAAAATGATATTTTTAGCATTTATGGAATATTTTAAAAAAAAGTTCATGAGTGGAAGACAACCTTATATTTCGCATTTATATAATATTTAAAAAAAACCATTGGTGAAAGACATCTTTATTTTTCACATTTATATAATGGTTTTGAAAAAAATTCATCGGTGAAAGACATTGTTATTTTTCTATAAGTTTATGTGTTGCATATTTTCACACTCACACACATATATATAATTAGATTATTTGAATTTTTTAAACACACATTTATTAATTAATGCAAATTTAATATATATTTTTTCTAAATAATTCTAAATTCTATTACTGAAACATAGTGATACACTGAGGCTTTGGCCTTTGCATGTCTGTGCCATGGTTTAAGGCATATAACAACAAAATAGGTTTGTGACTTCCCAGAATAGGAAACCAGTCCAGTTCAAAAATGAAATTGCAAAAATGAACTTGCTGCCCACACAGGGGAAACTAGAAATCAATCACAGTAGCTAGCATGTTTTTCAAAAATGCACAAAAAAATCCCTATTGATGTAATTCCAGAAACCTGAGACACGATGATGCGTGGCAAGTTGTGTGGCATGCTGTGCTAGCAAGTCAAGTGTTATGCGGCGACGACGAGTGTTCCTTAATGATTAAACACCTTTATGGATCAATGTCCTCCTCTTCTTACTGCATCACACCCATGTCATATTTCGCCTGAGGGTCACGGTTCTTCTCCTCTACAGTGTTCTTGCCCTGAGGATTGTCCTTCTTCTCCCTTGTGCAGTGTGGTCTTCCATTGTCCTCAGCTAGCTCCTTGCAGATTGGGCTTCCTTCTTCATTCATTGGCTCCTCGTGGAAGGTAATTGAGATGGTGGTTGTTATGATTGGTTGGTTTAGGGAGCAGTGATAAGTGAACTGGGTTGAGTGAAGGGGTTGCTGTGAGCTGTAAGGAATGTCAATGGTTGGAGAGGTGGATTGCATTAGTTGGAAGTGGACAGCTTGTGAGTGGCCTCTATGAGTGTCTGGATAGCGGTCAGAGACCAAATGATCCGAGGGGGATGAGGAGTCTGAGGCAGGAGAAGGTGGAGAGTGAAGCAGTCTGCCTCTACTACTCCCTCTTCTGTTTCGTATTCTATGGCAAAGCCTAGGCATTTTGACGTGGGAGCGAAGAGAATATCTTCTAGGAGGTGGCTCAGAGAAATGAGAAAGGGCAGCAGGTTCAGAGGTCGGCTCAGAGGAAGGAATAGCAGCAGACGCAGAATGGAGAATGAGGTTGTAGATAAAGCTTTGCGAATAATGAATGCCTGGGACAAATTCAATGTAGCATAGAATGTTGCAACACCTACCCGTAGCAGTGTGTGAGCTTGGTTCCATTGTAGCCAGTGGACAATGAGATTGCAGAGGCGAAGGATTATAGACAAAGGAGGTGGAGTTGAAATTGCTAGAGGGCGCCATTAAGTAGAGCCGAGGCGGGTAGATGCAGCCAGGTTGATTAGAGTGCCGACTTAAATGCCATTTACTGTTGTTGTTAATTCGTTTTATGGTTTTGTGTGCAAGATTATGAAGGGCCATGTGGCTAGGCCACTTGCCGTCCCGTTCCCCCACCAGCATATCGATTTCGACGTACACCCGCATCCAGGAGATGCAAATTCAATATTTTATTTTCATAACCATTTTTATTCAAAGTCCATTCTTCATTGTGTTACAATAAAAGGGCATTCATTAATTAATTTTACTGAACCCCAACTTTTTTATTCTCATAAATATTTGTATATTAAGAAAGACAATCAATTCTTTTTTGCAATTACTAATGCATACATATAAATATTTTAAATATTCATACACATCATATAAATAAATACTCCAAATATATATGCTCTACATCATAAAAGAAATTCAAAACTTTAATATATTAATACACTCACATAAATAAATACTCCAAAAAAAGTTTTCAAACACGGTCATGTATAAGAGGGTCTTTATACATGATTTTTGTTTTGTGACATTACACTTCACAACAAAATTTTTTATACAATATGGTGTGGATATGGACATGGATTCAATTTTTTGATGTTATATCATTTTATTTATGGACCTTGCGGTAGAGTTGGAATGCACATAGATGCATACACTCTACGTAACTTTTCACTTAATAAATGTTAAGATTTTTTCTTTAGAGAAATAAAAAAATAGACACTGCAAGCATTAGTACATGAAATTTAAGTAATGATAAGACAATTTCCATACAAAATATTTAAAATAATAAATCAATATAAATATATTCAAATATATAAAAAAATTATTAAAAATTATATTCATTACATATAAACAAGAGTTGCATGCAAAAAATACCCCCAAGATTGCAAATATTGTAAGCCCAAAAAAAGTCAAAATTTAAGATTGCAAAAAATAATTTTGTTTTGGTAGATTCCAGAACTTTGCAATAATCATAGAAGCTAAAAAAAATAAATAGACTGATGCAGGTAGAGGAAATTCCAACAAATAACTCCACCTCTGCCGTAGATACCCAACTGAAGCAAGCTACATACATGCTAGGATTTGCAAAAACATTGTCCATAAGGGCTCACACCCTTCCAACCAAGAATCACCAAATGCCCAAGAGGCATTACATTCTATATACTGAGAGACAAGCCGCCTCTAGTGGCGCCCAAAAAACAAACGCTGATGGAGGTACTGGACACACCAAACCCATCAAAAAAGCATAAACTTCATGAGATAGGGAGAACATGGCCACCACCAAAACTAGGTATCGGCAGCATATATCATCATAATCCCATTAGAGCAGTGGCCACACAGGGAAAAATTGGAAAAATAAGTTTGTCATCAACAAATTTGATCAAAACCATCCCCCTTCTTCCCTCTTTCACTAGTCCCCATCCGACGAGGAAACATTATCCAAGACGCAAGCACTTCAAGCAAGGTGGATCACCAAGGTCACGTTCTTCTAATTCACAAGGTAAAGGCACTGAACATGCCTTAAGTGGGCATCAATTCCATCCACATAGAAGTGCAACTTCCTCAACATCCTCTTGACATCCTCCAAGGATGAAGAAAGGTTCCACTTTTCAACTTGTTTTGTCTCTAAGAACTAAGCTCAACAATGTCTTCATCTGCCACTAAAGGGCCACTGAATGTAGGAATTTTTTCTTACTAGCCCTTGAGTGTCTAGGGTTAGGAACCCACCCACCCAAATACCCGAGAAATTTTGAATTAGATGAAGAATTCCTTTATTCTCCCACCTTTGAATCCAATTCTGTTATCTCCATACACAGAATTTGGAAAGTAGATTTCTTGAGCCAAGAGGGAACGACACAAACTCCACAACATACTTAAATTCCTCTAACCATTCACCAAGACAACACCACCTCACGACACTGCACCAATAATGGTCCTGACACCAAAGGACCATGGCACAACCCCTTTTCCTAAAGTCAACAACACAGGAAGCAAGGAAAATTTTAAGGATTTTTTTTTCTTACTATTTAGAAACCTTGGCGAATCTTACTAGTCCCTAATATGCAAAGTGTAAAATGTTTGCATATATGTTTATAAAAATATTCAAATTTCTAATGATTTCATATCATTCTCTATAAAATTTTAGTGATTTTTAAGATAATATCATTTATCCTATAAAATTTAGACGAATAAATTTTAGAGAAAATGGAAATTTGGCGAATCATTTTTTTGGAAAAAGCATGGAAAATTAGCCCACCTATGAATATTATCCCCTAAAATTTTCCATGACATGAAGCTAGTGTGGCCTTCAACAATACACACCTACACGTAACACTATGACTACCCACAACGTGACACAGATAATGCAGACTTACAAACTCCTAGACCTAAGAACTAGAATGAAGAAGACCCACAATCGTCAAACTATAAACAATTCTCAGCTGAAAAGGACACACCCATGAAGACCAATTCACCAAGAATTTAGGATAAACAACAAACCCAACTAGATAGAAGGGCAAAACGAAAGACAAGAACTTACAATCCCAATTCACCACCCCGCAAAGATGAGCCTGCCACCCCGTCAACGAGCAACATGAACAGACCCAGAGCACCAACCTTTCTACATTATCACCCCCATCAAGGAGATTGAAAAAAAAAATAGTTAGCTTAGAACCAATACAACAATATATTAATTTAAGAGCCCAAAGTGTCACTCACTAGAATTAATCATTGGTTGAACGGAAAATAATGCTTCCAACTAGTCTAGCTAGACCCAATTGATAGTTGAAAACATAATTAAAACAATATGCATTAAAAAGGATTGAAATGATTAAGCCATAGATTTAAAAGATCAAAGGAATAATAATAATTCTTGAAATTAGAGCATTTTCATTGATGTCCAAATACCTTGATGAATAAAATAAAGAAAACAAATAGAATCAAGAACCATGATCTTTACTCAAAGTAGGAAAATAATTAGCTGAAAACAAGGCTCAAGATGTTAGCTCATTCAAGAAAAATGAAAAATCACTACCAACAATATGAATGATGTCACGGTAGTCAAGTAATTAAGAAGAAATAAACATGAGTTTATTATAGAAACAAAAATATCACTAGCTTTATCAAACAACAAAAATAAACACTTCAGCACTTAGTGCAAGGTTTGATGACAACAAATGTTTATTTTTTAATTTTTTTTTTTAAGAAATGGTTATGGGGTTCGATATTAACGCAATCTGGTTTGAAGGTTAAAATGGTTTACAATTTTAACACAATTTTCCAGTTCTACATTCAAATGGATCCAAAAAAGACTAAAATATCCCATTGGATTCCGTTCATTATGTGGTTTCACGAATTGATGCCAATAGTGGTTTCAGGAATTACAAGAGGGGAAGAAAATACTATAACCAAAAATATGTGTAGAAAGAGGGGAAGAAAACATGAAGAAACACAGAAAACATGAAGAAACAATCAACAACAAAATTAGCGTCAGAACCATGTGAAACTGTCGCGTGGAGAATCCAACAAGGGTATTCGTTGCCAATGTTGCCAATTTTGTGAATTTGTAGTGTCATTAGCAGGAAAAAGAAGGAAGAGGCATAACTTGGACATTTTTCATCCTTTTTGAGCCCACGAAGAGCTTACGTAGGGGTCTTTGGGTGTTCTGGACACAATGGCAACATTATTTTTGTGATTTGATCATTTTCTATTGATGTAATTGATATATTGAGCATATAATTTAAAAGCCAACATTGGAAGCTAGATGCAGAGATGTATCCTAGGAGGGGTGAGCTCCATCATCAAATTGTTGTTTTAATATGTTGGTCGTTTTCTATTTTTCTCTTTTTAAATATTCAAAACTTATCTAAAATCACTAGGTTTATGTTCTTTTGCAATTCCGATCCATTTCCCACAAGACATAAAATAGATTGCGAACTCTTTCAAGAAACCTTTAATTTTTAATTTCAGATTACTTTGGTATTAAAGCATGCATGTTTGAAGGTTTTATATTTTTTGCAATTATTTTCTTAAATGATTTTAAGGTCTAAGTTGAGAAGAGGTGAATCAGTTCTTTTAGAACCAAACTCTCAATTTCATTCAAGGATGTCATAAACTCCACGAGTCATCTCACATGAAGAACGAGAGCTAATGTCTAAGGATGAAAAAGCTTTTAGAAATACTTTCTATGATATGTGAGAGATGGTAAAAGTGTACTACAATGAGAGGACAAAAAGGTTGCAAGGAGAAAACTCAAATCATATAAAAGGTAATGGTGGTGATGGGAGCAAGTCTCTATTCTCTCCACCTCCCCCTTCACATCCATCTTTACCTCCATCCTCACCTCCTTATTCACCTCCTTTAACACCTAGACATACTCCTCCTAAATCTCAAAAAGGATGTGTTAAGTCTCCTTTGATTAATCTTGATGTCAATATTCAATTGCTTATGTACAATGGGGAAGTAAATGATGAAAAG
Source organism: Pinus tabuliformis (assembly GCA_031772625.1). Classification (NCBI taxonomy): domain Eukaryota; kingdom Viridiplantae; phylum Streptophyta; class Pinopsida; order Pinales; family Pinaceae; genus Pinus; species Pinus tabuliformis. Next base: position 778,883,518 of record CM062818.1, read on the forward strand.
TTGTATAATTGGGTTCGTCAAGTTGAAGCCTATTGCAGGATCCTAAAGTTGACAATGATGTTACAAATATCCAGCTTGCTTCTCTTTGATTGGAAAGTACATCCCTCTTCTGGTGGGAGGCGAAAACTAAATAAGGTTTGAAGAAAAGTGGTAAAATTACCTCTTCTAGGAATGATTTTATAGTTGCATTAAGAGGACAATTTTATCCATTAGCTTATATGCAAAAAGGAATTATGTATTGAAAAAAATTTAGAACGGTTGAAGGTCAGAGTGTTCAAAGTCACAGACAAGAATTTAGAAGAAGAGATTTAATCTTGGATATTGAATTGTCTTCAGAATACACTCTCCTTAAATACATAGGTGTATTACATATTTATTTGAGACATACTATACTTATGTTTAATCCCACCAACCTAGATGAAATATGTGTTCATGCATCTCATTTAGAATCAAGATTCAAGAATTTTCCTCAAGAGATTAGCAAGAAACCTTCCAAATTTGGAGAGAAGGGAAAACGAAAAAATAATGCTATAGTAAATAAAGAGGTAGAGAAACTTACCTGTAAACATTGTTCAAAAGAAGGCCATGAAAAAGACCAATGCTTGAAATTACATCCAGAAATGAGAACAAATAAGTTCAATAAAAGGTAAAGGTTCCTATTACAAGTACTAGTTCTTCTAGTAAGCCTACTGAGTCTCAAAATGATAAAGAAATAATTGATCTTTTTCATATAAGCGTCATTAGAAAACATACAGAAGTTGATCTATTATTTGATAGTGAATTCCAGGTAAATATTATTTCTGAAGCAATTGTCAAGAAACTAAATCTAAAAGCTAAATGTCAAACTGAACCTAACCTATTGGGTTGGGTATGTGATGATGCCAAATTACAAGTCACAAGAAAATGTAAACTCAAATTCACCATCAGTATTAATTTTATACATGAGGTAGAGCTTGATGTTTTACAACTTGACATATGTGGAATTGTTTTAGGGAGTCCATGCTTGTATGACCAAAAATCCATGTTCTATTGTCATGAGAAAAAATATCATCCTCTTAAATATGGGTTTTAGTATATTGTTAGAGAACATTGCAAGAAGATGAAATTATCTCTTGTTAGTGTTGGTTAGATGAAAGGGCTTGTAAATGCTAGAAATAATTTTGTGTTGTTTTTCGAGCCGTAAAAAGGGTCTTTTTCACCGTAAAAAGGGTCTTTTTCACCTCTATTTACCCCACATTAACTTGTCAATCCAGGAATGATTTGTTATCTCAAAGAGTGTACTTAGTTTGAGGTTGTCATTTGTCAGAGTAATGCTAGTAGTATAGTGCTCAAAATGCAAAGGTAAATGAATACTTAAAACAAGATCTACTTACAGCCAGAACCTTAAGATTTAAATCGTGCATTCAAGAAACTAAAGGGCAATTTATAAGTCAAGGGTTCAGTAATAATAACTCATCCCTCTGTAAACTGATGCAACTAAAGATAATCAAGGAACAAATCATCAACCTGGAAACTAGACAACAAATGTCAATGCTCACAACAGTCTCAGATGGTTTTGCATGGTGGGCCCCAGTATTGCAGCAATAATGTTGCAACTCCTAGAACTCCCTTCTTTAATTTTATAAACCCAGTAGTTTGTAACAAACTTGGAAGTGCCGGTGCTGTATGCACAAGTACAAGCTCTTGCCGCAGCTGTCACTTGGTCAGCTGGCACAAGTTCGCTAGGAGCTTAAGCCAAATTCTATGAGCTCTGAGAAGAATCTTTTTAACTGAAGGACGAAAGCTAACTCAGAGAAGGCTAATCTACTTACATAAAGAAATTGGAAAGCTGAAAGGAAACATAAACCCTAGCAAACCCTAATTTTACCAGCTAGCCCTACTGATGCAAGAAAGAGGATGCAAGCTACTGAAAGAGATGCCATTGACTTCTAGGAAGGTAAGATGCATTTGTCCAAGCTACTTCTACAGTAACATCTGAAAAAAAAAACATCTTTTTGTATTTTTGAATAAGTTGTCAGAATTATCATGCATGTGCTTTTAACTAGTTTTTGACTGTTCATAGGTGGATTGGTGAGAGGAAATGCTTGCAGAAGGTTGGGAATGTTCGAATAGGGCCTAAGGGGTCCCTAACACCCTTCCAGAGAGTTTCACAAAGTTTGGCTATCAAGAAACCACTCTTGTGAGCTTCTACAGGAAGTCTGCAGGGGTTCTACAGGATGTTCTGTAATTTCTACAGGATGTTCCGAAAAGAGGTTTTTGGAGGGTGTATGGAGAGAGAAGGGTGAAGGAGTGAGTATGGAGGTATGATAATAGTGTGAGGAGGTCCAAGACTTGGAGGATGGAGCTAATGATAGCTGAGGATGACTGGATTTGTTCAAGGAGGAGTGGAGCAATGTTGCACAAAAACTAGGTCAAGGTGTAGCAAATGTGAGGCAAGACTCAGAGTTAGGGGATGGAGAAGATGGGATTGATGGTGTATGGGTAGATGGAGAGGTGTTACAGGTGCTCTGCAAGTTACTTCTCAAACTGAACAAACAATGACTTGAAAAACCGATGACCTAGCTACTTTATTCTAATCTGGCCTAAGTAACAGCGAAGGAAATGAACAGAAGTTTATTTGCAATGAAACCATGTATAATAACTATGCAACGAAGCAATCAAGAATATGAACATGTAACCAACATTTGCAAATAAAAATTGAACACTAATGATTGCATGGCGAAGAAAAGACAGTGTTTTTGGGCAGCAAGGTCACCTTGATCCCAACTCTTGATTCCACTGAGGGAGAGGTGAGATCAGAGGTGCTTGATGGCCTTTTTCTAAAGATCTTCCCTGTTAATAACCTATCAAATAAATCTGAACATAAAAATCATTTTTAATCATCAAAAGCAATCTAAATAACAAAGCAAGATTTAAATCTAAATAGCAGATTTTATTCTAAGAATGCAGCAAAAACACGTAAAGGTGAACAAAGGAGTTACTGGGCACTTGATTTGGGCCCAACCCCAAGAGCTATAGCCTCCTAAGGAGGATTAGAGTTGGTGCAAAGCTGGATTCATCTTTATTGCTCAAGAAATAATAGTTACATCAAAAACTGTCCACAAGGAAAAGCTTGAAAATGTGCTGAAATGCAAAGCTAACCTACTGCCGAGAAATGACTAAAATCGAACTACAAACTAGCTAACTTCTGCCTACAAAGTGACTAACTGAAATGAGGCCCTAAGCCTTCTTATTTATACAAATTGAGGACCCCAACAGCCCTCCTAAACTTTAGGAACTCGGCTACCAAAACTTGTAGTTAACAACACCTTTACTAGCCCTTGCTCGGCTGCCCTTGTGATAATCAATTTGGTGGGCCTTGAACTCCGAGCTGATGGTGGAGAATTCAACGTAAGGGCCCATAAATGAAGGAGACACCTTCCTACAAATCCTCTCCCTTGTTCTTCCACGAATTTGGCTACCAAGTGCTCATTAAAACCTTTGATTTTGTCTCAAAATTAACTAAAAATCTGCACAAAGCACCCATTAGACTTGTTGGCATAATGACTAATCCAATTCACTCTATTAGCATAAATATAATAAAAAACGTGCAATAAAATAATGAGAATGGTGGATTAAGTCGAATTAGGAGGTTGAATGAGCCCATATAATTATCCATTTTTGGGGCTCATCATCACCCCCCTACTGAAAGTTTTGCTCATCCTCTGAGAAACTAATCTATCTCTTCATCTTTGATGGCCCTGGTGGCCTCCTTGTCATGCCAAGCTTTTGAAGTGATGTCCTCTTCTCGGTCATGAACCCATGCTTTTCTCTCTACTTCTTCCCACTGCCTGTGCTCCTTTTCCTGTAGCAGTTTTGTTAGCTCCTCAACCTCAGCCTGCAGCTTGTCCTCTCTTTGTTGTTCATCATATGTTTCCTTGTCTTTCCTTCTTCCTGTGATTGTTTGGCTACCTTTTCCTCCAATTTCTCGGTCTCTCTTCACTTAGCCAGTGTTTCCTGTAGAACAGTCTCAGCATCCTGTAGAGAGGCCTTTGTGTCCAACATTTTTCATTCTTTCTCTCCAGGTGGATGTCTTAGGGCTTCCCCATTCATATGGGATGGATGCCCTTGAGGGAGACCTCTCCTTTTGTGTAGCTGGGGTGTCTACAATTGTGATTGCCTCTTTTGATGGTGGCTGGGGTCTACCAGTTTTTATCCGCATGCTCCTTCTTGCGTTAAAATACATGGAATGCTCCCTCTTTCACTTCCATTTTTGCTTTGGAGATGTGCTTAGGGTAGCCAACACAGCTACTACCTCCCCAGCTAAAATCTCAGGCAATTTTTCCTTTTGTTGCCCTGTTTCCATGCTTCCTGTAGAAAGTCCTGTGTTGACTGTTTTCTGGCTTCCTGTAGAAACTGTTTTCTGGCTTCTTGTAGAAAGTGTATTCACTGTTTCGGTCTGCTTGGTTAGGGGTGTCCTCCCTTTTAATTTTTGTGTGGTCTCCTTGGTTGTGCCCTCCTTTGTTTGGACTTTTTTAGTCCTCTCTGCTCTACCTGTGTCATTGATTTAGGTTGTAGGGACATTAATAATTCCTCCATTATCTCATCGTCATGACCCTGCATTTTGTCAAAAAATGTCATCCAATTGGCACGGGTGAAGAGGTTCACCACCTCGGGATGTTCACGCAATTTCCTAGAATCCGAGGGTTCATTCATGATAGATCCCCCTGGCATGGTGAGAGTGCTCTGTTTTAGGCTCTGAGCAGAGAGGGCCTATTGTTTTATGGTTTCCTCCTTTGAACCTCAGGACAGGATCTCTCAGGTGTTTATATTTTAACTTGCGCCAATTCCCTGGTTCTAAAACTTTCGCTGCCCAAAACTAGGTTGTTCGTATGTAAAAGGAATAATCAGGTTTTCACAGACAGGGCACAAAGCTCAATTTTCATCTTTAGCATACATACAATTATGAAAATTCAAATGCTTCATATGCAAGTTAGCCCTCACGGTGCTTCATCTTTTTTTAGGATATTTTTTATCAGGGACCATGGAGGAGAGTTTTGACGCAGAACTGACTGAGTAATTTCGAGCAACACATAGGCAAACCACTATTTTCGACTCACAAGCAGACTTGTCTTTGACTTCCTTATTCAATATAGTTCAATTCATCACCTTTCGAACACACCATGCATGGAAGAGTGTTTTTCGAGCCTACCTCTTTCGGGACTCCAAATTTGTCGAAGAAAAATCCATTTTCTCTGCTCCGGAAGGCTATGCTGTATTTCCTGTAGAGCCTCTTCCTGTAGAACACATTTCTGGCTTCTGTAGAATGTCACGATGCTTCTGAATGAGCCTGGGGCGTGGGAGAATTTTGAAACAAGCTGAAAAGCTCGGGCTAACAGACTGCGGAGGAGGAGGACGCGTACTTCGCTGAGAACGGTTGCAAATGTAAATGAACAGCGGTTAATGTGAGTTCTTCGACCGAGAATTTTACAGCGCAATTCATGGCGAGGAGGTGAGGTGGCCAGGTGTACGTGGCGACATGCAGACTGTAGTGCTATCATGAACTGCATGTTCTCTTCTGGATCTGTTGCACTGGAGTTCAAACGGCCAACACTCCCTGTTTTTTAATTTTCACGTGAGTCGACTATCCACATATATTGCATGATTTCCAGCTGAGCGCTAGAGAAGGCACTGTTGGGTTAACTTTGCTAGATTCGTGGCTTAATCCCACCATTTCATTCGTTTAACCATTTTCGAATCATATTGATGCAAATAGAGGAACTGGTTTATACGCATACCTGTAAGTCGACGTGCTACTGGGTCCTTTTTGCTACTGCATCCATTTGTTTCTGTTGTTGCATGATGGATTGGTGGTCGATTCATGGCTATTTTTTGTTGTGTAGGTATCCTCTAGCTGGATCTAAGCTGCAGGAATTTGTTTCCATGTTCAGATCTACACCCTCAAGCTTCTGATGTTGAATTTTTACACGACAGAAACTTGTTTTCTCCATTGCTCCCGAACGATAGACCGGATCGATCTGAAACTTTCTAAGCATGTTCCTATCATCATTATGCACCTCCCATAGCAAAATTGCGATCAATGGATGCACAGATTTCGAGAAAAATAGAAAATGGATGAATATTATAGAGATCAATTTCTTGGAAATCATGCATTGAAATCGGCTGAAACTGCTTGGGTAAGTTACTATCACCCATATGCATCTCCCCATGAAACAAGTTTTGAAATCGATGCATGGATATGGAGAAAATACGAAAATGGATGAAGGTGATAGGGGCTGATTTCTTGGAAAGCGTGCACTGGAATTGGCTGAAATTGCTCGGGCATGTTGCCATTGTCCCGATACAACTCCTCCTGTAACAGTTTTGCAAATGGATGCACGGTTTTAAAGTTAGGGAAAAAACAAATTATGTTCTATATATTTTTTCTTCAAAGCATTCTGCAAGTTTCTGCATGGTAAAAAAAATGAGCTTGGGCTGTGATGCAGGCATGGAGATGATGGAGGAGGAGTTTGAAGATTGCAGGAAGACCTTTGAACCCTTGAGGAAGCTATCATGTTCTCCAAACCACCTTTTTGAAATCCATTTCTAGCATGTAATTTCTACCGGAACTTCCTGTAGAACACGCAGTTTTGAGGAGAGAAGCACAATGAAATGGAAAAATGATGGAAAAGGGTGAGGGATGGAAACATGGATGCTTGCAGGCCTCGTGGACATATTCCTAGCCTTCTGGTCCTCTTCGGAGATCGATTTTTTCTTGTTTGTAAGCTTCCTGTAGAGGACACAGAACTTCCTATAGAAAACACAGAACTTCCTGTAGAAGGCACAGGACTTCCTCTGTCTTTGTTTTGAGTGATCCTACTGACCTGCAATGTCCTTGCTGCAACCTGAAATTATTCAATGGAAATTAGGTTTATTTTTATTTTTATTTTTCTCTTTTTTTTTGAAAAACCACTAGGGCGCCTCATGGAGGTTTTCACCCTGATTGCCTACCTTGGGCACCTCCAAGGGAGGTTTTCACCCAGTTATCTTATTCCCTTTTTATTTTATCTTCTTTCTAACCCATTGACCACCTCATGGAGGTTTTCAATCAATGAGCCAATCTAAGGCACCTCCGAGGAGGTTTTCACCTTAGAATTTTTCTCTTATTTTCATTTTTTCCTTTTTCCTTTTGTTTCTCTTTTCTTTTTTTTCCTTCTTTTTTTTTCCTACCCTACCCTACTTGAAAAACAAAATCATTTTCAAGTATAAGAATACTTCCAATGGAGCCATGTGCACATCAAAATTAGAGACAAAATGATGTGGAGGCTTGAAATGCATGCTTTGACAGCTATCCGGATTTCAGAGACTAAATGATTTGACTCTGAAGGGATCAAACATAGCTGAGGAAGAGAGTACTGCTACAACTTAGTGACCATCTGAAACCATATTTGAATATAGCTCTAATATCCTTGGTCCTTTTTCCAATCTAGATCATTCTTCATGTCACCTTCTATCATGACTTTCTCATCTTCCTCTCTTTGCTGATCTTTCTCTTGAATACATGGAAGATTTGATGGTAACCATGAGGGAACTCTCTCGATCTCTGATTTTGATGCCTTCTCTTTATCAAGTGCAGCCCATGGTTCTTTGATATTTTCTTTTGAATCTTCTTTGCCTTTGGTCCTTCAATGTTGTCAATATAATCTCTGTTTTGCAATACTCTTCCTGAGCTATGGTGAAGATCATCGAGCTCAAGAGGAGTCATTTGGACATGTTGTACCTCAGCTTTGCAATTGGGTTGAGCTGTTCCAATGTGCGGGTTTGGAAATGATGGTATGGATAGTTGAGTGGGGGTGTATATTTGAGATGGATGTGGATGGGGTTGTGGTTAGGCAGGTGGTGGAGGAAAATGAGTGGGATGAGAGTTGTACTAGGGCCTCCACTAGTGATGAGGTGCATTCCACTGAGCCTATGGCTGAGCATAAGAGTGAAATGAATAAGCAACTAGAGAAGCATGGTATTGAGGAGGATACGACCAAGGAAGGGGTGTGGACCAGGAAGGATGAGCAGGGGGACCCTAAGAAGGCATGGAAGTGGCTTAATAGGAGTCGTAATAGGTCTGGGATGTCCCTTGCATTCCCTGCTAGTAGGGTATGGGTCCATGTGGCCTCCTTTGGTTCATATAATAGAGTGATTGAGTGGCTCCTTTGGCTTTTTGATATACAACTTTAAGTCTAGGAAAGGAAGGGCACTGATTCGTAGGATGGTATTCTTCACAGACGAAACACACTTCTAGGGAGTGCATTGGACATTCGTCCCTAAGATGCTTTCTAGTGCACCTAGGACAAAAGATGTCCAAAGGCCTCTTGGCTTCCTCTTGATTCCTTTGTATCTGCATGGTATCCAGTTGCATGGCAAGAAACTACCTCATCTCGCTCTTGAAATCTTCCATCTGATTTGAAAATTCATTTTTGGATAAGGCACTGCTCCCAACATTTCTGCTTGTAGCCATTTGCTCCAGAGGATTGTTTTCTTCTTCTTCTTCCCTTGAGGTTCTTCAAATATGTCTTCTTGTCCACCTAAGGGTTCTTTACTCACAGCCATCGGAGAAGAGAGAAGGTTGGATGTGTGAAGTAGTGGGGGTGTTGTGCAATCATTTTTATGAATTATCTCTGCTCCTACAAGGCATGAAAGGAAATCTTTTTGGTTGATTTTTGCACTTTTCTGCTTGTACCTACAAAACTAAAATAGATTGAACTGCAACTAACTATCTTGCTGAAATGAAAATGTGGAATTGAAATGAAAGCAGGAAACGACTAATCTATTTTGCTCAAATGAAATTGCAGGAATGAAATGCTAATCTACGCTTACATAATTGAAATTGCGGAATTGAAAAGAAATAAACTACTTAGCAGAAGGTTGTAGTGGAAAATAGAAGAAAGCAGCAATCACCAATACTCTGATGCTTCCCTGGCAACAACACCAAAAAGATGGTGGACTCTAGTATTGCAGCAATAATGTTGCAACTCCTGGAACTCCCTTCTTTAATTTTATCAACCTTGTAGTTCGTAACAAACTTGGAAGCGACGGTGCTGTATGCACAAGTACTAGCTCTTGCCACAATTGTCACTTGGTCAGCTGGCACAAGTCCGCTAGGAGCTTAAGCCAAATTCTATGAGCTTTGAGAAGAATCCTTTTAATTGATGGATGAAAGCTAACTCAAAGAAGGCTAATCTACTTGCAGAAAGAAACTGGAAAGCTGAAAGGAAACGTAAACCCTAGCAAACCCTAATTTTACTAGCTAGCCCTACTGATGCAAGAAAGAGGATGCAAGCTACTGAAAGAGATGCCATTTACTTCTAGGAAGGTAAGATGCATGTGCCTAAGATACTTCTACAGTAACATCTAAAAAAAAAACATCTTTTTGTATTTTTGAATAAGTTGTCAGAATTATCATGCATTCTTTCACAGTCTCTCCTTCTTTAGAGTCCACACTGGGATCAGGAGCTAAATGTCAAACTGAACCTAACTTATTGGGTTGGGTAGGTGATTATGCCAAATTACAAGTCACAAGAAAATGTAAACTCAAATTCCCCATCAGTATTAATTTTATAGATGAGGTAGAGCTTGATGTTTTACAACTTGACATATGTGGAATTGTTTTAGGGAGTCAAAAATCAATGTTCTATTGTCATGAGAAAAAATATCATCCTCTTAAAGATGGGTTTTAGTATATTGTTAGAGAACATTGCAAGAAGATGAAATTATCTCTTGTTAGTGTTGGTTAGATGAAAGGGCTTGTAAATGCTAGAAAGAATTTTGTGTTGTTTGTCGAGCCATAAAAAGGGTCTTTTTACCTCTATTTACGCCACATTAACTTGTCAATCTAGGAACGATTTTTTATCTCAAAGAGTGTACTCAGTTTGAGGTTGTCATTTTTCAGAGTAATGCTAGTAGTATAGTGCTCAAAATACAAAGGTAAATGAATGCTTAAAACAAGATCTACTTACAGCAAGCACTTTAAGATTTAAATCATGCATTCAGGAAACTAAAGCAAATTATCAGTCAAGGGTTCAATAATAGTAACTCATCCCTCTGTAAACTGATGTAGCTGAAGATAATCAAGGAACAGATCATCAACCTGGGAACTAGTCAACAAATGTCAATGCCCGCTAGAGTCTCAAATCGTTCTGCACACCAAAGCAATGATAACGCAAATAATAGGAAATGGAACAGAAACTAGGAAATGGAATAGAAACTAGTTCTTGTAAACAACAACACCTTAATCTACAGAAATAAGTGCAGCAATCGTATCCTACAGAAATCAGATAGCAATCTTTACTCTAAGAATAAATTGGACTGCAAACTGAAATAGAATGGCAACTTATTAGCAATAAAATATAGAACAACACTTAGAGCCAAATGTAAATGTACAATGAACCAAGATAAATAACACACACGGCATGCCTTAATATTGAGAAAAACAGTAATCTAACTTCGATACCACAAATATCAATCTCAGTTATAAAGAATAACGATTGTAATTCTTAATGGAACAACAATGTCAGTTGAACAACAATTGCAATTAAGTGTAAACCATAGATGAATACAATAATACCAACTTATGGATGTTACAGCCTGGTTACTCTATAATTGAACAGCAATACCACTCTGTAAGGAACAGTAATGTTATATCAATGATTAAAGGAACATCAATGCGTTACAAAGTCAGAATGAATAATATAACATTCCTATCACAGAGAACGATATTACGCAGTCGAACATAAATCAAATATAACGGAACCGTGATGTAAAATAACAAAACACATTAGATTACCGAACAAAGCTGATAATGAAAACCATGCACGAATTAAAGATAATGATACAGGAGCAAGTGTTCCACCAGGGCTGGGCCCTTAGCCTCTAGGGACACACCGCTTGAGATTATTCTAGGATCAAATATGGAACAACAACCAGATTTATATTAAAGCATCAAAGCAAAGTTACAGTGGATCACTTCTCAATGAGAGTCGATGGTCAAAGTTTCAAATACAGAGGAAATTTACATAAAAATAACAGTCAATCGTCCCCCGGGCTAGCAGTGCTGCCCTTTTTTATAATAGCCAAGCGGAGATATTAATGATGCAAAAATAGTAAAGACAACAATCCCTCAGGATCAAAGGATCCTAAGGGATTCGCCAAACTGTTAATTCCCATTTATCCATTTGTTCTCTTACGCTGATTCAATATCTCCTTTTCCTTTCCTTGGCTGATATGCTTTAATTTGGATCGCCTTGTTTGCATGTGGTTCCCCGCCAAAGGGATAGCAGTTAACTTTGCCTTGCCTTTTTCTTTGGAATGACACTCTTTCGTTTTTCCATTTTCCTGCATAAGAAATGGCAATTATTAGTATTTTGTGTTGGGTATAAATCCCATAGATTTTGTCCTGATTTCTTATTACCTACCTAGTTCATGATGCAAAGAGGTTATGAGTTCTAAAGAAAAGATAACAAAAATAATCAATAAAAACATACCTTCTTCAGTACTCCACATTGTTGATGATAAAAGCTAAAGATATTGTTTAATCTGAATCTTTCATGACATGTTATTCTAAAGTCAAGCATGAATTGGTTAAGTTGTTAACACCTATGACAAGATTTTTTAGGAACATGAAGGGTTGCCTCATAAAAGAGGAATCCAACATGAGATTCACTTATAGCAAGATGCATCACATATAGATATTGTCATGTATAGAATGTCAGTTTTGGAGTATGTAGAAATCAAGAAGAAAATCCAAGAGATGTTTGACAAAAGGGGCATCAGTCCCAACACATCTCCTTATGGGTCTCTTATTTCCTCAGTTCCAAATAAAGATGATACATGGCACATGTGTGTGGATTTTAGAGCTTTGAAAAAATCACTGTAATGAATCGTTATCCTCTACCTTGCATTGATGATTTCTTGGATGAGTTAAAGGAATTTGTTTCCTTAATAAGTTAGATTTGAGAAGTGGTTATCATCAGATAAGGATTGTTGAAGATGATATTTGGAAAATTGCTTTCAAGACAAAACAATGTTTGTTTGAATGGGTATTTATGTCATTTGGGCTTTGCAATGCACCTACAACATTTGTGAGAGTTATGAATGATGTGTTGAGACCATTCATTGAAGATTTTGTCATAGTATACTTAGATGATATTCTGATTTTCAGTAGGACTCGTGAAGAGCCTATTAACAGTGTGAAACAAGTTTTAGTTGTCTTGAAAAAGGATAAATTGTATTTGAAGATGTCTAAGTATGAATTTGGGAAAACCTATTTGGTTTATTTGGGTCATATTGTATGAGGGGGTGAATTAAAGATTGATCCATCAAAATTTGAATTCATTGTGAATTGGCCTAATCCCAACAATGTAACAGAAGTTAGAAGCTTTTTGGGAGAATCCAAATATTGGAGAAAATTTATAGCTAACTTCTCACTCATTACAACACCATTACATGCTTTTACAAGTGTTAAATGTGTGTTTTAATGGGGAGGCAATAAACCTAAAGACTTCGACAATTTGAAAGATAAAATGAATAAAACACTAGTCCTATCACTTCAATATCTTAAGTAACCATTTGAGATTCAAACCAATGCAACCGGCTATGCTATGGGAATGGTTTTGATGTGACATAGTAAACCTATTTGTTATCATTTTGAAATGTTTACCAATGAAATAATTAAGTATCCAGCTTACGATAAAGAGTTGTATGCTTTGGTACATAGCGTGAAGAAATGGAAGCATTATTTTATGGGTAAAGAAACAATTTTTCATATTGACCATCAACCTTTGCAATATTTACAAACACATACCAAGATACAAAAAGATAGACATTTAGAGTGGATGGGAATCCTAGAACAATTTCATTTGGTAATCAAGTACAGGAAATATATATTCAACAAAGTTTTTGATATGTTATCAAGTCCTATTGTTAATGTATATGTTATTCTTAAGCATAACTCAATCATGCATGAAATTTATATTGAGAAGTATGCTCAAGATGAATATTTTAGAGATGTTTATGCAACTTTGAGTTAAGGCAATCATGTTGAATAATTGGATTATCATGTTGATAACAAGTTGTTGTATCATCCTGGCAAGTTATGTGTTCCACATGGTAAAAGAGTTAATGTCATAAGGTAAGCCCACACTTCTCTTATTCTTGGTCACTTTGGTGTAGGCTAAAGAATTCCAAAAATTCAAAGGTATTGTTATTGGCCTCACCTGAATGAAATTGTTTCAAGATATGTAAAGGGATGTTCCATGTGTGCTACTAGCAAGCCTAGAAATAAGAAATTGAGATTGTACACTACACTTCATATTCCTTCTCATCCTTGAGAAATTATTTCTATGGATTTTGTAAGGGGAATAGCAATGTATAAAATAGGTCATGATTATCTATATGTTGTTGTGGATCATTGCAAAAAAATGTGTGTGTTGATGCCATGTAAAAAATAGGTTACAACTGAACAAACTGCAAATATGTTCTTCTAAAATGTAGGGGTTCACTTTGGGTTTCCCACTTCTATTATTTCTAATCTAGATTATTCATTTGTCGGGAATTTTTAGTTAAGTTTATGGGATCTCATGGACACAAAGTTGAAGAAGAGGACCACATTTCATCCACAAACCAATGACCAAACAGAAGTAGTGAAGATAACATTAGTGCATATCCTTCCAAGATAATGTGGTAAGCATCCTAAACTTTGGGTTGAGCATTTTCATTACATACAATGTGCCTACAATCATGCCAAACATTCATTATGAAATTATCTATATTTAAATCTTGTTTAGGTTATTTTCCAAAGTCTCCTTTAGATTTCATATTTGGTAAAGATATTGTAGTAGATGGACATAGTGATGTGGAAAAGGCCAAGCATCTCATTAAACAAATACATTTAGTGCATCAAATAGTACAAGAGCAGCTAGATAAAATCATAGCCAAGTACAAAGAAAGATATGATAAGCGTCAATTTGATCATGATTTACTTATGGGAGATAAAGTTTGTTTTTATATCAACAAGGAAAGACTTCAAGGTAAAGGTATAATGATCAAGTCAATCAAATATGTTCCTTTAAAAATCTTGGAGAAGATTGGTAACAATGTTTTTCGATTAGATTTGCCACCTTACATGCAAATTTATTCTGTTGTGAATGTGGAAAACTTGAGACTTTATGATCCTCCAATGGTTGATGATCATGAAGAGAATGTTTAGATTTTATCTATAGAATATTTTTCTCTTGAATATTTAAATGATTAGCAAGAAGGCTCATATCTTGACAGGAGAATTAGGGCTTCATGCAAAGGAAATGTGGAGTATCTTCAAGTCAGGATGAAAGGTACCAATCCAAATAAATCAATGTGGATTGAGATCAGAAAATTCAGGGAGATGTACCCTCACTTTCTTGCTAAGTAGAAAAAAGAGTTTTGGTGGTCCAATAGCTTCCAGTGGGGAGGAATGATCCAAGGGATAAAAAATATGATAAAAATAAAAGTGATCAATTTATTCTAAAACTAGCACCAAATTGTATATCTCATCATTTTGATTCTAACAATGCTTGAATCACCTCAATTTGACATCGTATGTGAAAGTGATCATGTTTTGAATTTTTTGGCAAATAACTAAAAAGTCCACTTGCAGGGTTGACTGGGTAGGTGACTACGCAATATGTATAATGATGTCAGCATGCTCACTTGGTGGTACAATGGTTAGACAAGATAATCTAGGACTGAAAAGTGGTGAAGTGGGATTGGTTTTGGTGTTTTTAGTTGGGCCAACCACAGGACACCACATGGCCAAATGGGAGGCTGCCACGTGTCCCTATGGGAGGCCACCATAGGGCTTTGTGGTGTTTGTAAAACAACATTATGGTTATCAAATGAACCCAAAGGAACCAAATGCACAAACTCACAGTTAAAAACCAACCACCATACCTTTAAGGAACCATCGGTGGTCGTTACAACTACCCGAAGAATTTAAATTTAAGTTGGAGCAGTTGGCATGTTGGCAGGAAATGATAAGGTGCATGGTCCCAACCCAAGGTTCTATAGTATTGATGTGACCAATGAGTTTGCAAGAGGGTAGGGGTGGGAATCCCTAGCCTCGCGTTCCATTGAACACCACATGACTATCAGTAGGGACCCTGGAGGGGGGTTGACACGTGGCACTAGCTCGCGAACACATGCATAACCCATAGGACTAGGAGCGCGGAGCCATCGGGTATGTGGCCTCTGGTCCGTGCCCTTGGCCACATTGAGCACCATGTGACCAACTGGGGGGCTGCAAAATAGGGCACGAGGGCTAACTAATAGTCCAACATTTTACGCACTCAAAGACAGAATTACCATCGAAACGATGCCAAATTGTTACATACCGGATCCATCAAGAAGGGAATTTGTTGCTAGCTTTTCCATTTTTTTGAATTTGGAGGATAGATAGAATGAAAATGGAGAAGGAGGCCTATATTGGCCATTTTTCAAGATTTTTTAGCCCAATAGGCACCTTTACAAGGGTTTTTGGGTGTTCCAAACATAATGGCAACATTATTTTATGATTCCAGCATTGTATGTTGATATGATTGATATTTTGAGCATATAATTTAAAGGGCCAACCTTGGAAGTTGGAATTGGAGATGTGGCCGAGGACGGGTGAACTACGCCATCAAATTATTTCTTTGTGATGCTACTCATTTTCTCTTTTTCTTTGTTTATATCTGCAAAACTTAACTAAAATTATTAAGTTTATTTGATTTTGCAATTTCGATCCATTTCCCACAAGACATAAAGAAGCTCGCAAACATTTTCAATAAACCTTGAATTTTTTAATTTCAAATCAAACACCCTATATCTCACTTCATAATGTTAATTGATCTCGTGAGCATCAACATATCTCTTATATCAATCCTGTGCTTATTTAAGCCCCCTCTTAATCATGGTCATTTGTTCCTCCATCTCTTGTACTACTTTTGGTCCTATTAATAATCTATCCTCTAATGAATCCTAACTGAGAGGCGTTCTACAAGGACTCTCATACAGGAACCCAAATGGTACCATATTGAAGTAACTCTGATAACTATTATTGTAAGAAAATTCAACCAATTGTAAAAAAAATCCCATCTTTTTTGTATCCATTACATACATTCATAGCATGTCCTTAAGGATTTGATTAGTCCTTTCTATTTGACTATCTTAGGGTGATTAGCAGTGCTGAAGTTCAGCTGGTTTCCGAAGGCTTCTTAGAAACTGGCCCAAAGCCTTCTTGTAAACACAACTCCCCTATTTGATATGATATTCCTTGGTAATCCATGTCATCTTACAAGCTCATCAATAAAAACTCTTCCTATATCTAGTTCCTTATCTATAGTCTTAACTGGTATAAAATGGGAGCTCTTGGTCAATGTATATACCATAAGGAATATGCAATCATGTCTTCTTGTGGTAATTGATAACTTCCCACAATAAAATCCATTGATATAACTTCCCATTTAGGTTATGGTATCTCCTGGGGTTGCAATAAACATGCTAGATGTATTTGTTCAACTTTTACTTGCCAACATTCTAAAAATATTGCTACACTGTTTACAGTATAATTCTTCATCCCCTTCTGAAAAAAGAGTAGTCTCAATTCTACACTGATCCATATCTTTTAACTTGAAGGATGCATAGACAATTGCATATAAAAGAGCATATTAACCAAGTAACTTAACACAAGGAAGAGAAGAAGAAATCATAAAGAAACGATGAGATCAAAGACACATAGACTATTTGATTACAAAGTTCACCCAATGTGGGCTATACCTCTGGGCCCTACTCAAAGTGGGGACACTCTTTTTCATTTAGTGGGAACAAATAAATGAATTACAATCAAGTTTCCAAAAATAACCCTTATACCTCCATTGATGATGATGGCTTGAATTTGGAAAACTCAGCTGGACAAACGGACTGAATGGTAGAATTCATAGTGTAAAAACATACAAAAATGACTATAAACTTGTCAAATTTTGACACTAGCAACTATGACCCCTAAGGTAACCTTCTCAGGATCTAAATAGATTCCTCACTCATGGTTTTGTCCCTCCTTGCTGCTCAGGGTTTTGCACTCCGCTCCTCCATTAGTCTTCTAGGAAAAGAAACTGAGGGTTTTTATATAAGTTGGAGGGTAGAGCCACCAAGGTGGACCTGTTGGCCCATTGGTAGCAGTGGTGCATAGTATGGGAGTGATTGCTGGTTCGAATCCCCTTGCAACCCATATAATGTTTGACTACTGGTAACCATGCAATATTGTTTTATTTTAATGTGGTTCCACCGGGGGTTGGGCGGATCCACTAGGGGTGGCTTTCCCACCTTATTTAAATATATATTGTATAATTTTATTGGGAGAGGTGGCAGGGTGGTGGCCCACCACCCCATTCATATATATATATATATATATATATATATATATATATATATATATATATATATATATATATATATATATATATATATATAGATGTATATATATAGTAAACAATGTGGTTGAAAATTTTACGCCCGCTTTTAATGGCTTCTTCACAAATTAAGGAGGTGATAAATTCTCTCTTCTAACAATCATTTTCCATGCATCATGACTCTGCCAATTTGTTGCCTTACTTGTGACTGTCACATGGCCAAGTTTGACCAAAAATTTGGCCTGTTATAACTTGAGCATACAAATTCAGATTTTAGTGTCATTCAAAATGTTTGAATCATGGCGATGATCACTACGATATAATCCTGATTTCACTTCCATATGATGACAATGATTTTTGAGTTATTTCAAGGCCACTTCTATTTCTGGATCCCCTCAGATCATTCCTCCCCCTTGAGGTGCTTTTTTTCCTCAAAAATCATGCACACATCATGCACACTGCCTATGTCCGTGTCAAACCAAACTTTCAACATCTACATTCCATGCAAATCTGGTACATTCTTCGCAATCACATACAATTCCACACATGACTTGAACAACCACTTACTTGCCAAGAATTTATAACATAAACTCTTTGTTCAAGTTTACATCATAATAGAAACCAATACCCCAGCTATTAGGAAAAGGCCAAAGAGATCATTGTTGCTTTAATGAGTGATGGAAAATACATCATCAATTTTATAATTATTCGCAACACATGATTTACAAAATGTGGCCATGACAAGCTACAATATCTAGTAAAACCATCTCTTACTCAACAAAGTGAAGGGGTTATCATCCTAGAGCTAATTCACTTGATGAATAACTTTTCCTCCTCATTTATTCAAGGTGCTTTATGGAGAATCTGACACGTGGCTCTCTAATGTCCACCCTCATTGCAGTGACTGCAATAATTCTTTCTCCTCCAAACTTTGAGGATCCTCTTGGAGCACTTATTCCTAGTGCACATCTGATGAGTGTCCGTGGAAACCTCACTATCACTAGAACGTAATGAAGTGCTCTCATCATCAATCGTTGGTTGGTCACTAGCTATCTTGGATCATTCCCCAACCTCTTTTCTGACATATCCAAGTCTTGCATAGCATGGAAATTCCTCCACTTTGATGGGATTTACAATGCCTTGGCCATTAATGTCGAGGCCCTTTCCTTGATACCACAATTTCTTCAACAAATTTGATCCAATTCTTATAGTAATTTTCTCAAAACCAGCAAAAGAATCATCATAAATAGTACATGAAATTGAATAATCACTTTTTACATCAGGCTTGTTATGCTACAACTTTTCCAAGGCCTCCTCCTCGACTTGTAACTAATGTTGTAATCTTTGTTTCTCCTTCTCTGCTTCTCATAGGAGGCTTCTTAGTTCATCATTCTCCGCCTAAATTCTTTGCTTGATTTCTTTGAGTTCTTGGAGCCATGCTGCATTTTATGCTCTTTTCATTTTTGGCACAACATATCCTGAAATATTTATCTCAGAACCTGAATGGGAACCCAAGTTGATTTTTCCATCCAATGTAATTCCAAGAGTTGCAATATTCATTTTTCCACCTGAATCTAATCCCAATTCAATTGGTAGACCACCTGTAAATCCCACAATATTGATCTTCTCATCATCCTCTAATTCAGATTGTTTCACTGTTGCAACTATCTTCTACTTCTCTTTTATTTCATTCCTCTTAGGTCTCAATTCTGGATGCAGTTTCCATCAATTCTCCTCATCATGCCCTTATTTCTCACAATGTGTACAAGAGGACCTTGCTTCTCTTATCTTAGTTGTTGCTGCCCTCTTTGAGCGGTCATCTTGCTCATGTTTCTCCCTCATTTCAAGATGTACAAACTTCACACTAGCCTCATCAAGAGACTTAGCTTCAAATAATTACAATGACTGAAGCAGATAACTATGCAAAGAGCCAATATATTTCATCAACATCTCAAGAAGTGTCTAATGGAACATCAAATGCTAATGCTTTTTATCTAAACTCCTCTATAAAATTATGAACAATTTGACCTTTTCCTTGTTTCAAATGTTGTCATTCCATCATGGCCTTCTATTTGTAACCCAATGGGTAAAATTGTCCTCTTAAAGCAAAAATGAACTGAGACCAAGATGAAAGAAGTTTATGACTACTCTTACCACCTTGTTGCAGCTTTCCTTCCCATCATATGAGAGCGACACCACTCAATCGAAGTGATATTAACTAGATCTTGGCTTAATCCTCTTTTATTTGTTGTATGCAACACTACACTTTAACCTATATTATCTAGTTACATGCATTAGATTCTCCACTAAAAACACATAAATCAAATTTGACATATAGCTTGAAAAAAGTCCTTTTAGATGCATTCCTATGATTCCTTTAGAATGACAAGAAGAGGAAGAAGAAGAACTCTCACTCGAGGATAGAGAGTGATGAGACTCTTCTCCTACACCTTCATGATTTACTGAAGCATGATCATCTAGTTATTTTTTCTCAAGATTGATTGGCTTCTCATATTCTAGAAACAACTTGTCATCTTTCTCTGCCATAGTGAAGAAGATCTTGTGATAATTTCACTCTTCCTCCATGCGAGCATCCTCATCTGCCATGTTTCGTATTCATGGTGCATGCCACAATTTGGGATCAAAGGATTGGATTTTTCCTTCACCTCTTTCGATATTGTTCCTGGTTAGCATTCACTCATGCAACTCGCATCAAGAAGGCATGGTCTGATACCAAACTTGCTCTAGATCTTTTAACTTAACACATGGAAAAGAAGTAGAAATCGTAAAGTGACCATGACATCAAAGGCACACAAACTATTTGATTATGGATTTGACCCAATGGTGGCTACATCTTTGGACCCTGCTCAAAGTGGGGAGGCTTTCCTTCATTAAATGTTAGTAAAGAAATGAACTACAATCAAATTTACAAAAATGACCCTTATACCTCCATTTATGATGATGACTCGAAATTGGAGACCTTTTCTGGCATAACAAACTGCATGGTTCGATTCGTGATGCAAAAAAGTGCAAAAATGACTATAAAATTTTCAAATTCTAACACCCGCACCTCTAGACCACAAGGGAATCTTCTCAACATCTAAATAGATTCTTCGCTCATAGTTCCGACCGTCTTGGCTATTGAGGATTCTGTGCTCCGCTCCTCCATGAGCTTTCTGGGAAAATTAATTGAAGGTTTTCACATAAGTTGGTGGGTGGAGCCATCAACTTGGGTTTGTTGGCCCATTGATGGTGGTGGCATGTAGTTTGGGGGCAGTTTCCGGTTCGAATCCCCTTGCAACCCATATAAGGTTTGACAATTGGTAACAATGCGATATTGTTTTATTTTTAATGTGATTCCAATGAGGTTTGGGGGAGTTCATTGGGGGTGGCCCATCCACTGTATTTAAATATATATTAAATAATGTCGTTGGGAGGGGTGGTGGCCCACCACCCCATATATATATATCTATATATATAGATAGATAGATAGATAGATATATGGTTGAAGTTTCTCCGCCCATTAATATATATATATATATATATATTAACAATATGGTTAAAGTTTCTCCACCCATTTTTAAGGGTTACTAGACGAATTAAGGAGGTGAAAAATTTACCCTTTCTGACTGTCGTTTTCCATTCGCCAGGACTCTACCAATTTGTTGCCTCATTAGTGGTTGTCACTTGGTCAAGTTTGACCAAAAATTTGATCGGATATAACTTGAGCATATAAATTCAGAATTGAGTGTCACTCACACTGTTGGAGTTAGGGCGACAAGGACTACAATCTAGTTCTGGTTTCACTTCCATCTAATGATTTTTATTTTTGATCTATTTCAAGGCCACTTCTATTTCTGGAAACACTTGAAACATGCACTCATCTTCTTATCACTGGGGAGTAGAATGTATATTGCTTGATGTATTTCGCTCAAGGTTAATTGGAATATGCCTTTATTCAATGGCACAGATTCCCTCCCATGAAATCATAGTTGTCTATCACCATCTAGAGAGTGTCCTTCATACTTTCAGATGATAATTTCATCCTTTCTTAAACTCTTGCTAACTTTTTGCTACTAGGTGTACTCAAATTTTAAATGGAGAAAATTCCCCCTAATGTTTTTCTTTAAGGGAATCACTTAAGATATTCAGGGTCTCCTACTTAAAGCATCTACCATCTTGTTTACAATTCCCTTTAGGTAAGTAACATGAAAATCATGCTCACTAATTAAATCTAAACACCTTATTTGTCTGGCATTTAAATGGTGTAGGATAAATATTTATTGTAGCCCACAATGATGAGCCCTTAGTTCAAACCTCCTTCCTAGTAGAAAATGTCTCCAAATTTTTAGGGTGTAAATGATAACTGCCATTTCTAGATCATGCATTGCGCAATTATCCATGTGGATTCCAGGTTTTCTTGAGGCATACACTATTATTCTTCCTTTTTGTATCAATGTGAAACCAAATCCTTCCATGGAGGCATTAGTGAAACCCAAAAAAATATCTCCATTTCATGGCCTTGATCTTTGTCAACCCTACTACAAAACCCTCCCCAGAGATAATGTTCCAAAAATAGTGGATATTGGATTGGTAAAAGGAATAGTTTGATAGCTTCCCATATAGTTGGTTCTCTTCAAAACATTGTAAAACTAGCCTCAATTGTTCACCATGCTCCTATGGGTTCCTTGAGGAGTAACAAAAATGATGAGTAGTAGCAACAACAATGGAAAGTTACAATAATGGTGGAGCATTGTAGCAACTTCAATCACATCTGAAATTTGTAATGACTAAATCCTACTCGAGCATTGTATCACTATTAAATATTTACAACAGTTATGAGGAGTTGCAACATATATGACAAGTAACAACTATTGCTAATGGCACTGATGTAGTCCTCAGATTCTATATATCATTGCGAGTAAAAAATGGTAGAAATTTCTTACACAATGCATATGAATAAGCATAAAGATATCTCCTTGACCATAAATGTGTCTATGTAGATGAAAAGGTAATAGGAAAATGATGAAAAAATGAAAAAATGATGGGAAATAATGTATTAGACAAGTGTTAAGGATGTTCCAATGTAGGCCCTTTTCGTTGGTACTCATCAATAGTTCTAATGTTTTAGTTCCTATCATTGGATTCATTTCCTTGAGGTATTTTCATTTTTGGAGGATTTGTAGCAATGGCTACCTATTTATCACTCTTTGAGTTATGTGATTCGTGAAGATGTTTATATCAACTCGTGGACGAAACTAGGATCATGGCTATATCTCTATCTTCTCCATATGAGGAATTTACACAGGAGTGGGGAGACGGAGAAGGACAATGAGGGATCATAGAGTTTGTGGTTTGAATTAGTATTGCGGGGGGGTTGATCTGAGGCTCAAGGACTAGATTTGGTTGCAGTTTCTTTTTGTTGTTGCATGTAATCTTACTTGTTTTCTAAGGAATTATGATATGATTTTGGGGCTCGTCATCCTCTGTCCCTTTTTTTCATCAAGGAGATGATAATGCGCTTGAGAAGAACAATCAACATTATTGAGATGACCTAGCTATTGAAAAGGACTATAATGAAAAGTTGTGTTTCTGTAATCCATTCTTTACAAAAAGGTTATTCCATTCTAATCAATAAGGATCCCATAAAGCAAACCTTTGTTAAGACCTATTTCAACATAGATGCATGCAAAGGTTATACTACCCCTCTTAATCAATTTGTATGTATCTTAAAAAAGAAAACTAGAGAGTTCCCTATATAGTCTAACACATTTGGAGTTAGCAAATGAATGGAAATATTCAGAAGTCTTACCCAAACTGGACTATTTAGAGTTTCCATGGATAAACGGTTAAAATCAGTAAACCATTGCTAAACAGAGAGCCTAGAGAGGCCCCAAAACCAAGGTCCTTGATAAAAAAATATTCGATGGTCCTGTAGAATTTTGAAATAAACCACAAAGAAGCCCTTCAAACAGATATATAGATCTGTATTTAGGGACTCAACTTAATGCACCTATTCTCAGAGCGTAAATGTTGATGGCAAGAGCCCATTAAAATTAAAAATTATAGTAATCTTCTCATAAGATAAGCTAAAAAGATATGATCGAGAGTCTTCCACCTTTAGTTCTAGAATATATTTTTCTTTTTCTATAATGAAAGGTGGCACTAAGAGATCTTTAGTGGTTAGTCATGAGAGCCATGGATTTAGAGCACCCTTCAAGGATTATGGCAGAGAGGAAGATGGGGTAACCCCAAAATTTGGCTCCTTTTTTGAGTCTTGAGACTAAGAGGATTAAGGCGTCCTTAGATATACCATAATCTTTAAGAAAGATTCATTCTTGAAGCTGCTTACACCCATGTAGGAGTCGCATTGATATGGAAGGGATTCCTGTACGACCTTCAATTTTGGTTGTAAGTTTGGAGAAAAAGGTCAATGACATTTAGGCATAGAGAGAGAGAACGCTCTCAGAGAAGTCTCACGAAGACTAAAAAAATTGAGTGATTGGAAGGGATGGTGTCACCTTGAAGAAGGGAAGAACCAAGCTACAAAAATAATATCCTCATAGTTGAATGGACTTAAGTGATGGTGACACATTGAGGGAGATCTGATTGAAGGGAATAATATTAAAGTTGGAAATCCTCGAAAGGCAGTCGAAGGCTTTACAGTTTCCATCATGATCATTCTTTCCATGGTCGATAACTTTGTGTTTCTACATCTTAGTGGTTACCCCCAAGGCATCGCGTTTGCAAATAAACAAACATGGTATCGACATCATCATAGAAAAAACATACCTACACATGAAAAAAATATACAAATGTCGAAAACAAAAATCTCATACCAACTAGTCCCTTGGCATCACCTAGAGGAAGCTCCATGTCTTGATCTACCCAGAAGTCTACATTATGGTGGGGAAACTCTAAAATCAATTGAGGGTTGGATTTAAACCAACCCTTGATGTGGCATTAGAATAATTCCCTGCAGCACCATGACTAGCTCGTGGCATCATAAGTGCCCACCGTTGCATACAAGGGTCCCTTGCAAGATCTGTCCACACTACTAGAAAAGTTTAGAGCATGATGACCCTCTCATACATGATGCTATGTAGAATACTCATGTAGAAAAAGCTCCAAAGCTTGCCATGCCACACCTGTGTCAACTAGGACATCATGTCCCTATATAAGAATTGATCCCAAGCATAGAAGTGGCCCACCTACAATTGTTGTAGGACCACTATCTGAGACCCTAATACTTTGTGGGGGGACACTGACCCTGCCAACTCGATGATCATTTCTAGAGAATATTGATCAGCAAGATCCATGATGGAATAAACCTTGATACAACCTTCCTGATAAGGTTTGGGCCCGCAAGTGAGCCTCATCCTCCACCCATCAATGGATATCCACATGCCCAAAAAATAATGGATATGGAAAATCCTCCCAACAAGGAAGCAAATCATCCTTGTAGATCACCATGACCTATTAGTCCACATCCCAACAACAGATCTAAAAATGTAGGAGTCTATCCTATGATCTTAGTATGTAATTTTGAAGAAACTTTAGCAACCCACACTAAGCCAAAGTTTGGCTAGCTTCCAGGTCCCTTGCAACCTCCGTACATAGGGTCACCCAGTCATGCTCTCTCCAAATCATCTTGCCATCAAGGATATCAAACATCAATATTTACATCCCTAAGGTATAAAAAAGAAGAAGAAAAAAACCATTTTTTCTGGCAATCACACGATTATGCACCTCACAGATGCACACAACGTGCTTCAGTTTCTTGAACAAACATAGGTGTGCATGCCTGTTAGGCCATAGGCTAGGATGACCAATGGGCTAAAGTCTACACATGTGTGTTGAACACAAACACGTGGACTGTGTGTGGTTCAGTGACCAAGATGCGATGACTCCTGATGGATATCAGTGTGGCTTATCATGACTCAGATGCACTGGTCTTGCCTCTAAGGGCTATTTTTATGTGCAGTCATGTTGTTGGGAAAAGTATCTATTCAGAACGCCCCTATCCCACTCTAAGGTGTGACAGTGCCTTAGCAACAAACAAGGAAAACTACTTGTGTATTCTTCTTTATGAAATGTAAACGAAGAGGAAGGATAAACTAACCTGTGTCTTGCACTAGTTTGTTGATCCAATCGCTCCTCTCTTCAATAGCTCCCAGCTCCCTGCTCCCTTACCAGCCCAGCTTCACCAAATTCCTGCAAGATCACAAAAGAGAGAAACTACACGAAGATATAGATTTACATTCATAAAAAGCTTAGGATCAGATTAAGCTAAACATGCAAATATAATAAAACATCACTGATACACAAGCATGTAGAAGAAACTCAAATAGTTTTATTAATGCAATAAGAAGATCCAGGAGGAGATACAACCAAGTGAGTCCCGATCCAGCATCTACCTCCCAGCAAAGGAACCCCTTCCTCACCTCCAACAAAGCATAAATCACCCAATGTACTAATCTCAATCTCAAACCAACAACAATTCTCTGCAAAGTACAAAATTCCAGCCTCTGGATCTCTGGGATGAGGGATCCATATATAGATGTAAGCAGAGAGGATGAGTCAGCTTATGTTTTGACTTGTGGCTTCTCTCTGTCAGTTCTTGTTTCCACTTGGAGGTTGAGAGCCTCTTACTCATCCTTGGTCGAACTCAGTGAGGCAAGTGTCATTGGAGAAGATTCTGAAAGCTTCCATTGTCTCTCCACCTCGTTGAATGACTCTGCCACTTGTCATTTCTTGCTCAACGCACCTGGGTAGTGCATTCAAGTGCGATTCAATGCACCTAGCCAGTGTATTTGGGTGCTTTGCAACGCAGCCAGCTAGTGGAGCTTCTGAATTGATCCTGATTTGACTAGTTTTGAGCAGTTTCTGGTGGAGAACTTCTGGGAGAAGCTGTCATTGGTTGACCGTGTTCCTTTAGGGGCAGGAACAACACTTTTAGGGACTTTGGATCCCTTGGTTTATGGACATTTCATGCTCAGAGCTGTAAGGCACAAAAATGTCTATAACAGTTGCCCCCTAAAGTATGAGGTCGTTTATCGGGTGAAATGCTTTATTAGGAGGATCTGAAGTTCTTTCAATGCTGGGAGGAGACCTATAATAAGGTACAATACAATACATTATTTTCATACTGTTTTCATGATCTAGCTGAGGCGAGCATTCCCATGCTCAGCTTTATAAATTCATTTTTATGTACACAGGACAGACAATCGTCTGATGGAAGACTGATGATTTTGATGAAGTCATCATCCTTTTGGTAGGATGATCATCTGTGCTGCAATGCCGTACATGTCAATGTTTTTATTTTTCCTGAATATATATCGCAGCCCAGATGGATGAAACTAGATCCGGGGTCTTCAATCTCCTCCGATCTTCACTCGAAGTACAAGTCGATCCATGTGATAAATGTTTTGAAGTCGAACATGGAAAGACATCGCTTGATTACCAGTCAATGATGTAAACTGTTAACAAGCGCGAGAGGAATCACCGATAAGGATGATGACCCTGAAGGTACTGTAGTACAATTAACGTGGTGTGAATAAAGGACTTGGCGTCGAACACCATGCAAAATCTTTCGGTTGAAGGTCATTGATGTATACCTGTCGCCGGAAGTGAGAAACTTGCCATTGAGGCATTCAAGCTTCAAAGTACTGAATGGGATGTTCCTAGATCAACTTCTTGGAATTTGAGCTGATGTCGACAAGAAGTGATCTGTCAAAGGAGGGCCTTGATGAATCCCACATCAATGACACAGAACGGAGCAAATGATTTTGATGGAGGTGAAAACAATCTGATGATATATGGTTCAGGGTGGCGGTCATGAAAGAATGAAGTATAATGTATGGCAGTGGATGGGACATGGTTGACTTCTCTGGATGACTTCTCTTGAACATGTCGGCGACACTTATGTGATGGATCGGTAGCATTTACCCCAAATGTGGATGGTATGGAAAGACCATGGTGATGTGACCGGTGAATGAAACAACCCAACCCGACTCAGGCACGGAGTGGAAGTGTCATGTTCAAGAGCGACTTGCTACCAATAAAGATTCTTTGAGTTTCTTCCCAATTTTTCCCCAGTCATTGCTGACCAGTACCTCTTTATTTTTGTCAAGCTTGAGGAGGATAACATATGCTTGTTCTATAATTTTCCCTTCGGGCAAACCATCGCTATGTTTTAACGAGCCTAGCGATAGTGAAACTCGTTCTCGTCTAAAGACAAGTTTGTCGCTATTAATTGTTTTTAACGAGTTTAACGACAAGGATAACTCGGTCCTTTTCATTTTTAGAGAGTCTAAAAAGGTACGTAAAGTTAACTCTGGAATTCCTTCTTCGTCATCTAATCCCTTAAGCCTGAAAAAGTATAAAATAATACAGAAGGGATGAATTTTCGATAGTTTTAACGAGCCGAACAAAACAAGCGCTCGATCTTTTTGTGCAATAATCCCTCAGGTCCAAAAAGATTGAAATCTAGAGGAGGGATAGCTCTTCCATGAGAGGAGTTCTGGGATGGGTGACCTCCTGGGAAGTCCTGGTTATCGGGTGCAAGCCCCGGAAGTGATGATTGATGCTATGTGATTCGTTCTCCACATTTCACTAGTTTCAATCCCACTTCTTCACCCCTATGAGCATCACCCGATGCAATGAGTGCTAAGTGAACTATTCAAAAATCATGAGAAATTACTCAGTTACGACTACCTCTCATGGAAATGGTCATACGTTTGAATGACTTACTTAACGCAGTTGAATCCCAAAAATGATATCTAATATAATGCACTGCGTAAATCCCCCATACTTAAATTCAAAAAGAGTCAAGGGATCTCTACTTGAATGGTTCATGAGGCACAATACTTGCTAAGGTTTTGCAAATGGGGTAGCAAGCTAAGTGGGCTTGATTGTGGGGAAAAACTCCACAGTTAAACGCGCTTGAGCCAGAGGAGTTCTGGGATGGGTGACCTCCTGGGAAGTCCTGGTTACCGGGTGCAAGCCCCGGAAGTGATGATTGATGCTATGTGATTCGTTCTCCACATTTCACTAGTTTCAATCCCACTTCTTCACCCCTATGAGCATCACCCGATGCAATGAGTGCTAGGTGAACTATTCAAAAATCATGAGAAATTAGTCAGTTACGACTACCTCTCATGGAAATGGTCATACGTTTGAATGACTTACTTAACGCAGTTGAATCCCAAAAATGATATCTAATATAATGCACTGCGTAAATCCCCCATACTTAAATTCAAAAAGAGTCAAGGGATCTCTACTTGAATGGTTCATGAGGCACAATACTTGCTAAGGTTTTGCAAATGGGGTAGCAAGCTAAGTGGGCTTGATTGTGGGGAAAAACTCCACAGTTAAGCGCGCTTGAGCCAGAGGAGTTCTGGGATGGGTGACCTCCTGGGAAGTCCTGGTTACCGGGTGCAAGCCCCGGAAGTGATGATTGATGCTATGTGATTCGTTCTCCACATTTCACTAGTTTCAATCCCACTTCTTCACCCCTATGAGCATCACCCGATGCAATGAGTGCTAAGTGAACTATTCAAAAATCATGAGAAATTAGTCAGTTACGACTACCTCTCATGGAAATGGTCATACGTTTGAATGACTTACTTAACGCAGTTGAATCCCAAAAATGATATCTAATATAATGCACTGCGTAAATCCCCCATACTTAAATTCAAAAAGAGTCAAGGGATCTCTACTTGAATGGTTCATGAGGCACAATACTTGCTAAGGTTTTGCAAATGGGGTAGCAAGCTAAGTGGGCTTGATTGTGGGGAAAAACTCCACAGTTAAGCGCGCTTGAGCCAGAGGAGTTCTGGGATGGGTGACCTCCTGGGAAGTCCTGGTTACCGGGTGCAAGCCCCGGAAGTGATGATTGATGCTATGTGATTCGTTCTCCACATTTCACTAGTTTCAATCCCACTTCTTCACCCCTATGAGCATCACCCGATGCAATGAGTGCTAAGTGAACTATTCAAAAATCATGAGAAATTAGTCAGTTACGACTACCTCTCATGGAAATGGTCATACGTTTGAATGACTTACTTAACGCAGTTGAATCCCAAAAATGATATCTAATATAATGCACTGCGTAAATCCCCCATACTTAAATTCAAAAAGAGTCAAGGGATCTCTACTTGAATGGTTCATGAGGCACAATACTTGCTAAGGTTTTGCAAATGGGGTAGCAAGCTAAGTGGGCTTGATTGTGGGGAAAAACTCCACAGTTAAGCGCGCTTGAGCCAGAGAAGTTCTGGGATGGGTGACCTCCTGGGAAGTCCTGGTTACCGGGTGCAAGCCCCGGAAGTGATGATTGATGCTATGTGATTCGTTCTCCACATTTCACTAGTTTCAATCCCACTTCTTCACCCCTATGAGCATCACCCGATGCAATGAGTGCTAAGTGAACTATTCAAAAATCATGAGAAATTAGTCAGTTACGACTACCTCTCATGGAAATGGTCATACGTTTGAATGACTTACTTAACGCAGTTGAATCCCAAAAATGATATCTAATATAATGCACTGCGTAAATCCCCCATAATTAAATTCAAAAAGAGTCAAGGGATCTCTACTTGAATGGTTCATGAGGCACAATACTTGCTAAGGTTTTGCAAATGGGGTAGCAAGCTAAGTGGGCTTGATTGTGGGGAAAAACTCCACAGTTAAGCGCGCTTGAGCCAGAGGAGTTCTGGGATGGGTGACCTCCTGGGAAGTCCTGGTTACTGGGTGCAAGCCCCGGAAGTGATGATTGATGCTATGTGATTCGTTCTCCACATTTCACTAGTTTCAATCCCACTTCTTCACCCCTATGAGCATCACCCGATGCAATGAGTGCTAAGTGAACTATTCAAAAATCATGAGAAATTAGTCAGTTACGACTACCTCTCATGGAAATGGTCATACGTTTGAATGACTTACTTAACGCAGTTGAATCCCAAAAATGATATCTAATATAATGCACTGCATAAATCCCCCATACTTAAATTCAAAAAGAGTCAAGGGATCTCTACTTGAATGGTTCATGAGGCACAATACTTGCTAAGGTTTTGCAAATGGGGTAGCAAGCTAAGTGGGCTTGATTGTGGGGAAAAACTCCACAGTTAAGCGCGCTTGAGCCAGAGGAGTTCTGGGATGGGTGACCTCCTGGGAAGTCTTGGTTACCGGGTGCAAGCCCCGGAAGTGATGATTGATGCTATGTGATTCGTTCTCCACATTTCACTAGTTTCAATCCCACTTCTTCACCCCTATGAGCATCACCCGATGCAATGAGTGCTAAGTGAACTATTCAAAAATCATGAGAAATTAGTCAGTTACGACTACCTCTCATGGAAATGGTCATACGTTTGAATGACTTACTTAACGCAGTTGAATCCCAAAAATGATATCTAATATTTTCATATTTTACGAGTCAGATGAAAAGAGCTTAAAGAAGACTCGTCTTTTGAGGAACGAGTGATAAAAATGGGTAGCAGCTGATTCCAGGTAAGGGTTGGAATTTTCCAAGCACGGCAGTGTCACAAGGATGGCTAGTGAAATCACTCTTCGCAGTTGTTCCTCAAAATGGGTAAACAATCAAATGGAGGTGAATGATCGGCCAATGGAAAAGTGGAGGTGACGGTGCAAACACGACCAAGGCTTTAATGGTTGATAATGTTACATTCATGGTGGTTATTTACCGGAGGATAGTTCATTTTTTAACGAGCTTAAATGCGGATTGAAACACTTGCTCGACCTTATGTTTATTTTTTAACGAGCATGAACTATGTGCTAAAACTGCTCGATTATCCAGTCATATGATAAGAATGTCTCATATAAGATGCCATTTTTTATGGAGCTTGCGCCTTACAAAGCTTTGCTCCGCATCCTTTCGTTATGCAAGTTCGGAAACAACTAATCCTACGAGTTTAAAGGGTTAGCCTACAGGTTTAAAGGGAGGACCTAAAAATTTAAAAAATAAATAGCCGCCCCTTGCTTGCACTCCAAAAGGTTTGCATGCCCCCAGGTATAAAACAGAGTTTCAAGATTACCTCTACTTTTGTCCGCTAAAACAATTGTTCTAGCGAGAGAGGCCTACCTCTTACAGGTCACCCAAAGATTGTTCTATTAATCTTTCAAACAAAACACTTCTTCGGCGATGTCTACCGAGATAAACAAAGGTGAGTGACAACGAGCGCCACACACATAACTTTGACAAGAGAATCTTATTCTAGAATAACCCCTATCTCAATCACGGACGGGGTATAGACTAGTCATATTCTCCCGCGGAAACCTACCCTGTACCCGAAGTTTTCCTGCCGAAGCAGACCAGGATGCATGCCCCCTGGGTTCCAGTCATATCCCTCCGAATTACTCGCGCTCATCGGGAGGACAGACCGTAGGTTGAGACATTTCTTACGTGAAGAGACCATTTAGGGATGGTATATGAATATTTGCGATGCGTGATCCGGGAAATGAAAGTTGGTCCACGAGCTTGACCACTCTTCCTTCGTGCGGAAAACACATTACTCTAAAGAGTGAGGAGACGATGGCTCCCATGCAATAAATATAGTCTCGTCCAAGGAGTAGGTTATAATCCAAGGGTCCTTGAATGACCATCACGTTCATTTGAACGGTCTTCCCTTTCAATGTTATGGGCAGATTGGGGAGGATCCATAAAGGTCAACTAGTTCCTTTGTCAAAGCCTGTTAGATTTCTCATCTCAGGCAAAAGCGATGGCGAACCAAGTGCTTTCCAAGCAGTAGAGGAAAGGATACTCACAGAAGCCCCTTCATCTATGATGGTACCAGCCATGACCATTCTATATATTTGGACGTTAATTCTGAATGGTATGCTTGCTGGTAAACGGGGTCTGCCTAGTTGATTCCAGTCGAAGGAGACAACTAGGTTGCTTGGAGGTGGGACCGAGTAGACGGCCGGGTACGGCTCTATCGAACTTCCTTCCTGCGATAAAGGAATGGGTAGGTTACACCCGTGTTCGTCGGAGTCTGTGTTGATGAAGAGAATTTGGATGGTGTCATCCTTGTTCTCTCCAGTGACTGCGTCATTCGAAGATAAAACCTCTGAAGGCAAGACCAGGTCAACTGCCGCCTCGACCTTTTGACTTTCATCGGGTATGGATTCAGCTGATTCATCTTCAATGACCGGCGCTTCAGCTGACCACTTGAGCGGGCCAGCTGGATTCTCAACTAACGAAGGACTCGGCAAGAGTTTTTTATATCAAGGAGGGAGTCGTAGCGGTGAAACCGGACGATCATCCAAAACTCTTTTAGCTTCATCTAAGAAGGGACAACGGTGGATGGCGTGATCGCCTTCACACAGTTTACAGGGAGATCTAGCTCTCCCTTTTTGTCCTGGGACTTCACTTTCGCTAGTTGACGGTGTGATTTCAACATGGCTATCAGAGGTTGACGCCACCGGATTGTGCAAACGGGGAGACCAGTCCCTTAGTATCCGAGGGATGCAGGGACAATCTCTGTGAAAGTGGTCTCCCTTGCAAATGACACATGGCGATTTAGGCCTGGCCAGTGCAGTGTGTGGATTTTCGTTAGACGACACTCGTTTGCCCCCATTCGCTTTTGGCTCCTTCTTCTTTTTCTCTTTCTTCTTCTTTTCCTTCTTCTCCTTAGTAACTTGACTTTTGGCTTTGCCAGCCCCATCAAGCAAAGAGGAAGGAGGAGAGGAAGAATTAGAGGAAGTAGAAGGTTGGTGGGTAACTCTAGACTGGTCTAACTGCTGATTCGATTGTTCAGGAATAGTGGTGTTCTGAATGACATTGGTTGAGAAGAGCCAGACTGGCAAGCCAATTGTCAGTCCTGGAAGCGACAATGTGGCCATATGGGGTGCACCAACATCTCCCCAAGAGGAGAAGGGACTAGGATTTCCACCAAGGGGAATTCCTTGGTTGGTAGACTCCATTTTCTCAACCTAAGATCAACGTAGGAAAAGGGTATGAATATTCCGTTTAAAATAAATTTTATGACGCTTGGACACAACTTGTTTTTTCAATTTTAAAGAGTCGAGAAAAAACAAAAGATGACTCTAGTCTCATTCGATTTTTAATGAGCCTGAAGTGACAAGTGCTCAGATGGACCTTTTCCGTTAAGGAGTCTGAAAAGGAACGAAAGGGACTGCTCTGGAGATCTAGGTAGAGGGTGTGCCAAACCAACCACAAAACTGCAGAATACGTTTTACGGTACGGCAGTCAATCTTCCCGAATGCTGTGTTCGGTGCATTGCGATCAGTAGGGCGGCCGACACGGCTTCCTATGGATAAAAGGTTTTAAGCCTATAGGGGTCTCCCAATATATACTCGACGGTACGTGGGAGCACAATCCGTACTGGCACTTATCGTCTCACAGTGGAGGAATCACCCAACCATCAGTGAGGACAACAGTTACCAGGTTTTACGACGCCGGAACACGTCTCTAGCCTAGACCTCTATGTTGTGCGTTAAGTTCCAAAGCGTTGTTAGATTCATTCAATTTATTTTAAGTTGATCTTTCTTAGAAGTTTTCCTTTTTGGATCACCACGAGATGTAGATATAATTCCTAAATGCAATCTAAAGATGATAAGCAAGCGTTTATCTCTTTTCAACAATGAAAATCCTAGCTACAAGGGGAAAAGAAAGACACAATCTTTTCTCAAAGAGCAAAGAGCACACTGTAAATGCACTTTTCCTAAATCAAACCATACAAACTATCAATATGCAAATGCACAAATGCATGTATTTGTTTTCACTTTCTTAATATTGATGCCTAAAAAGAATGTTGATGTACAAATTTGAATTTGCTTTCAAGTACTAAACACAAAAAAGCTTCTTTTTCGAAATCAAAAAGGTAGAGAAGATTACGACACTTTATGATTTTGAAATAAACACTCGTTTCGACACTAGAAAGAGACAAATTCAAACCAAAGCAAAAGTAAACAGTATAATCAACTGTCAACAGCAAAGAAACTTTCTCCTAAGATCAAAATCGACACTTACGACAGATCTAAATCTAAGGACAACAGTATGACTATTTTACTTTTCAATGGAAAACTATAAATGATGTAAAAAATACACAAAGAACACCTACAGTCTTTTTGTACAAAGGAGGCGGAATTAAGGTAGAGAAAAGGGGTTTTCAGATAGGTACACACACTGATAACAGGCTGCAAAAATCATAGATAAAACTGAAAAAAATGAAGCAAAGAGCCTCAGCTGCACAGGGCAAGGGCTGATCAGCGCACCTGTTGCACAGAGAAACTGAATTGCAGCGCAGGTAGCCCTCTCGGGACCTGCATTGAAATGCAGAACCTCTTCACAGAGCCTGCGCTGGGGTAGAAACGAGACTTCTATCCGGGTTCTGGGTCACGGTTTGTAGTTTAATCTATGGATTTTGGCCGAGTAAAAGCAATCAGTAAGGTACAATTAGAGGGATGATTTAAAGGAGCACTAAGAGCTATCACAAAGGGAAATTAGAGCATTTGTGGATCAGCTGTTCAAATCATAAACAAATCCAAAGGGGTGGATTGAAATAGCAGCTACTTTGCATTTGATAATGGCAAATGCAGTTCGATTGCTACTTCTGCGTTTATGAAGTAAACAACAAAAGAAACACAAACAAACTAACTAGACATGATCCCCAGTGGAGTCGCCATTTTGTTGTTGGGAAAAGTATCTATTCAAAACGCCCCTATCCCACTCTAAGGTGTGACAGTGCCTTAGCAACAAACAAGGAAAACTACTTGTGTATTCTTCTTTATGAAATGTAAACGAAGAGGAAGGATAAACTAACCTGTGTCTTGCACTAGTTTGTTGATCCAATCGCTCCTCTCTTCAATAGCTCCCAACTCCCTACTCCCTTACCGGCCCAGCTTCACCAAATTCCTGCAAGATCATAGAAGAGAGAAACTACACGAAGATATAGATTTACATTCATAAAAAGCTTAGGATCAGATTAAGCTAAACATGCAAATATAACAAAACATCACTGATACACAAGCATGTAGAAGAAACTCAAATAGTTTTATTAATGCAATAAGAAGATCTAGGAGGAGATACAACCAAGTGAGTCCCGATCCAGCATCTACCTCCTAGCAAAGGAATCCCTTCCTCACCTCCAACAAAGCATAAATCACCCAATGTACTAATCCCAATCTCAAACCAATAGCAATTCTCTGCAAAGTACAAAATTCTAGCCTCTGGATCTCTGGGATGAGGGATCCATATATAGATGTAAGCAGAGAGGATGAGTCAGCTTATGTTTTGACTTGTGGCTTCTCTCTGTCAGTTCTTGTTTCCACTTGGAGGCTGAGAGCCTCTTACTCATCCTTGGTCGAACTCAGTGAGGCAAGTGTCATTGGAGAAGATTCTGGAAGCTTCCATTGTCTCTCCACCTCGTTGAATGAATCTTCCACTTGTCATTTCCCGCTCAACGCACTTGGGTAGTGCATTCAAGTGCGTTGCAACGCACCTAGCCAGTGTATTTGGGTGCTTTGCAACGCAGCCAGCTAGTGGAGCTTCTGAATTGATCCTGATTTGACTAGTTTTGAGTAGTTTCTGGTGGAGAACTTCTGGGAGAAGCTGTCATTGGTTGACCTTGTTCCTTTAGGGGCAGGAACAACACTTTTAGGGACTTTGGATCCCTTGGTTTATGGAAATTTCATGCTCAGAGCTGTAAGGCACAAAAATGTCTATAACAAGTCACCACACAAACCTTAGAGGTTCACGTAGAGAGTGTGTGACTCCACATGAGTCGCCTGCATAGCCCTAAAAGCACACCCTTAAAAAGTCATATAGGGGACACCTATATGGCCTAGCTACCCAATAGGTACCAAAAACCCAAAGGGTAGGGTAAAACCTTCTACTTGCCTCTCCCCGCATGTATCCCTATTTATTTAGATGTCCACAATGGCAAGAAATGCTCCTAAAAATAGTTCTAACCTCTCAAGCTCAATAGTGAAAATGAGATGATATTTGGCCCCCTCAACCCTATGTATCACCCTCTTTGCCATTTTTTGGATCCCATTAAATATCTTAGGACCTTCGTTGTCAAAAATGGTAGAGACACAAGGATCAGTACCAGACCATGTCCATCATGGAACTCACGATTCCAGTGGTTGCTAAAACTCATTTTTTGAACCCGTCGCATGCTCAGAAAATCATTTGAAGTATGCCTTCTCCTGTTCTTTAATTCATATCATCCAATCAATCGCATATTATATTTATGTTTCAAAAATATGATTTCACTTATGATATTAGCTGTATATATTGTAGGTACATCACAAACAACCCACTTTGACCAATACCTCAATTGAAAAATAACAAAACATGTACCATTTACAACGTAGCATGATAGGCTTCATCTTACGATTCACATATCCTAACATCATTTCTCCAAAATTATCCATAGGACCAATCATCTCGACCATGTTTATCACCACCCCACCTTTTATATGATAAACATCCATGATGATTGGTAAAGCCCTCCCGCTCATGGCACATCATGTTTATAGACCCTTATTCACTATTAGGAGCCATGACCACCTACTCAAGCTTGAGAATCACTCCACTTACATGCCTTGAATATTAGCTTCATTCTTCTACAGTCATCACCGATACACCTCTTTCCCTGGTCATCCCTAGTACTTTACACTATGTCAAGACCAATGCACCACCACATCCTACATTTGGC
This sequence comes from Pinus tabuliformis, assembly GCA_031772625.1. Classification (NCBI taxonomy): domain Eukaryota; kingdom Viridiplantae; phylum Streptophyta; class Pinopsida; order Pinales; family Pinaceae; genus Pinus; species Pinus tabuliformis. The sequence continues at coordinate 778,920,668 of CM062818.1, forward strand.
CTATCATCCACCCATATCACGTAGACCATATATGTAACTTCATTTGCCTCACCAACCCAGCATAGAGACCAAGAAATGGGTTAGTAAAAGAACCACACCTCCATATAGGTCACCATCATCATGGGGCACACGTCTCTGTGTCTGTACATCCAAATCACATTCATATTCTTTTGGAAAGTGTACACAAATTTTAATTTTTTTGGAAAAAGACTCCCACCAATATTTTCATTTCTTTTACTCGGCGACGGATTCTAATCACCCTTGGTTAGAGATCCCACATGACCCACAGTCATTTACCATATTCATGCCAATCATAACATACTTACACCCACCCTAGAAATGATACTGGCTCCATGGCCATCCCTATCAGCAAACATGCTTTGACTATCGCCATTTGCATAACAACTCCTACCTCGAGCTAGTTGTCTGTATCCATTCATATCTTCAACTCTCATTATCAGGCCTTATCTAACCCACACTATTATATTCTGTTTACACCTTATATTTATTCCATGACATAGCATGTTAGGAAGTTTATGCCTCTTTCCCATCGTCTTCAACACTCGTATTTCAGGATGGACATAGCACCTTTGATACTCCACCCTTGAAGATATATCCTTGAGTGTCACAATGGGAATCGCTATTTCCCACCGATTTCATCAATCCACTTGACATTTAGCACCAACACAAGTTTTCATGTCAAGGTGGTATTGTACTTAATGATTGTTGTAGTTCTTTCCTTTAGTCGAAGACCCCCACATCACTAAGCACCTTATTCAATGTGCTTACATCATCATACAAGGGAGGTACCAAAATTTGAATACCCATGCATACCTCAACACCTCATTCAACAATGTTTTAGCTTTGTTATGCATGGGGAAACCAAATTCAGTCTAGCTGTACAAGAAGCGCCCTTGAAGGTGTCAACAGTTATCATCATCAACCATCAACACATTAACCACCTTAAAGTTGATTGGAAAAAACCATTTCTTGTCTGCTTGTAATAATTTGTCATTAGTAATCGTAACGAGCATGGGAGATGACCGCCTCGTATAAACAATTTTTTTTTCTTTTTATATTTTCTTGAAATCATGGTTATCCTTTATACTCGGTCAAGGAGTTTCCCTACTCATCTCCACAACAAGTTATTCTCTCTCTCGAAACTTTGATCAGATACTCCATCAGAAGATAAAATGTGATGTATTTCAGCTATGTGTTTGCTCCCAACCTCATACATCTGGGGACAATTGTTAACAAGAGAAAATCATACACATGTTTTACCAATATAGAAGACGCTAAAACATGTATAGCAAAATGAATATGTGAAGATTTTCCAGCTGAAGACATCATGAAGTTTTAAAAAATTAATTTCTCCTAAGGTCCCAAGTTTATAAGGTTAATAAATTGAGGATATTGTGGCTATTTCTTCGATAGCCGTGCGTGCATGGAATTTTCTTTGAAAACCACACAATCAATAAAATGGGTGACTCAACAAATTCGAGACCACTTCACACACTTGGAGGTAATTCCCTAATAGGATCTCACTCTAGGAAAATCGAATTTGAGTCGGCATGAAGATAATAAGCCCTCACTAGAATCATCTTGTGCTACTCATGAGTCATTGTCATGCAGGAACCAAGAGAGCGAAGATGGATTCAAACAATTCTATATAAACAGACCATGGGAAAATAAAAACATGAGACATTGTTATGGTGGCCAAATTGCTAATAGAGAAAACCAACATTCCATTGTTGAATCCAAAGAAAGTAAGAACACTAGCATTTTCACCATATTTCTTCTAAGCAATCCATCATCCTAGTGAGAGGAGAAGAGTCCACCATTCGAGAGTCTTCATACTTCTTTGAGAGAGAGGAGAAACTTGCAAAGCGATTGAGGAAAATAACCCCGTTGCTGAGCATTTTTAGCACCATATCTTAAACAATTCCCTTCAAGTGTTTAAGATTCATCTATTGTATTCAACCTCTACTACCAGCAATCAATAAACGAAGATTTTTCCATTATTTTTTTTACTTTCTTGATCCATTCAACTTTGTTTATGTATTTATCTCTTTGTTTCAGTTTTAGTTTGCATATGTATTATTTTCAATATTTTCAATGCTTTGTTTACCTCAATTTTTTCACTAACAACACGAATTCTACCTTTGATCCTTTGCAGGGAAAAACCAACTATTAAGGAAGTTTATTTTGGTACAACGTTCCCACAAAAATAATACCACACTAAGAAACGAATCTCGGCAGAACTATGGAAGAATAAGGAGATGAAAGTGTAGAAATTGTGGAGCACATTTATTACTAACCCTATATTTTCACGGGACCTACATTATGTCTCAAAATAACATTAGTAAATATGTGATCTCACATGTATTGTTGGCTACAATATAACATTGGTAAATCTATAATTGCATAGGTACCATTTCTACCCTATAACATAAGTAAATCCATAATTTGAAAGTGAAACTAACAACTTTTTTACACAATTTGAGACGAACATAAATATACATGAATTTACAAACAAAGGGGAACACATACTACACACAAATCCACTTGGAATCACCAAATCCGCTTGATTAATCTTTGAAAATGGAGTCCATATCATATGTCCAACACAATTGACATTTGTATAGGCACTAACACCTCATGAACAAGCCATTAAACAAAGACTTGGAACCTATTTTTGTATAGAAAACTCGAAATACCTACAAAGACAGAATTTCAAACCTCTGGGAACAGGATTTTGGGACCTTTCAAATGTGTTTCTTCCCCCTATTGAAGGACAAATTTGGATATTTGAATCAACATTTACAAAATATCTTCTAATCTTACAGTTGTCTGATCGACTAGATGTATCGATGTGTGCATATTCAAATGATTACATAGTAGATTGGTTCGTTCTTTAAAACACAAAAATTAGAAAATAACAAAAGATGGGAAAATTGAATGATGGCTACAACAAAAAAATATCCATGCTAATTCATGTGATCACCTATGATTAGGCCACGTCTCTACGATGGTGTTATTTTTTGGTTACTAGCCAATATGTTTGTCCCTTTCTCACCCTAATTGTTTAATCTCCCCTATTAGAACTAGCCATGATTATGTGTGGTGGTGTTGAAGATGTCCTATGACATAGCTTCTGACCCATCCACCTGCATACACTCTAGCATATACTATGATAACCCAATACATATTTTAACTCTGATAAAAGATCATTTAAAAAACAAAGAAACCTTATTGCCCTTGGCTCCTCTTTCTTAAGATCCTTTATCACTTATCAGCCATGTGACCAATACCTATGACCAAAGGCTTAATGCATTGGAAATGAAATATCAGAGACTTATATCCTCACAACTTCATTACATAACATTCTTAAACATAACTTTTTGATGCCTTCAAGCTCCTCTTCCATTGGCCCTCTTCCTGTTTATCCCATGGGACCCTATTGGGGGCCTATCTCCCATTGTAATTTGTGCTTCATCCTTGGTTCTTTGGATGTTCACGACCAAGTGCCACCACATATCATAGCCCTTTTACCATTGAAACTTTTCCAAACAAGAATTTACATAGGCGTTACAATATTCACATGCCTGATATGGCCCATAACACTTAGGAGCTAAATATTCCCTTGGATTTGGGGCCTGTGAATGTCTCATGACCATGTGCTAGTCTACATCGAAATCCCTATTCATTGAAAGTTTTCAAATTAAGAATTAACATTGTAGTGATGAAAAATCCCACTTTAGATGAGCTCATAGATTTTGGTGCTCGGCCCCAACTCTGCACCCTTTGTTCTCTAGAGTTCCCATGACCTAGTGACATATAATATCGAAGCCCTCTTCAATGGAAAACTTTCAAAAGATAATTGTTGAAGAGTTCTAATTTCTCTCACCTTCAAAATAATGATCTATGAAATGAAATCATTCTGGCATCATCATCCCCACATGGTGCCTCCTGAATTTTCCCTTCAAGCCCGCCAAAATGTCAAAATTTCCTGCCATGTGTCCTTCTCTGGCCACATCATGGTGACATAGTCCACCCTGTCAGCTTCTTGGAACCAACTATATGTTACCATGTGTCCATTTTTTAGAAGAGAGAAGTGTCCCTATGGTCCCTCATTTTGTGCCTATTTCCTTTGTATTTTTCTGACCAAGCGCCAGTCTATATCGAAGCGCCTCTTCATAATAAGTTTCTAAAAAAGAAATTAAAAAGATTTATGATGCCTTCAACCTCTGATATTCCTTTCTCACACTTAGGCGCTCATTCCTCTCTATGACCTCGATTCTTTTGAGTCTTCATGACTATGTCTTGCCTGATATCGAAGGCACTCTCATTGGAGATTTTTTGAAAAGGAATTTAAAAGGATCTTGATGTGATTAGGTCCCAAATTTCAGCACTCCTTTTTATATTTCAACCTCTAAACTTTTGACCTCTGTTTGGATCTTGGCTTTGAGACTTAGGCTTTTGATTTTGGCTTCCTCCTCATGATTTCAGACTCTAATATTTTCTCTTCTCTTTAGCCTTATTTCACTTCGGCTCCCCTTTTTGGCCACTATTTGACATCATTTGACACAAATGTAAAAAGGTGTAGTAGGTGATAATAGTCTCTTTGCACAAGAGGGAAATATTTCCAAGAGATAAACACAATAACTATTGTTATTTTCTTCACATAAGAACATGCTATTTTCCAGAAGGAAAACCACCACAACTTCCCATATTTTAAAAATAAAACTATCCCAATACTCATTAGCTTTGTGCATGAAAATTCATATTCGTTTTCCCAAAAGTAATTAGCTCAATAAATATTATCTTTGTTCAAGGAAAAACATAATCTTATTTCAAGAAATCTAGCGAAAAAGTTGTTACTTTAGTGTATATAGACAAATTATTTTTCAAAATAACTAATATAATTCGACTATCTATGCGTATATAAGAATATATCAACGTAAAATAATAAAATAGTTAAACTTTGTGCACTCAAATCCTTGCAATTTTCTGAAGAAAAAGACATGGGTAGCCTATGTTTCTATGCACACGGATTTATGAAAATTTTTCAAGAAATTAATGTAATTGACTTTTATTTATTCATAACCCACTAAAATATTTCAATAATTACCCTCATTAACTTATCTTAATTTTCAATAAAATAATTTTGATTCTTATGATTTTAGGAATAAGAATTTATAAAAAATAAATATTTGAAGAAAATAACCTTGATTTTTATCATTCATACACACAAAATGCATACGAAATCTTCCAAATAAAATAACAAATATAACTTAGGTTTACTACACACAATACCCTTTCAATTATTTTTCAATGAGATTATCAAGTTAGCTTATCTTATCTTTTAGTATGGATACAAACTTTTCAATATTTTCAATGAAATTAATAAGATGTATATTTTATTTTCATTTACTGTAACATGAGCTTCTTCTCCATTTCCATTTGTGCATGTGTACATTGGTGCACTGTGCGGGATCAATTTAAAATAAAATAAAGGTTGGCTTATTTAAAGTCAAAACTACTTAAGGTTTCACTCTTAACTACTTCCATTACTTTCTGCATAGAGTTGATTTGCTTTCCTGCTGTGATATATTCTTTTAATTGGAAGAGTCGGACCAAATCTTTGGTTCATAGAGAAGACCATGGAATTTTCATACAAATGGTGGTGTGTCACCTCAGCATCAGATCCCTTTAATCAACACCATTTTTGGGAGAGAGCGTGATCATTATTTCCAAAATAGTTTGTATCCATGCAAATCCCACTTACCTTAATCCATTCTAAAACCAAATTATCAAGTAATCTAATTATTTTCTCGTTTTACTCTTCATAAAAAAATTACTCCTACAAAACACCATGAAACTAAGCCTCCTTTCGACACTTTTCATGGAAAGGACCATATGGTTACCGTGTGGTAGTTGTATTTCATTCCATAACTAATTCTTTGTGCCTATCAGAGTGCATCAAGGCCAGTTGGTTTTCAATAATAATTCCATGTTATTAAAATTATTATGCAAGGGTATTACAGAATTATAGTTTTGATCATTTACATCCATCAAAAAGTCATGAATAGTGTAGAAATTATAATTTTAAAATAATAAAATATGAGTTTGAAAATATATTAAGTTTATTTGTTAGATACAAACTAAAATTTATTTGAAAATAAAATTTAAAATTAAACAACTATATCTCAGATTTGACGATAGTTTTAACCTTTTGGAAATGATTTAATGTAGTAGGAAAATGAAATACAACAAATATTTCTTTACGTGTATTAAAATTATAGATATTAATTATATTTTTCTAGATCCATATTAAATTCATATTTACCAAGTGGAAAGAGGTATTTGATCTTTAAGGGTGCAAACAGTTTCTCAATTTTTACATTGGGAAAATAGGTTTAGACCTAAAAAGATTTTATTCCTCCTCAAGCTTGATACATCTAGAGTTCAAATGGATATGGGGTGATTCTACTACACGATGAACTAGCTTGGATTGTCTATAATTTTTTTATGGAAAGAAAATGCATCATGGGTGTCAAAGAAAACAAATTCCAAAATGAGTATTCAATGTCCATAAAAAAAATTAGTAGAAAGAGAATTGATATTATTACAAAATATTTCTAATATATATTCTTTTAAATAATTAAATAGACACCATTCAACAATAAATCCTCAAGAACTATTTATTCAAAATCCCTAAATATGTTCCCACCAATATAATCGAGAGCAAAACAAGTGACAATAAGAAATTAATTTTGTAACAAAAACTACATGCAATGAGAATTTGGCTGTGTATAAGAATATGTATGACCTAAGGAACAAAATAATTATTAACTAAATCAAACCAATCCTCGACATATTCATGTGTGTTTAATGAGGTAAACTTATAGAAAATAAACCAAATGAAACATTGACTTTAAATAAATAATTTTTTAGGGAATGCTCTACATAAGCAAATCTATGACTTTTGGAAAAAAGGGACCATTAATTATGTTAGACCCTTCCTCTGCCATAAACTCAGAAGTGTTTTGTTAGAGCCTAGATTGACCTCAAGCTGAAGGGAGGCAATTCTAGGGTAACCACAAACCACACTTACCCTGGTAGCTAGCCCTACCAGGTCGGGAGAGGGCTCTCTCATTATCAATCTCAATCAAGGGGATTGGATCAAATATGGATTTTAGGCTAGGTATAGTAGCTCTAGGGTTTTTTGGTTGATTTTAATGGTTTTGTTGCTAGATCAAATGGAGCAGGCATCTTTGGGTCTGGGAAATCAAGTGAGGAATGCAAGGCGTTTTATGGGGCGAGGTAAGTAGGTGTTTTAGCACATGAAATTGAGTGAGATGGTACATCTAAGAGTGGTGAGGAGGTGAGGACGGCATACAAATATCACGAGTCCTCTTCAAACAGTAGAAAACATCAAAAACTAAATGGATTCCCAAGACAGAGCATTGTAACCAATGTATTCTACCTATCTATCTTGATTTCATTTAGTTAGAAGAATGAATAAGATTGTGGCACACATAACACATGAGAAAAACTAACAATAGAAGAAGAAACTATGCAAAAACACTTTACCACAAGTATCCCACAAAAATAGCTGCAAATCCTGGTTTACTTCCTTGCCAAACTGCTGTAAAGATGTACAATATAGCTCAGAGCATCCAAGAGAGTCCAACCTTTGGTAATGACTGAAAAAATACATAATATAGACATAAAAACCACTTATGCTAGCCATCAGGGGTCGAATCCAAGAGATAAGGAACTGTTACAACCATATCTAAACAAGGAACAAGAATATAGGCAGTGGAACAACTTGCCTCTAAAACCATGGAAACTGATTCATTGACCCCAAAACCACCTCAAAATGATGAATCTACACTCTAAGGTCATTTCACAATTACATTTACACACCATGGCATTAATTATAATCATAAATTCATCCATGAAGAGAGAAAAAGTCAACTTGCAGAGAAACTGGGCGAAAACTGGATTTTTGGGCAAACTGGCTCTATGTGTAGCACCGCTACATAGACACGTTTGGAGGCCTTCCCCTTAGCCAAATTGATCCCACGATAGCTCATTGGAAAGGTCTTCCTATCTAGTTTCTGGAACATCTTGAATTTTTGCATTTGGATGTTATTTACCCCCTGAAAAGTGAGATATCCCAAGGCTACTTCTTTGTGTCCAAAAAGAGGCAGAGAGGTCATTTTTCGATAGTCTTTTTAGCTTTTGATGACCAAGTTTTGCTCCAAAATTGCTGATATTTTCTGGGTTTGATGCTCTCACCATGCTGAATCTAGATATGTAAGCCATTTCTTCACGAAGTACTCCAGTGAAAAGCGAATCGCCGGTGACGCTAGGCACTTAGGGCAATTTTCTGTGTTGGAAAATTTCAAAATTTCAAAATGACAAAAACTTATCAAAACCTGCCCATATTTGGCAAAATCCACCACCATTAGTTGCTTTGATGTGCTAATGAGGCTTCAACCAATATTTTCATCTTGTCTTGCTCCTTTTTGCTCCTTAATGCCTTCCTCAACCTAGCGTTAAGCTTCCTGATTCTCATATTGCAAATTTTGTTTTCGAGTGATATAATGATATGACATGTGCCAGAGCATTCTATTGTCCCTATTGACCTTGTTGATCAGTCCCTCAAGATTCATGTTGACCCTATCAAGCCAAGTTTCCTGGTCATGTTCAATCTCTTGCTTAATGGTAGTCAAAGTGACATGGTCCTCTTGTCTTTTTGCCTCTTCAGTTTCAACATTTCAAGCACCATTAGGATTTGCTTATCCTCCAACTGTTTGTTCTCTTTCTTGTTCATCATCTATATCATCCTTGTGCATCTTCTCTTTGCCTTTGCTTTGCTGCTTATGTCTCTCCATGGAACTATCACTGAGTGTCTCTTCCTCATAGTCATATTCACTGTCTCTTTCCATTGTTTTTATAGTTGTGAACACTTGTGATGAATGAAGAGATAGGGTGGATGAAGGATGAGTATGAAGAGATTTTATCGATGAGTAAGTGAGGGTGAATTGGAGTGTGAATGCGATTTAGGGAGTGAGTAGGGTTTGGGAATAGTGTAGGGATTAGGGATGTATGTAGGGTTTTGGGGAGAAAGTATAAGGTTTGGGAAATTTAGGAAACAATAGCAGAAAGGATTGGATAGGAAAACAAATGAGAGAGTGAGCTTGTCAAATTTATGAGACAGTTTAGTGAAAACTAGGGTTTTGACTTCATGAGTGAAAGAGTCACCAAATATTGATGCAAAAACCCTTTTCAACAAGAAAGATCAATGCACTTACTTGCAAAGAGGTAACATGGAAAATTTTAGGCAAATTGGAGTGATTTGAAACGATTTGGGGCTTGGCTGCCAGGTGCGTAGCACCAATGCAAATTAACAAAGGAAAACCTTGCCAGGTGCGTAGCGCCATTTTGCAGGACACTTTTAGAGGCCTTCAGGGTGTCCAAATTGGGCGTGGGATATCTCATTGGAAATATTATCGAGTCTTCTAGAACATCTTAAATTTTCCAATTTGGAGTTCATTTTCCCTATCAAAAGTCCAATCTCCCAAGACTGATCAAAATGTGCAGAATGAGGCTACCTAAATGCAGAGTGCTATTGTAGTCAACTTTTGAAGGTCTTTCTCAACTCCAAATTGAGCTCATGATAGCTCATTGGAAAGCTCTTTGTGTCTACTTATCAGTTGACTCATCAAGAAAGTCATTTGGTCATTCCATCTAGGAGAAAATTTGATTTTACCAAGATCACTCCAGAGGTGCAGCAACTCTCCTGAGGCAACTGTATTTTTTACATTTCTCTAAAAACGTGACACCTGTGTAAAAATTGGAGGTTTTTCTTCCCTTTCCTATTATGGACAAAAATTATCTCTCACTATTTCCAAATTCATTTTGTCTTGCTCAGAAACAAAAACCCTAGGAGAGGGAAACGAGCCTTACCTGAGCACAACTGGAGCACAAGAAGGTGTAAAATGACCCATTGGAACATGAAATAATGATGAAAACTTTTTGAATGATGGTACACTTAGCTGAATGGTGACATGGACTGACACTTGGAAAACTTTGGAAGGAGTGAAAACAAATCCTAGATCTAATACCTAGTGACCAAATTTTACTTGAAAACTCACTGAAATGACAAAATTTGACTTTGACACCCTAAGACCACTTTGTAAAAGCATGTTTGATCACTGGTGGAAGGCTTCAAAGACTGACACTAACATTGGCTCCATTGGAGATGGTGGTTACTTGGATGTGCCAAGAACACCGTAGACCAAGTAGCCTTATCCATTGGGCATGGAGTCAAAAACAAAACCCAATCTGAAATATATGACTGAATATTGATGACATGACGACACTACTGACCTTTACTCAATTAAAAACTGACTCGATACTAAAACGCAACTGAAAAACTGGAAAAGATACTCAAAATGGAGCTTATTCAATAAAAAATACTCTAACTGCTCCATTCATCTCCTGATCAAGTGGAATGAAATAACCAATGCAACCAAGTAAGAATTCTGGTCGCTGCTTGAATTCTCCACAAGTGCTTGTTTTTTAGCAAGAAGAGAGAACTACTGAAATGCAACTCCCATGAAAACTTGTAAACAGATCCATTGAATAATATGGATTCTCTATCCGACTCCAGAAGTACTGCATAAAGATCTTGAATTTCATGTTCACTACGACTTAGCTCATCCAGTTGATTACTTTGCTTCTCCTCATACCATGAATGAAAACTTTCATCTGAGCTTTGTGACGAGACCCTTGTTGAAAATGATAAAGAAACTAGCTGCCAAATCAAGTTTGTTTGTATCAATACTTGTTTCAAGCTCATAGTTAGCTAATGGAGAAGAACTTTGACTGTAGACATCATCCAACACATTAGCTATTAGATCGTGAAAAACTTGAAAATACTGTTGCAACCCATTTTCTGTTGTTTCCAATGAGATTGCATGATTTTCTATAGGCTGCTTATTTTAAGATATACTAAAAATTAAAAGGATTCAAAATAGAATTGTATGGAATCATCTTGCATCATTTGATCATATGTTCTAGCTTCCAAGTCTTCATCTACAACCTAAATTTCAATGGCATTCAGAGGCTACAAACCTAGATATGAGAAGTCCTGAACAAGGATTTCATCACCCTCTAGATGGTCAAGATTGAAACTTATCGACAGTTGATTTCTGATTGCACGAAAGTTGTCTCTAATGAAATGAAACAAAGTAAAACAAAAAGGCAAAGATCCTTCACTTACCTCAAAATTTGTTACACTTTCCTCCTCACTTCCATAGCTGATATGCATCGGTTGATCATTGTATTCGAGTTGCTGAAAGTGAACTTCCTCCTTCTACAAACTAGCTGTTGATTTGTCTGCAAGACTAGCTTCTGTTTGGAGAACATAATCATCATCATACTGATCAAACTGAGGCAAATCATTAGTATAAAACACATCATCAGGCATACATGTCATATCAATAGATCTCTCTTCTCCAAGATGATCTATAAAACAATCATTATTAGATCTATGACAACTGGGATAAGAAAGAAAATGTTTTGGATCAGCCACTTGTTCTTCTTCAATCAATGAGCCATGGTCTTGAACATCATATTCATTCCTTGTGGTGATCTTTTGCATCATATCTTCCACTGCACTTACCAAAATGTCGAGCTTTACCTCCAAAGATGTCGATTCCTCTAGATCTATGTTCTTCATCTTTTCTTCCTACAACTTTTCCCTTCTGATCAACAGATTAGCCTCTACATATATTGCACTATTTTGCATCTCTTCAAGTGTTGCAAGGTTCCTTTCCCTCAGCTGGAACTCCATTTCTGGATCAAAGGCTCCTAGGTAGTGCAAGAGAGCAAATCCAAGAGGAGGTCTTATAGTAATAGGCATCAAATAATAAACTTCGTTAAATCTGGCAGAAAATTGTTGTACTGTCTCCTTTGGCAGTCTTTTCAGCTGGTTATATTCTTCTAGAATCAAGAAAGGGTTATGTCTGACCACCCACCTGTCGAGGAAAACTTTAAAAAAGTACTGGAAATCTGAGATGCTCGAATCAGGCAGGGTTTTGAGCCAACTCTTAACTTTGCCTTTCAAAGAAAGAGCAAAAAGCCTAATACTGACATCCTCTTTATCAACTTCAAAAAGGTCAAGAAAAGACTCAAAATTCAATACATGTCTCTCAGCAGTGATGTTGTCACAGTCACCATCAAATCTTGGTAGATATAGGTAATGATTTTTAGAGAAAGCATGGGATATAGGAGGTAAAATCAGAGGCTTGTATCTATCTAGAATTTTGCAAGGTATAGGAGTATATACAAAAGTTGTAGAATAAGTCTTGGTTTCTTGAGGCTCATTAGTTTGAAGACGGTCATCATAAGATTCAGAAGAAGGGTCTTGATCAAGATCAAAGGCATGTGAACATTTTGTATTCACAATCTTCAAAGGGAAAGAATCAAATGCAGGTCTAGGATCTTTTCTCAAATACAATATACTTTGTAAAGCCTTCTTGACATTCTTGGGAAATGAGAAGAAATAATTTATAACACAGAACATAATGTCTTGGATGAAATTCCAACTTGAATGCCTGATCTTTCATATTGTCCTTTCATGTTTTCGCTGGTTGGGTTCATCCTCCAGTGGATTCCTTTGATCTGATCTCGAAACTGGTTTAGAGTCGCCAGGTGAATGATTTTAGCCTTCCTATGTTTGATCGTTGTCCACGATCAACAATCATATCTAAACTTGATACATTTTACTGAGGAACATCTTACCGCAGAAAGCTTCCTCTGGTATCTTCATCCGAAGTATGCGATGCGGGCTTCTATTCTATAAATAGACTGTTGTGTTGCATGCCTCATCCCACAAGTGAAGTGGCAGGCCTTGGTCATGCAACATTGCCCATGCTTCCCCTACAATAGTTATGTTCTTCCTCTCGGCCACCCCATTCTGCTGTGGATTATGAGGTGTCGTCAACTCTTGTTTAATTCCTTCCATTGCATAGAAGTCCTTAAACTCTTGAGAGACATATTCTCCACTGTTGTCACTTCTCAAGGCCTTGATCTTCTTCCCTCACTCTTTCTCGACCAAAGCTTTGAACTCACAAAACTTTGTGAAAGTTTGGTCCTTTTTCTGCATGAAATAAATCCAGCATTTACGAGAATAGTCATCAATGAAAATCACATAATACCTTTTCTTCGTTGTGGATGTCATTGAGAATGGTCCACACAAATGAGTATGAACTCACTCTAAGATAGCCTCTGCTCAACTGTCTCAATCATGAAAGGAAGACTTGGTGTACTTTCCCAAGGTACAACCTTTACATGTGTCAACTTGCTCAAGTTTACCTTTGGGAAGTACTATAGATATCTGTTGCATTATCTTCAAAGCCCCATGATGGAAATGGCCCAACCTCCTATGCCACAACTTGCTAATGTCTTGGCTTTGCACCAATTTTTCTTTTGTACTCAATGTTGCACAATCATCTACCTCTAGTTTATAGAGATTCTTCACCCGAATCCCTATTCTCTTGGTCTGACCCATGGCTATGTGTCTTAGGAACGCCTTTCCTTTACTGGACACAACAACATAGCCTTTGTCCTCCAATATCATGACCAATACCAAGTTCTTCTTCAGTCCAGGCACATACATCACATATTTCAAGGTGAAAGGAGCTCCATGCTCCCTCTTAAAAGCAATCGTGCCCACTCTTACAACACTATGCCTTTCGTCATCACCCATCTCTATGTGCATCTTGAGGTCTTTCTCATCCAAGGCACTGAATAAATTTTATCACCTGTCATGTGGAATGAGGCTCCATTGTCAAGATACCAGACAGAACCCATCAATGATGTCACCATGCATGCAATGAGGTTAAATTCCATTTCAAACTAAGAGGCTAATGCCTCACCTTACGATCCTTCCAAGGATCCCTTCTTGGACTTCTTCGATGGGCAATTAGTCACATCATGTCCCATCTTGTGACAATTAAAGCATCTTACTTTAGACATGTCACCATTCTTCCCTCCATGAGAAGAATTAAATTTGAAATGGGAAGCCTTCCCCTTCCCTTTCCTTTCCTTACTTGCTAAGCCCATATTTTCTTCATCATCATTCTTGGAAGAATAACCATCTCATGTGCTCCTCCTAATCTCCTTCTGCATAAGATCCGACCACAATCATTCCTAATCTGGCAGTTTTTCCCTTCCATTCACAAAGTCCTGGTAGCTATTCCAACTCTTTGGAAGGCGAAGGAGAGCAAGGCTCACCATATCATCATCGGCAGTAGTTATTCCCACACTGCCAAGCTCATCTTTGTAGGTGGTGAGCTTGTTCAGATATGTGGAAATAGTATCGCCCTTCTCCATCTTGATTTTTCGAAGCTTATCCTTGAGTGCCAATTTACTCTCGTCGCTACTATTTTGGTAGAGGTCCTTCAATGTCTTCCACATTGAAAATGGAGTATCCTTCCCATGGAGACTCAAGACAATAGGGTCTCGAACTCCCTTAAGGATGATCTATCTTGCCTTCGCCACACACTTCTTCCACTCAGCTAACTCTTGTGCATTAGTTGGAGATGGCTTTGGGATTTCTTGATCAATGAATTCCTTCAAGCCATTGTCTTCTAATACAGCCTCCATTCTATCTTTCCATGCTATGTAATTCGAGTTGCCTTCCAAGACATACTCGAGTCTCAAGCCATAGAACACAATTAGCCAACCTTGAAGTATGATATCAATTCGATTTGCACCTGCAACCCCGAACTTCAAACTTCGAATTCTCTTTTCAATATATTGTTCATAGCTCCGATACCATGTAGAAAATCTGTGTAGCTTAACCCAATAATGCAGTATAAATAAAAGAATAATACTATAACCTACTTCTATTATCAATTTGTGGAAGCTTAAAGATCGAGCTGAACAATATTACTAGAAGAAGAAGAATCAATGGAAAAATACAAATGAAAATAATTTGGGGAAAGTCTCAGCTAAAAACCCCACACAATTGTATTAGCATACATGGTAGAAATACATAGGAATTATACAAAACCTTAGCTCTCACAGCTAGCCAACTCTCAGTACAATCCTCACAGATACTCACAGGAAATCTTCGCTTCTCTCCAACCTTCTTCTCTGCCCTCCAAGCTCGTACTTCCTTGCGTTGTTCCTTGTGGATTATTTTCCTATTACCAAGTGAGAAACAACCTTCAAAACTGCGCAATCCTCAAGGATGAATCCTTGACTGCATGCACAAGTTTTCTCCATGAGAAAACACATGCAACTGATAGTAAACTATCCTTGAACATTAATCTCAACTGGGTCTTTCTCAGAATAAACATGCATAAGTTTCTGATGAGGGAATCTTCGGTTAAATGGAGTAGCACTAGTTCAGTTCATTAATGCATCAACTGACTGTTAACTCACTATTATTTCCTCAAATAGTTTGGAACTAATTTAACTAGACTTAACTTAGTAATCTGAGTTAACTAATTACAACTCAAATATAACTCAACTTATCTCCTTAATTTAAGGGATAACTCTTGCATGACTCCAAAAAGGATTCTAACTTGAATTTCTCCAACTAATTAATTTAAAATAAATTAATTAATTATTTCCAAGTAGCTATTAAGACTAAATTCGATTTTAATTCACAATTTAATTCAAGAACAAATTAAATTGGAATATTCCTTTTTCCATATTTCAACATGGTTGTGCGAGATCCTTGACAAGTGGGTTATTCCACCATGTAGAGATGAGACTTATTTGTGCAAGTTCCTTAGCAAGTGATTTATTCCCCCAAGCATAGATGAGACTTGGTTGTGTGAGATCCTTGTGAAGTGGGTTAGCCCCCTAGGAAGACATAAGACTTGCATGTGCAAGATCCTTGTCATATGTTGACAAGTGGAAATCCCCCCAAGTGAATATAAGGTGATGGACGAATCTCCCCTATGATGATTCTTCTTCATTATAGTGAGACATCATTGTTCTAGATGATACAAAGCAGAAACATGAATTTCTAAACACAAAAAGTCTAAAATAAGATTTTCTCAAGATAGTAAATCACCTTGCATCAATTGGTAATCAAGTATTGTTGATGAAAAATCCCTTCTTATCATTAATCAATCATAATAATTCAATCTCGAATTAATATTTTATAACGATTATTATTATTATTATTATACTATTATATTATTATTAAAAAGAAATTCAAGTCACTCAATCATGGATCTAAATAATTTTCTCTTACAATGTCATCATGAGCACGGCCTACCCATCTTACCCTCTCATTAATGCTCTTACACACTCTTTAATGCATATGGCACACTCTCTCTTTAAAGAATATGTTACGAAGGCATGCATACCTCCTTAATGGCATGAGTTACATTTCCTAGATGGGCATATGTTACTCTCCCTCTTGGCATGCAAGTTACTCCTCCTTTATGGCATTGATTCATTTATCCTCATATCTATGTGTGTGTGTGTGTGTGTGTGTGTGTGCACCTCATTCATTCTGCCCTCACTACTTGGGCATTTTGAAATAAGAATTTGAACATGAGAGAGATTTGGAGAGAGTTGAAGAAGATTGTGAGAGACAGACTTAGAGAGTAAGAGAAAAACTTAGTGAGCTATGGATGATTCAATGCTTTAGATTTCCAGTTTTGATTCAGCTGAAGGGAACGTTGATTCAATATGTGCATTTGCTACTACTATGAGGGACCTTCCTGCTACAACTTGGTCAAATTTGGGTGAAATTACTCATTCTCTTGATCTCTCGTTGTACTTTGTATCTCTACTGAGAAATTGATTTCTAATAGAAGAGTAATTTGGTTGGGTTTTTCTCTAGTTATTAAACCTAAATTTTCTGTCACATTTTGTTCTTCATTGTCTTCTACTATTTATTTGATTTATGTCCTCTATACAATTGCTTATATAATATTGCAACATAAAAAATAAAAAATAAATTATAATAAGTGATTATTAAGCATAGAACATCAAAATTTCAACACTAGCCAAGGCTATCCCAGCCTAGACTACTCTTCCATAGCCAATATTAGTCTACCGTAGCCTATCTTAGCCTATGCTAGCCTATCCTACTCTAGCCTTTCTAGCCTAGTCTAGCTTAGTTTGGCCAACACTAGCTTAGCCTATCCTATCCTAGCCTAGCATGTTCAATCCTAGCATAGCCTATGTGTACATAGCCTAGACAATCCTAGCATATTATAGCATAGCCCACTCTAGACTGATATATTCTAACGTAGTCTAGCCTAACCTAGCCTACTCTCACTCATACTTCCCTACTATAGGGTTGATTACGTGAGACTAGCTTATTGTGGTCGAGTCTCTCCTAGTTTATCCTACTCTAGCCTAGCTTACTCAATCCCATCCTTCTCTATCTTAGCCTAGCTTACTCTACCCTAGCCTAGTTTAGTCCAACATACCCTGGGCTAATCTACCCTACTCTAACCTAGTCTAAGTCTAGGATAATCTAACATAGTCTATCCTATGCTACTCCACCCTAGCCTTTCTTAGCATAGCCTATGTTGGCGTAGCCTAGTGTAGCCCACTTTGGCTTAGCCTAACCTAGTCTATCATGTTCCAAGCTAGCCTAAGAACCTATATCATAGCCTCCTCTATGCTAGTTTACTCTACCCTAGCCTGATATAGCTCAGACTATTATAGCCTAGCCTACTCTACCTTACCCTACCCTAGCCTACACTATCTAAGCCTACTGCAACCTAGCCTAGCCTAACCTAGTCTATCCTAGCATACCCTTGCATAGGTTAGTATAGCCTACTCTAGCATAGCTTAGCCTACTATTATTTAGCATAACCTACTCTAGCCTAACATAAACTAGACCACTCTAGCCTAACTTAGCCTAGCCTAGACTATTGTAGCATAGTCTACTCTAGTGGTGTGTACTCCAGAGTATCCTAGCCTAGCCCAGACTACTTTAGCCTAGTCGAGACTACTTTAGCCTAGCTTAGCCTCCTTTAGCCTAGACTAGACTAGTGTAGTGTAGCCTACTACATCCTAGCCTAGCCTGGCATACCCTAACATAACCTACTTTAGACTAGCTTAGCCTGATCTACCGTAGCCTTAACTAGCCTACTCTACCCTATCTTAGATTACTCTAACCTATCTTGGCCTATCCTATCCCACTCTAGCTTAGACTACTCTAACTTAGCCTAGCCTATTATAGTCTAGCCTAAACAACTCTAGCATAGACTACTCAAGCAAAACCTACTCCACACTTGCCTACCCTAGTCTACTCTAGCCTAGCATAGCCTAGCCTAGACTTGTCCTACCCTACTTTATCCAAGCTCTACCTTATTATAACCTGGCCTAGCACTACCCTACTCTAGCCTAGCCTATCTTATCTCTACCCTAACCCATCATAGCCTACTCTATCTTAAACAAGCCTAATCTAGCCTACTCTAGCCTAGACTAGCCTACTCTAGCCTTGCCTAGCCTTCTTTAGCATATTCTAGACTAGTGTAGCCTACTACAACCTAACCTAACATAACTTACTATATCCTGTAGCCTAGACTACTATAACCTATCCCACTCTGCCCTACCCTACCCTACCATGGCTTACTATGTCCTATCCTACTCCAAAATAGCCTAGCCTAGCCTACCCTACTCTAGCCTAGTCTAGCCTAGGATACTCTAGCCTAGCCTAGATTATAATACCCTATGTTAACCTAGCCTACTCTAGCCTAACATACCCTAACCTACTATAGCCTAGCCCCTACTCAATCCTAGAAAAGTCTAGTGTACTTTAACCTAGCCTACTCTAGCCTAGCTTAGCTTACTCTAGCCTAGCCTAGGCTACTTTATCCAACACTAGCCTACTTTAGCTTAACCTAGCCTAGAATACGCTGGCATAGCCTAGCCTAGAATACTCCAACATCTCCTACTACAACCTATCCTAGACTAGCCTAATTTATCATAATCTAGCCTTAACTAAAGTACTCTAGCCTAGCCTAGCTTACTCCAGCTTAGCCTAGCCTACTATAGTCTATCATAGACTACTTAGCCTAACCTACTCTAGACTAGCCTGGCCTAGCCTAACCTACCCTACCCTACACTGTGTTAGCATAACATACCCTAACGAGGGAAAATTTTAATGATACAAATTTATTTTAAATTTTAGAAATCTTTGCAAATATTACTAGTCGCTAACATGCAAAGTATAAAATGTTTGAATATTCATTTGTAAAAATATTCGAATTTATAATGATTTTGTATAGCGTTCGTAATTTTTTGGTTATTTTTAAGGTAAAATAATTTTATATTATAAATTTGGGCGAATGATTTTTAGAATAAAGATGGAAATTAGTGAATATTTCTTTTAGAAAAAACATGGAAAAATAGCTCACCTGCAAATATTAGACCTTAAACTTTTCCCTCACCCTAGCCTAACCTACTCTAGCCTAGTATAGCCTAACCTACTCTAGCATATCTAACCTACTCTAACCTAGCCTAGCCAAGCCTGATCTATGCAAGCCTCACCTAGCGAAGCCTGACCTGTTGTAGCCTAACCTAACCTACTCTAGCCTAGCCTACTCTAGCATAGTCTAGCATAGCCTAGCCTAGCAAACTCTAGCGTAACATAGCCTAGCAAACTCTAGCATAGCATAGCCTAGCCTAACCTACTCCAACATAGGTTATCCTAGCTTAATCTAGCCTACTCTAGCTTAACCTAGCCTAGCCTACCCTAGCCTACTCTTCTCTACTTTAGCCTAGCCTAGCCTACTCTACCCTACTCAAGCCTAGCCTACTCGAGCCTAACCTAGCCTAGCCTACTCTAACTTAGCCTACTCTAGCCTAACCTACTCTAACTGAGCCAAGCCTAGATTGGCCTACTCTAGCCTGACCTAAAATGGTCTAGCGTAGCACAATCTAGCCTAGCCTAGCCCAGACTGTTATACCCTAGCTTAGCCTAGCCAACTCTATCCTAACCTATTCTAGCCTTGCCTAACGTAACCTAGCCTAACCTACTCTAGGCTAGCCTAGCCCAACCTACTCTAGACTAGCCTAGCCCAACCTACTCTATCCTAATCTACTTTAGCCTAAACTAACTTAATCTAGCCCATCCAAGCCTGACCTACTTTAGCCTCACCTAGCTAAGCATGACCTACTCTAACCTAGCCTAGCCTAACATACTCTAGCCTAGCCTAACCTACTCTATCGTAGCCTATCCTATTCTACTCCAACTAGGCCTAACATAGAGTACTCTAACCATGCCTAACCTAGCCTAGCCAGCCTAGCTTACTCTAGCCTAGGTTAGGCTATCATAGCCTAACCTTCTCCACCGTAGCTAATCCCAGCCTATTCTTGCCTACTTTCACTTATCCTAGCCTAGCATACTCTAACCTACCCTAGCATACACTAGTCTACTCTAACCTACCCTAGCATACACTAACCTAGCCTGACCTACTCTAGACTAGCCTATAATAACCTACTCTAGCCTAACCTAGGCTAGCCTACTCTACCCTACTCTAGACTATCCTAGTCTAGCCTACTCTACCCTAATCTAGGCTAGCCTAGCCTACTCTAGCCTAACCTATCCTACCCTACTCTATCCTACTCTAGCCTTGCCTACTCTAGCTTAACCTACTCTAGCTTAGCCAAGCCTAGCCTAGCTTACTCTAACCTAACTAAGCCTACTCTAACCTTGCCTAGCCAAACATACTGAAGCCTAGCCTACCCTAGCTTAGCCTTACTCTACCCTAACCTAACCTAGTATAATGTAGCCTACTCTAGCCTAGCCTAGCTCACCCTACTCTACCCTAGCCTAGCCTAGATTAGAGTAGCTAACTCTATCATAACCTACTGTAGTTTTTCCTAACATCACCTAGCCTAACCTACTCTTGCCTAGTGTAGAGGAACCTACTATAACCTAACCTACTCTAGCCTAGACTAACCTAAGCTAACATAGCGTAGTCGAACCTACTGTAGCCTAACCTACTCTAGCCTAGACTAACCCAAACCCAAAAATAATGTTTCAAGTCAAATTTTGACTTATCTAAGAGAGCAACCAACCAAAAACCAAAATATCAACTAATAGTCATATATGGTAAACATCAAAATATAAACAGTTTTTCACCTTGGGATTCTTTTGTACCAAATTTAGTACTTATGGTTCTACACCCAATTCGATACTTACAGTTATGTACTAAGTTCGGTACTTAAGGTTCTGGACCTAGTTCAATACTTATGGTTCTAAACCCTATTTGGTACTTATGGTTATGCACCCAATTCAGCACTTACGGTTCTTCACCTAGCTCAATATTTACGGTTCTACACCCAGTTTAGTACTTACGGTTCTGCAACCTAGTTCGGTATTTTTAGTTCTGCAACTATTTTGGTGCTTTTGGTTCTACACTCAATTCAGTACTTATAGTTCTCCACCCACTTTAGTTCTTACATTTCAGCACATAGTTCACTTACGATTCTACACCCAGTTTGGTACTTATGATTTTGCACACAGTTCGGTACTTAAGGTTTTATACCAAGTTCAGTACATTTTGTTCTGCACTTAGTTTGGTACCTTTGGCTCCACACTTAGTTTGGTAATTATAAAATTTTCTTCGAAGATGGGAAGTGTTGTGAGAGAGAGAGAGAGAGTTATTCATGATTTAATGAAATTTTTAGGCTGCTAAAACTCAAGATGAATCGAAACGATGTAAGAACATAAACAATTTTAATTGTTATTGTTGTCAACTTGAAGAGTATCTGAGTTATTTATCCTTCCCATTTAAAACTTGTATTTATTTTGAGTTTGTTTAATTATATACATATACCTGGAAATTTCCCAAATAATTCAGTTCTGAATGGTTACGTCCTCCACAATGGGTTCTAATTTGATGTGAAAAATGAGATTGTGCCATCTGGGTGGGGCTTCCTACTACAGATCCACTAGACCATACTCTCCTTGATTCATTAATTATTGAATATTTTTCCTAACAACTTGTTGTTAGTTGAGCAGTGGTTAGTTCTTCGTTGGTAATTTCATGCTTAACTTGTCATCCTTTCGAAGTTTCAGTTGAGGTGAACTGTAGTGAATTAGCAGGAGATATCTGTTTTTTGATATTTTCTTATATCTTTGCAGTTATTAATGTACATACTTTTGATAAATGTGTATGATCTAAGGTTCAAATATTGTAGAAACTGCAAAAGAGTCAAAACTTTTTACTTAAGGAATTTGGTAAAAACAATTCAAAAATTACTTGTGGTCAAGGTCGTTTGTTTAAGATGTTCATAGAGGTTATCCACCATTGAAGTGTGCCTTAGATTCATTGGAAGTCATTAGTAAGGATCAGACCTGGGTCCTAGAGCATTTTGAAGGTTAGATTTGTTGAAAAAAAATATTTTCTAAACATTAAATGATCCAAAAGTACACGGGTATAAATTTACATTGCTAAGAATATTTTAAATACAAAGATAATATGACATAAATGCTCCAAAAATCTGAAAAGAATGGAAAATATATCAGTTTACAAGGCCTCCTTTGCCACTTCAAACCCTTTCAAAGTATCTGAACCTTTTCTACCTTCAAAGAAAGAAGGGTTCCCAAAATAAAACGCTTTGAGATAAAATCTGAGCAAACCAACCTAATTATCCATTGTAGCCTATTTATATGATGTAGTTTTAAGTTTCCACACAACTACAATACATCTCATTGAATGTCAATATTTCGACGCAGAGGAAAATTTTCATTATTTCGCATTCATCATGGAGTTATTTTCATATTTTTCCATCAAATTGAAACTAAATGATGTGAAGTAATTTTTTTTTGTGCATAACAAACTAAAAGTGAGGATCACAAGCCTTTTTCTGATGTAAATCTAATAGACATGACTTCCTCCAACTCTGGAAAGCAAAACAACATTGGATTTGCATCCAAGGCAAGATGCATAATCCCTATTTGAGGGCTAAAGCCAAGCTCACTATTACCATTAATCTTGACAGAAGGTTTGGGATATTACCTTGTTGAATGTAAATATTCAATCTATTTTCTTGTTGGCAATATTTTGTAACACAATAACTTCTCGCTGGAAGTCATTGCATGTCACAACCTTAGGTGAATTGTTCCTCAATTCTTCCTCGCTCAATGGCTTGAGCCACCCAACCAAATCAGAAAAATGACCATAGAAGGACCAAAATCCAAAAAAAATACTACAAATAAAATGCAAGTAAAAAGGGAACAACAGTGAAAAACCCGCATACTTGCAATGGAGTAGAACCTGGACATTGACACCTTGCCCTTCTCGTGTCAAATGAACATTTTTGTTGTAATCTCAAATAATGGATGAAGAAGATCCAAAGGAAGAAACCTAATAGAGGTTTAGGTAAGGGAAATAGGGTTTGGGAATGGTGGAAGAACAAGAGTTCTAGTTTGAAAATCTATGTTCCCACTTGCATCCTAAGTGCCCTACACTCCTACACTTTTTGATTTTGAGAGGGTTTCTTTCTCTATTTGGGTTTATTTCTATATTGTCTTTGTATTATCTCTCTCTATACTTCACGAGACATATGGTTGAGAAGGAAACGTCGATGTATGTATTGAATTTCAACTCTCAGAACTTCTCCCTTAGTGCTTGTTTTTTTGGGAAAACTTCCCTATTTATGCTAATACTATCAATTGCTCCAAAAAGGTGCAAAGAGACCCCAGTAAGAATGTTAAGTTGAAAACTTTTTTGGTTTAGTTTTTATAATTAATTAAATATAAATTGATATATTAGATTTAAAATTTTAATGTTTTTTTACTTTTATCTTTTTTTATTTTTTTGTTTTCTTGGAAATATTTAGGCAAGATCCACAAAGAACCCAAGGATCCAATACCACCACATGTTACATAATATTTTGTCACACTTCCCGTCCCATATCATGAAGCGTCAAAATGATGAAATATATCAGTGTATTGACCATGAAACATATACAAAAGCATCCTTGAAGGAAAGAAGAAAACTTGCCCTGAAAGAGTTCTGAAGAAACTTGCCTAAAAACCTTGTTTTCGGGATCAACGCATTTTGCACCATCGGTGACCCATGCTGGTAACTTGTTGCACTATACTAGACTAGAACTTCCAACATGACCTTTATAAGGAAAACTCGCGTTGAACCTCTTCAAGCATCTTTTCCTAAAGTGGAGGAGAAGCTTCTCTTACTAGAAGTCTCAAGAATGGTGAGCTGGTTACAGGTGAATAAGGATTAGAGCGAGATCTCCAATTCTTGGTCCTTGACCCTAATTTCATAGATCTTTCCCTTGAGTTTGGAACCTATGCCTCCTTTTATGGATCCCTAACTCCCTCTCCTTCCCTATAAATGAGATCCCTACTACCCACAACGGGTTGGCTATTGCTTGATTTCCTTCTTAGTGTTGAACTATGCCTGAATGCTGCCCACTTCGCTAAGGAGACAGGAGTGCTTCAAGTTTAAGGCTAGGACTTGGAAAATCACCTAAAGGAGGCTTCCAACATCAAGGCTTAAGTGGTTATAATTCTCCCTTTACCATTCTATTTATAATACATTATGTGTTTTCTTTCCATAAATGTGTCTATCATTGCTCATTTAGTATAATACTTTATCCGTTATATGGTTTATATTGGGATAGTTTTTGCTATGTATGCATTTCTTGTCTCCACATGATTTTCCTTGTAGGTATTCATCTACATCAGCAAAGAGGATATTGAGCTTGGAAGCGGAAGAATAAGGGATGACACCAACGTCTTTTAACATCAGAGTGAGGTAGGTCATCTATCCTCTTTTGTGATTTCTGGTATAAACTAGGAAAGCTTGCACATATTTATCCAGTTTGTTGTTAGATCCTCCCATAGGAATAAAGGGATCATTTTTGTCTGGAGAAAGGATTTCTAGCACAACACCATGGATCATGAGCAATATAACTCAAAGAAACAGTAGTCACCTACTACTGAATCTGCACCTTCAAACTTAGCATAACCTTATGTTAAGCCATCTCAACCCTTAGTAGAGGAATCTCATTCTTCCATCAATATTAGGCACATAAGTAAGTTGCATTCCCATTCTTCTTAAATAAGTTACATTCCTCCGCTGACCTGCAAAATAATTTGAATCCACACAAGTTAGTGCCTTTCCTTCATCTAGTAATGACCACACATTGTCACATATGATCACAACATCATCCTCCATATATTCAACTGGCCTTCTGTCTGTAACAAGTTCTAACAACAACACCCCAAATCCATACACATCATATCTTTCATTTATCTTAAGGCTCTGACAAGAAAATTCGGGTGCCATATATCCTAATGCACTCTGTATTTTCTACTAAGAATGTATCTATCAAGCATGGGAAACAACTTTGCAAGGCCATAATTTGCAACTTTAGGGTTGCAATTCTCATCGAGCAAAATATTGATGGATTTTATGATATAGTGTATGACTGGTAGTCTACAAGCATGGTGAAGATGTGCAAGCCCCATTGCGCTCCTCATAGCTATATTAAACCAATTTGACCAACTTAACGGGGGATATATTTTGGATATTTCATGGAGTTGACTATACAAACTTCCACTTTGAATCTAGTCATATATAAGAAGCTATAATTGAGGTGTACAATAGTAGCCTTGCAAATTCATTATATCTGGATGCTTGACTTTGTGCAAAAGTTTTATCTCCTTCTCAAAGTATTCTTGTGATTTAACCAAATTTGAAACGATCATATTCTTTATAGCAACTACTCACCCATCCCCTAGGATTGATTTGAACACAATTTAAATACCTCCCCTTCCAAGCTCACAATATTTGTTAATCAACGCATGAGCACTGGTCATCCAATCCGTAGATGCATGATCAAAGTTGGGTGTAAACATAACCAATTTTCCTAGAGCCATATCAGTGGATGGGGACTGAGAAAATCTATCAAGCATAAGATTCATATTTTTTGAATTGGAATGTTCTTTTATATTCAATACAGTCACAACAACAACACCAAATGCAGTCGTACTTGTTGCAGATATTGCAATTATTGTAGAAACACTTTTGCAGATATTAAAATTCTACAGATATTCTTGCAATCTTAGCTTCTGCAGATATCACAATTCCGTTGTGTGTATATCTAATCACATGAATTCCTCCTTCGGTTGGACTCCCTCTTGTATTTTGATTTATAACTATTGGGTTAGGCATAACCATGGGACAAGTAACATTCACTCCTGATCCACATAGGCCTGCATTTTCTTTGAAATAAGTCTTGTTTAATGTGTTTAATATACATCTTGTTGGTATCCTCCCTTTAAGTTTGTTGTGTGAAATGGTTACCCATAATAGATGACCCAAGTTCCCTAATTGCTAGGGTAATTCTCCAGTAAGATTGTTCATTGCCAAATTAAGCTTTATCTGTCGACTCAACTTGGATAACTACTTGGGTACATTTCGAGTCACTATTGTTTTCCAACCTCAACAAAGCCAAACATGAACATTCACCAATTTCTGCAGGAATTCATCGAGATGAGAAATTTCCATCAGTTGCAACACTAAAAGAGCATTGGCATTACGAAGTCCCACATGTATGGCTCCAAACATATGATTGTAACTTAGATCCAAAGACACCAATGAATTCAGATTACCAATCTCCGACATAATATTTGAGGTGATAAGGTTATATGAGAAGTTCAATAGCTTTAAATTGGAGCACTGAGTGATTTATGGAGATATTTCCCCACTCAACCTACTATGTGAAAAATCTAGTTCTTCCATAAATTGGTATAATTTTGTGAACCAGCTTGGAGAATGCTTCCACTAAGAAAATTTCATGATGGATATATGTTTTATAAACCCAACAAAAAAAACTCACCAAGAATGCTTCCAGTAAAGCCATTCCTATTGAAATAAACCGAGTAAAGCCTACTACAACTTAGTAAAGAATCTAGAATGGGTCTAGAGAGATTACTATATGATACATTTATGAGCACAACATTTAGTAGGAAGGATGTTGGATTAATGGGTCCTGACCTAGGTTCAGACTTAGTTGCGCCAAACAAATCCCTACACTACTGTCCCTTTTGGCATCAATCCACGGAGCGTGGACTGAAGTCCTACCCGAAGCAGTATGGGGGGATGTTGGGACTAAGTTTTTACACCCAAAGATCAATGTGATGTCATTTTGTGCCCTAAATCTACCCTCACACAGATCGATAAGCCCTTATTGCTTATCAATGTAACTCCATTTAATCAGCCTCTAGACCTCCGCGAAGTTATACGACTGGCTTATGCGGACATTGAACAAGTGACTTAACTAGTTATGTACCTTGTAGATTACTCTTAATCCCATATTTACTCAGATCTGCTTAAGTGTTCGATAACTTTAACATACAACTATATAATCTTCGCGTAATCACTTAACATCATTTGTGTTCGTATAACAATATAAATCAAGTAAAATCGCGCATCAATACATCATTACTTCATAGAACCATTATTCATCACAGCATAAGTGCATTTATACATAATAGAAGTAAAGAGATAATCACACGTATTTCTGCCACAATATTCTTTATTAATATTCAATTAAGCTTGCAGACTCAAGACTTCCCTGTGGACTCAGTTGCGGACACTACTCTAGGCCTCTACTCTCACAGATATAGAGCCTTTCTTCTTACTCTTCTACACTAACTTAGACTCCTTTCATCATACCCATAAACAACTCTACTCTTCTATCATGCCTTAGACTCTCTAAGACACACCTATCTATACAATCCCATGGTCCGTGGACCATGGATAGATCTTCAAAAAGCTGACTTAACTTACATAAAGAAGGGTAAAACCCTTTTTGACTCTTTTACTATCTACACTCTCCATGAACACAATTTGCGTAGACTTTACATCTTTTTACATAAAACTTGGGATCTTGCCCCAAAACTTGGGCTTTTTCCCCAACATTGACCTAGGGGACCCCATCCCAATAGGTCCCCAATAAAAATATTATGACTCGCCCTCGAGTCACTCAGCTGGTGTGGAGATCTTGCTACGAAGATCCCCCAGCTCTACTTGTGCAATCACTGCTTCAACCGTGCTCTGTGTGGCTACTTGCTTGATCTATTCTACCATTTGCTCTATGGCTGGTCCTGCACTGTCCTGCTTAATCTTCTGTTGTGTACTCTAGAAGTTTTCCAAATTTTTCTATATGTTAGCCGAGACTATTTAGGCTTCATCCAACTAAGGCCCCAATCTAGCCTTAAGGACTGCCTCTTTCTTCTGCGCTGCTTCCACCTGTGTAAGCAACTGCTTAGCCTCCTGCAGCTTGGCGAGGCACTGTGCTGTAGAAATGGTGTGCATTGTTGCCCTCAGTTCATCGTATTGTTGTTGTAGCTTGCAGACCTTTGTATTTAATACCTGCTGGGTGGGATCTTCCTGCAGGCTCGTCACTACTTCCATGGCCTATTCAAATAGCACGGTGCAGTCCACAACTGCGACATCCACCGTAGAGACTCCATCTTTAACAGTAATGGTGCATGGAAACACTATTGGATAGGTAGGAGTGTAGGCAATAAATTTTGTGAAAGATACATTAATTGTCTCAAAAATCTCTTTATTTTGAGTAATTCCAGATTTCATTATTTTCCCTAGAATGTCCCATGAGTCAAATGGTATCCGACAATTGTTTTAAACACGAAGGGTATTGAGAGGAACACCCTTGGCCCCTCCCTCATTAAATTTTGCAGAGGTTTGATGATACAAACGATTTATTGTAAAATAAAATGTAGAGGAGAAAAGCTAATGCAATGTAACATTACATATGATAGGATTTCCACATACAAGTTTCAAGACCCTAACATTATGAACGAAATAGAATGAGCCATCCCTCCATGAAAAGAAAATTAAAATATTACCATCAAACATCTTTACATTCATTGAATCAAAAAGAGCAAAGGTTATGGACATGCACACATTCCAAAGACACAAGTTAAAGTAGCAAAGAACCTCAAGGCATTTCATTTGGTTCTTGTCTAAATCATACTTCGGAAAAAATGCCAAAATACGAAAACACCAGAAGCAACTTCCAATTCCCCATGACACAGTTTTGATAATGCCCTTAAATTTAATGGCCCTTTTTTCAAGAAACCATTGCTAGCTCTTAGAAAGGGGAACAACATGTTCCATCACATTTCCATTACAGGGCCATTTTGACATGGGAGCAAACCTCCAACTCCATTTCTAGTGACATAAATGTAGACTATCAACTGCATTTTGTTCATAGGCGGAGCATATCTATATTAGTTCCAATGATGAATTTCATTCCCTGTGAGGGTTTTCCACCATAAACGCTTCTTCCCCACTGTTCTCTCTGTGAACGTTTAGATGTTTCTTTTATAGATCAATATTGTAGTCATGTTGATGCCATGATTCTAGAACTAGGGTCCAAGGGCATGACAAACAGGTTGCATCACATGTAACCAAAGTTATCTATTTTTAATTCAAGAGTATGAACATGAACATAGAAGGCTAGATTAATAAAAATAAAAAACAAGGATCCTATAGTTCTAAAGCTTGGATGTAGTTTGGATATTTGTACCTTGCAAAGTGGGACACCCTCACAGGCTATGTCCTTTTGAGATATCATGACTAGAAATCTCCCCAACTACTACTCTATCTTAATCTCTTGCATTCCAGATCATGTGAATATGAAAGAAGTATGAAACAACTTCATAGTTTTTAGTAGCAGAAATTATAAAATAAAAAGAGACATACATGTCCCTTTGAGCTTCTTAAGTTCCTGACTAGTTTGGAAGAGATACTATAAGTTCTCCATCACACAATAAGCTCTTCACCGTGAAAAATAATTCCAAGAAAATGAACATACAAGGAGAGAATGTGGACACCAAATAAATGCAACGTTGTATTTTACACTGAGTGCAACCAGATCAGAAAAAAAAATATGCATTATAATTGAGCCCAACAACCTCATAATCAAGGAGAGGAAAAAAACCAATAGAATATTGTAAATAATATTCTACTTTTCTTTGAGAAGTCAATTAAGAAAAAGTAGAATAATATGAAAAGCAAAAGAGAATGCAAGCATGTTAAGTACCTTGGTCCTGTAATACAACCTAAAACTGCTTTTTCTTGGTTAACAACTCATCTTCCTTAGATGTAAGAAAACAGGTTAACAACCTACGAACCACATGCACCTAGCAGAAGTGAAAGTCGATACCCTTACAAATTTCCAGTGGGTTGTTCCAAGTGGGGTTCTTTTCCTTGAATAATGGTGACGCATGAGCTTGCATTTGTAGATAGAATCTAGTGATCGTTGTCCCCATTACTAATTTGACAAATGATTTATGATATACTTTTCAAATTATTTTAAAGATGTTGATTACCTTAACCAACATTATCATTATCGATTAG
Source organism: Pinus tabuliformis (assembly GCA_031772625.1). Classification (NCBI taxonomy): domain Eukaryota; kingdom Viridiplantae; phylum Streptophyta; class Pinopsida; order Pinales; family Pinaceae; genus Pinus; species Pinus tabuliformis. The sequence goes on from CM062818.1 coordinate 778,951,108, forward strand.
AGGGATATTGGAATATTTGTTTGGAAACTTCTTTTAGGTGCAAGGTAGACACCATGAGGCCCTTTTAGTTCCTTTTGGGGTGTTGTATGCTCATAATTTATTAAGAATGGTGTGTTAATTGTGTTCAAAATGAACTTTCAAGGGAGAAGAATTGGTAAACCCTACACACTACCCCAGCTTAAGTTTTTTTCTCCTAATGTAACTTATTTTTAAAAAATCAGATTATATGTGTTCCCCACTCACCACAACAACAAAAACGGGGTAAAGACAAAATATCCCCATGACGCAATAAGCTCTTCATGATGCAAACCAGTTTCAAGTCCATGAACATACAAGGATAGAATGTGGATGTTGATTAAATATGAGGCTATATTTTATCCCTCTTCCCAACCAACGTGGAATGAAAAAAAGGCAACAAACCAAAGAATAACATAAATAAGTTTCTATTTTTCTTTGAGAATTCAATTAAGAAGAAGTAGAATAATATAAAAAGAAAAATGGATTGCAATCATATTGAGTACTTTGGTCCTGGAGTACAACCTAAAACTGTTTCTATTTTATTAACAACTCATCTTTCTTAAATGAAAGAAAGTAGGTTAACAACGCAAGTCCCAGAGGCCCTTGGCATACGTGAAAGTCTTCCTCCTTAGAGATCACTAGTGGGTTATTCCAAGTGGTGTGGTTTTCCTTGAATAATGATGATGCATCAACTTGCATTTGTAGATATCTATCAGTAATGGTTGTCCCATTACTAGTTTGAAAATCGAGTTATGATAAGTTTTTCCTATTGTTTTAAAAAACCTTACTTCCTTAACCGGAATTTTCATTATTGTTTAGAGGCATATCAGAATATATCTTCGAAAGATTATTTTAAGGGTAGAGAAGACACATGAGGCCCTTTTAGTGCCTTTTGGGTGCTGGATCTTCATAATTTATTGAAAACAGTTGCATTAATTATGCTGAAATGAATTTTCAATAGAGCAGAATTCGATAAACCCTACGCAATACCCCAAGTTTAGCTTTTCTTAGCCTGATATAATTTATTTCGTTTTAATTAGATTCCATGAATTCCCCACTCACCCCCAACAAAAAAATGGGGTAAACTCAAAAATTGACCAAAAAAGGAAAAAAATTGCAAGAAAGAGGGCATTAAGTAGATTTGGGCATACCAACTTAGCTATCTCCTTTCAAAAAATTGTACGGGCTTGATTGTGTAATAAGAATTGTATAGTGCAATCTCCTAATCCTTAGTCCATCCCTTGCAGCTCATCCTCCCAGTAGTGGCATGGATTTTTTCACTCGTGTTTTATTCATTGAGGCATCGTTTCCTAAATCACTACTTTCGGGATTCGAACACTCGCCCTCATCTCCTACCTCTATTACTTTTTTCTCAGAATCTGAATCAGAAACCACATTTTTTATAATAACCGCATTTCTCTTTGAATCTATGAGCTTGGCAAAGAATTCATGGCTACTCTTGGTGTCTCGATAATTACAGAGTAACCAAGCTACATCTCCAAATTTTTATTATCACTATTGGGCTCTGCACTGTGATCCAAAATCCTAGCCAGTATTCTTCGTTCTTCGATGCCCACCTTCTCTGAACTATTGGAGTTTTGTTTTTTCTCTGTAGTGCATGTTCTTAGCCTTTTTCGTCACTTGGATTTGGAGTGACCAACATCTGCCATGATACATTAAGTGAGCTCAAAACAGGGAATAAGGTCTCATGAAACAATTATTTTGAATTACCACACATAATATCACAATATCTATGGGGATGTTTGGATTCTAATGGGATTTTTGTCACCATTGGTATGGCTTCATGATAATATGGTTTATGGGTCTCAAGAATGTACTATTTTCAATGAGGAGAAAAAGGGTCTTGGGCTCCAAATAAAGATTCTAGAGTTCAAGTAACATGAAGTAACTCTCAAACAATTACATATATACTTTCTAAGCGATATTGGGATTTCAACTTGGATATGGGAGTCATGGCATGCTATTCTACATAAATAGCAACAAGAATGGTGACTATGTATGGTTTTCTAGTAACAGTGTGTGCATATTCTAAGAATGTGAATGCGCTATTAGAATTTGTGCACATTTTTTGTAATGCATATATCTATAGAATTATTTTTATAATAATATAGATTTACACTAATCTAGATTTATATTAATTGACCAAGTTTAAATGAACATATTTTGAATTAAAATTAATAAAATCATTGTCTCTATGAATCTAGTGCAGTAATCAACCATGATATGTAACAACACCATAAAATCCCTAGAACGATAGTGTGTCGTCTCTCTAAGATTTGAGGAACAAATTATTATTAAAGTTTCAAACTCTTTTTCTTGCCCCTTCTTCCAAACGGAGTATAAAACTATTATATATTGTAAACTTATACTTTATATTGTATAAAATTGTTACAATTTTAGCATAATGGATGGATTCATAGACCCTTCAAAGGGGGTTGAATCTATTTCCTAAATTTTAACATTTCAAACATATTTAGAAGAGGGTCTCTAAATTTTAACACTGTAGATGGATTCAGAGACCCTATTGATGGATTTAGAGGACCCCTTAAGGGGGTTGCTAAATCCATATGCAGTGTTAAAATTTAGTGAAATGTAACACTTCAGTATCAAAATTGTAATTTTCCATTTATGGAGTGACACAATTAAAATGACCAGCATAAGTGACTAATTCATATACTTGTTGTATTTGTTAGCTAGTCATATTTTTATTCTTGGACTATAGTATTCATTTATGTTAATCATTTTTTATTTTGTCACTTATTATCTAGGCATATATTTTAGTCCTGGACTAAATTAGTTATTTAAGTTAGTCTCTTTTATTTGGGCCACTTATTACCTAGTCATTTATTTTATCCCTAGACTAAATTAGTCATTTAAGTTAGTTGCTTCTAGTTGGGTCACTTAAAATTTCTCAAATTTAGTAGTAATTCACTTGAAATAATTATGGTGAATAACATTTTTAGTCATGTAGTCATTAATCTCTCATTTTTTACTAGTTCTCTCTATCGCTCTCCCTCTCTCTCCCTCTCTCTCCCCCACCCTCTCTTTCTCTCTCCCCCTCTCTCATCTCTCTCTCTCTCCCTCTCTCTCACTCTCTCCCATCTCTCCCTCGCTCTCTCTTTCTCCCATCTCTCTCTCTCCCCCCCTGCCTCAATGACCCCCCCCTCTCTCTACCTCCCTATCCCATCCCACCCTCTCTCTCCCCATCCTCTCTCTCTCTCTCTCCCCCTATATCTCTCTCTCCCCTCTCTCTCGCCCCCTCTCTCTCTATCTCCCTCCCCCCATCTCTATCCCTCCCTCTCTCTCTCTTGCCCCCTCTCTCTATCTCCCTCCCCCCCTCTCTCCCTCTCTCTACATCCCTCTCTCTCTCCCTCTCTCTTTATCTATCTCCCTCCCTCTATCTCTATCTCTCCCTCTATCTACCTCTATCTCTCTCTCCCTCTCTCCCCCTCCCTCCCTCTCCCTCTCTCTCTCTCCCCCTCCCTCCCTCTCTCTCTCTCTCTCTACATCTTTCCTCTCTCTCTCTCTCTCTCTCTCCCTCGAACTCTATATCTCCCTCTCATAACCTCTCCTTTCTATCTCCATACTCACCTACCTATTATTTTTTCTCACTCTCCTTATCCCTCTCACTTTCCCTTTCTTTCTCTTAATCTTTTTTTTCTCTCTCTCCCTCTCTCCCATCTCTCTCTCTCTCTCTCTCTCTCTCTCTCTCTCTCTCTCTCGCTCTTTGTATCCATCACTCTTTATCTCTCTCCCTATTTATATCTCTCTCTTTCCCCTCTCTCCCCCTCTCCCATCTCTCTCTCTCTCTTTCTCTCTCCCTTTCCCTCTCCCTTCCTCTCCCTCTCTTTCCCTCCCTCTGTTATCCCCCCTCTATCTCCCTACAACTCCAATCACTCCCTTTTCTCTCCCCCTCCCTCTCTCTCTCTATCTCTCTCCCTCTCTCTCCCTTTCTCTCTCTCCCCACATCTATCCCCTCTCTCTATCCCTCTCTCTCTCTCCCTCCATCTAGCTCTCTCTCTTCCTCTCTCTCTTTCTCTCTCTCCATCTCTCTCTCTCTTTCTCTCTCTCCCTCTCTTCTCTCCCTCTCTCCCTCTCCTTCTCTCCCTCCCTCCCTCCCTCTCCTTCTCTCCCTCTCCTCCCTCTCCTCTCCCTCCCTCCCTCCCTCTCTCTCTCTCTCTCTCTCTCTCTCTCTCTCTCTCTCTCTCTCTCTCGCTCTTTCTCCCTACCTCTCTCCCTACCTCTCTCCCTCTCTCTCGACCTCTCTATCTCTCTCCCCCTCCCTCTATCCTTCCCTCTCTCCCTCCCTCCCTCTCTCTCCCATCTCTCTCTTCTCTCTCTCCCTCTCTCCCATCTCTCTCTCTCTCTCTCTCACACACACACACACACACTCCCTCTCTCTCCACCCCTCTCCCATCCCCCCTTTCTCTCCACCCCTCTCTTTCTCCCTCGATCTCCCTTTCTCTCTCTCCCCCCTCTCTCTATCCCTACCCCCACCTCTCTCTCTGCCTCTCTCTCTCTCTCTCTCTCTCTCTCTCTCCCTTTCTCTATCTCTCCCCATCCCTCCCTCTATCTTTCTATCTCCCTCCCTCTCTTTCTCCCCCCCCCCCCTCTCTCCCTCTCTCCCTCCCCCTCTCTCTTTCCCTACCCCCTCTCTCCCTCTATTTGTCTCCCCCTCCCCCCTCTCTCTCTCCTTCCCTCTCTCTCTCTCCCTCTCCCATCCCCCCTTTCTCCCTCTCTCTTTCTCCCTCGATCTCCCTTTCTCTCTCTCTCCCCCCTCTCTCTATCACCCCCCCCCATCTCCCTCTCTCTCTCTCCCCCTCTCTCCCTTTCTCTGTCTCTCCCCCTCCTTCCCTCTATCTCTCTATATCTCTCCCTCTCTCTCTCTCCCTCTCTCTCCCTCTACCTCTCTCTCTCTCTCCCTTCCCCCCTCTCTCTCTCCATCTCTCTCTTTCCCTACCCCTCTCTCCCTCTATCTGTATCCCTGTCCCTCCCTCCCTCTCTCCCTCATCTCTCTCTCTCCCTCCCTCTAACCTAAGCTAACATAGCCTAGCCAAACCTACTGTAGCCAAACCTACTCTAGCCTAGACTAACCTAATCTAGCTTAGACTAACTTGATCTAGCCTAACCTAACCTAACCTACTATAACCTTGCCTAACTCACTCTATCCGAGCCTAATTTAGCCTAGCCTACTCTTTCCTAGACCATCCTACTCTAGCCTAGATTACTCTAACCTAGTATATCCTAGACTACTCTAGCGTGACCTACTCTCGCCTAGCTTGACCTACTCTCCCCTAGCCTAGCCTAACCTAACCTAACCTACTTTAACCTAGCCTAACCTACTCTTTCCAAGCCTAGCCTATCGTAGGTTGGCCTAACCTAACTTAACTTAACCTACTATACCCTAGCCTAGCCTAGCCTAATCTTGCCTACTCTGTCTTAGCCTAGCCTAGGTTACTCTAGCCTAACCTAGTCTACTCTAGCCTAGCCTACTATAGTGTAGCCTACTCTAGCCTAGCTTACCCTAGACTACTCTAAACTATTGTAGCCTAGCCTACTCTAGCATAGCCTAGCATACCCAAGCCTACTATAGCCTAGCCTACTATAGCCTCACCTACTCTAGCCTAGTCTACTCTAGCCTAGCCTACTATAGCTTAGCATAGCCTAGCATAATCTACTCTCACCTAGCCTAGCCTAACCTAGCCTAGCCTACTCTAACCTGCTATAGCCTAGCCTATTTTAGGCTAGCCTACTCTAACCTACTCTTGCCTAGCATAACCTAGTCTAGCATAGCCTAGCCTAAACATAGTCTAACCTATGCTAACTTAACCTACTCTAACCTAGCCTACACTATCTTACTCTAGTCGAGTGTAATCCAACCTAGCCTAACCTACTCTAGGCTAGGCTATCCTAGCCTAACCTAACCTTCTCTTTCCTAGCCTAGCCTAGCCTAACCTACCCTACCTTACCTTTGCTAGCATAGCCTACTCTATTCTTGCCCAACCTAGCCTACCCTAAACTAGGACTACCCTACTCTAGCCTAGCCTAAACTAGCACTACCCTACTCTAGCCTAGCCTAGCCTAGCCCTCCCCTACTATATCCTAGCCTAGCCTAGCCCTAACCTACTGTAGTGTAACTTTCCCTATCCTATTGTGGCCTAACCTAGCCGATATGATCCCTACTCTACTCTAGCGTAGCCTAGCCTACTCTAGTATAGCATAACTTAGCCAACTCTAACCTACTCTAGCCTAACCTACTCTAACCCACTCTAGCTTACCTTAGCATACTCTAAAGTAGCCTAGCCTAGCTTATCCTATTCTATTCTTATGTAGCCTAGTCTATTTTAGTCTATCTTAGCCCGCTCTAGCTTAGCCTAGCCTATTCTAACACAATCCAAATATAGATATAGATATAGATATAGATATAGTGAAAAAACATATTCAAAATAAATCTTAAAAGTCTTTTACATTAGAATTTAATTATGTCATATAAATTTAAATATGAAAATTTATGAGTTCATTATTTAAATTCAAACATTTCTTCAATATACAATATATTCTAATTAAATGAATATAACATATAGTACTTTATAGCTTTAAGAAAATATAATATAAAATATTTTTAAAAATAAGTTTAGTTTAATAATATTAATATGGAGAAATTATTTAAAAATAAATCAAAATAAATACGAGTAAAAGAAATTAATATAATAAAATTTCTAACGAGAACACAGATTTTCTGTCATTAAATTTCTAACCCTGGATGCATCAATAGGCAGTAAACAAAAATACATTATATACGGATTTGAAAAGAAAATTTGAAATGCTGATTTGAATAGAAATTTACAAATTATTTTTCTCAACGAGAATCAGGAGGATTAGGATTAGATGCGCCAAAATCGGTGAAACATAAATTGGTGAATCTTAAAATCGTACAGTAAATAAATGCATAATTACATTAAAAATCTATAAAGAAAACTGATAAATAAATACCAACCAGAAGATGATCCAACTATAAAGATTTGGATATTTGCATAATTACATTAAAAATTTGCTGAGAAAAACAATGAATATTAACCGGAAGATCCAGAAAACGATAAATTTTAGATATACCTCCATGAAAGAGTACATCCATGAAAGTAGTAATTCCTCCCACTGAAGCGTGACACTCATTCATGCATCAAACTACCCATCAATTTGTGACCTCTTAGGCGTCTTCTCTCTTATTATCGGATAACAAGAGAAAGAGACGTGACAAAAGCCAAAAAGGGAAAAAATGCACAGAACTATAAAATATATAACAGAAAAAAGATGAAGAAACACAGGAAAAAACATGCAGAAAGACAGAAAACAAAGGAAAAAATGCAATTACAAAATCCACAGAAACATGGCCAGCCATAATAACAGAAGGATAAAAAACGTGTAGAAAGATATCAAGAAAACATGGAAGAAACGCAGAAGCATTTACAAGATAACACGTGAATGGGTGAATGATATAGGTGAGCGTCTAGATAGCGGATCTGTGGTCCGTGGGATCAGATAGCTTTTAGCTTTTTTAGCTAACGGACAGCTTTTAGCATTTTTAGCCTTTTTTAGATTTTAGCTTTTCCCATCAAAGACCACGGAATTGACTGTTAAAGAAGATCTCCCATTGGATTCCGTTAATTATGTGGTTTCAAGAAGATCTCCCATTGGATTCCGTTAATTATGTGGTTTCAAGAAGATCTCCCATAGTGGTTTCAGGAATTACAAGAGGGGAAGAAAATACTATAACAAAAAGAACGTGTAGAAAGAGGGGAAGAAAACATGAAGAAACACAGAAACATTTGCGAGTTTGGAAAAATATTTGCAAGCGCAGTGAATGAAGGCCAAGGCCAAGATTATATAGTTGAGCGGCTGGATAGGATTCCGTTAATTTATATCAAAATTTTTAAACTGAATTTCACTGGTGAAAGACATTTTATTATTTTGGTAAAAGTCTATATTGTAGTGTGAATTTTCACATTTATGTAATATTTTTATAAATTATTTGTTATCATGTTTTAAAAAATAAATTATATCAAAATTTTGGTTTTGGAATTGAAACGTCATTGGTGACAGACATGTTATTTTTTTGCATTTACATAATATATTTTTTTTAAATTTATTCGGTGAAAGGCAACTTTATTTTACATATTTATATAATATGTAAAAAAAAATCATGAGTGGAAAACAACCTTATTTTTCGCATTTACATAACATCTTCATAATTGTGAGTAAAAACTAATGTAAACAGAGAAAAAATGAATCCATCACATGATTAGACATAGTCATAAAACACATACATAATAATTATTATCATCATAACATCAAACTGGAAGAAAAATTATTATAACATCCACTCATAGTAAGAGTCAAATATCTAGATCCTCAACGTGAGGTCCTCAAAGAATAATGTATCAAGGATGATGTCATATCAGGGTCAGTAAACTAGAGTGGGCATTGCATACACCCCCTCTTAACAATGGACTTCGTCCTAAAGTCCTTATAACATAAAAGGAAAATAATAACACATCTCCTTGGCATCTTCCCAAGTGGTGGAACTAGGACTATAACTATCCCACTGGACCTTAACTTGCTCTACTAATCGTCCTCGAAGTTTAAAAGTTCTCTAGTCCAATATGTGAACTAGTTCGACCATCATTGTGCCCTTGTCTGAGACCTGCAAATGACTAAAGTAAATAACATGTGGAGGATCTAAAATATAATTACCTAATATAGACACATGGAACACATCATGCTTACATGCTAGAGATGAATGTAAGGAAAACCTATACACAACTGGTTTTTTCCTTTCTATGATTGCAAAAGATCCCACAAAATATGGAGACAAATTTTCTTCCTTCCAAAACCCTATGGATCTCTTTTGGGGACTTACACTAAAAAAACAATAACGTTCTCAAATTCTTCTGAAACTGGTGCCAAATCATAGATCTTGTCATTTTGATTCCAATGACGCTTTAATCACCTCCATATGACACCTATTTGAAAGTTATCACATTCTGACGTTTTTTTCAAACAACTAAAAAGTCAACATGTAGGGTTCGTTGGTCAGTCCATACGATGACATCATGCTAGGTGCTCATTACAACTACTCGACCAATTCAAATTTAAGTTTGAGCGGTTGCTGCATTGGCGGGAGGGGGCAGAGCATGTAGCCCTAGCCCTAGGTTCTATAATACCCATCTGACCATGGTGATGGTGAGATGGGAGGGGAAGGAATCCCTATCTTGGGGTTCCATTGAACTCCACATGACCATCGGCAGGGGCTTCAGAGGAGGGTTGGTGCGTGGCCCCAGCCAAAAAAATACATGGATAGCCCATACGACCTTTGGCCTTTGGCCTGTGCTCTTGGCCACATTGAGTGCCACGTGACCGACCAGAGGGCGGAGAAATAGGGTGTGGGGGCTAACTAACATTCTAACATATTTCACAATCAACAACAAAATTAGTGTCAAAAGCATGTGAAACTGTCATGTGGAGAATCCAACAAGAAGGGTATTCGTTGCCAATGTTGCCAATTTTGTGAATTTGTAGAGTCGTTAGCAAGAAAATAAAGGATGAGGCATAACTTGGACATTTTTCATCCTTTTTTAGCCCACGAAGAGCCTACACAGGGGCCTTTGGGTGTTTTGGACACAATGGCAACATTATTTTTGTGATTTGATCATTTTCTATTGATGTAATTGATATATTGAGCATATAATTTAAAAGCCAACATTGGAAGCTGAACGCAGAGATGTATCCTAGGAGGGGTGAGCTCCATTATCAAATTGTTGTTTTAAGATGTTGCTCATTGTCTATTTTTCTCTATTTAAATATTCAAAACTTATCTAAAATCACTAAGTTTATGTTCTTTTGCAATACCGATCCATTGGCCACAAGACATAAAATAGATTGCAAACTCTTTCAAGAAACCTTTAATTTTTAATTTCAGATTAGTTTGGTATCAAAGCATGCCTTTTTTGAAGGTTTTATAGTTTTTGCAAGTGTTTTATTAAATGATTATAAGGTCTAAGTTGAGAAGAGGAGAATGAGTTCTTGACGAACCAAACTCTCAATTTCATTCAAGGATGTCATAAACTCCACCAGTCATCTCACATGAAGAACGAGAGCTAATGTCTGAGGATGACAGAGCTTTTAGAAATACTTTCTATGATATGTGAGAGATGGTAAAAGTGTTGTACAATGAGAGGACAACAAGGTTGTAAGGAGAAAACTCAAATCATCTAAAAGGTAATGGTGGTGATGGGAGCAAGTCTCCAGGGAAAATTTTAAGAACCACCATAAATTTATATGTATAATAAATGGGCTAATCCCCATGATACATAGGAAAAATGGGAGGTGATTTTATCAATAATATAATATGTATATATAATTTTTTTGGCGAATCTCTCACCAGATTATATTATCTTCTACAGTGATGGAGAATCTTTCACTGAATTATAAAATCTTGTAAGATCTTGGCAAATCTTTTACTGAATAATAAAACATTGTGAAGTCTTGGCGAATGTTTTGTTAAAGTATGAAACCATATATGATAATAAGAAAACATATTCATTAAACTATAATATATTAACATACATGTTTGGAAAAAAGAAACATAATTTTCTCTTCCTACAAACAATGTTCCAAGTTTCAGTGGCGGTGTTTGTCAAGGTTCTTACAATACACTCTTTCATATCCTTCTATTAGTTTTGATAATATTCCACAACAAAGTTCTTGTAGGTGTTGATATTGACAACGAGTTCTGTCAAGGTAGGAGAGATTAATCTTTTCTTTACAACTTTTGTCAAGCTACCACTTTTTTCAAGTTATCATATTTCTTTCTTATTCCATAGACTCCAACTACGAGAAAAAAAAAAAAAAAAACACATCAAGTTTGTTTACCCCAACACGCCAACAAGTACCAAGCCCCAAGTGTATTATATAAGAAAGTATTAGGTATCACAAAGGCTTGAAGGGGATCTAATTGAAAGAAGTGACCATTTTGAGAATCCTTCCAATCAATATATGAATATATAAATGTAGATTTATTATTATTTCAATTGGAAATCTTCAATTAAATAATAAAATTTAATTACGTCTCTCCAAATCTAAATTGCTTATTAGCATAATTCACTACCCTCATAGGTCTCTCTAAATTGCTTATTAGCATAATTCACTACCCTCATAGGTCTCACATTTTTTAACACTGTTGTAACATGTAGATTAATTCCCTTTTTGGTGAACAATCTCCACTTTTTAGGAAAATATGGTGTAGTGGCTTCAACCCCTGCAGATCATTAGGAAAAACTAAGAATAGCACAAAAGATGAAAGGTTGTACAAACTAGCTTATTTTTCAAACAACTAATCCAACATCAGTACCTAAACTTTTTCATGAAGATATCATATTGAGAATGTTTGAAAAAATGTGAGAAATCTTTTGCGAGGGTGATGTGGAAAGAGTGATAAGGTTTCATTGTTTTGAATTTTTTTTGTTAAATCAGAAAACGTTAAAAACCAATATTAATGGAGATATTGGTATTTTTTACTAAATTTTGTGAAGTGACTAAATGTAGCTTTAACCATTCACCTTAAGATGTTTTTACAATATAATTTCCTAGGTCTATTTAATATCTTCATTATCATAAAAACCAACCTATATCAATCTTAACTCTACATCTACCACTCTTAGGGGGATCAAATCTATTTATCCCTCTAAGCACTTGGTAAACCCAGAATTAAGATGGATCTAAGATGATAGAATTTCCCCTTTAAATAGTCTATGCTCACATGAATACCATGGTATTACCATGTGTTATCATAAACCTGAAGCTTAAAAATTACTATTAGTAATTTATAAAAATTAATAATTGATTTTTATTTTTATTTTTATTTTAACCAAGTTAAAATGTTTAACATACATTAAATTACAACATCCATTTTTACTTTCGATCCACCAAGCCCCGAGAGGGATCAAATATTTTTTCACTCTATGCTAGTTTGCATATCACAATAGATCCAGAGTAAAGATGGATCTATGTTGGTTTAATTCCCCCATTTAAATAGGCTACATTCCACGTGAGTACCATGGGTCAATACCATGTGCCATTTTTATTTTTATTAATACTAATATTAGGGTTAATAACGTTTTTCTGCATGGTATTAATAATAATCTAGCCCATGGTATTTGGCTCATAGTATTTTGCCCATAGGTTTCACCTAAATATAACGCATTTTTTTAGTGTTCGTAAATATAAGGTGAATTATCGAGTAAATATAAAAAAAATGTTTTATTTGTTTACCATACCTCTCGTTTATTTATATTTTTATTAATTTACCATACCTCTTTTACAAATATGGTATTTGGCCCATAGGATTCACTTAAATAAAACCTCATTTTTGAGCCTTCATAAATAGAAAGAGGGTTATGGAGTAAATATAAAAAGAGGTTTTATTTATTTACTATATTTCTAGTTTATTTATATTTTTATTTATTTACCATACCTTCTGAGTAAGTAGAAAAAGAGGTTTTATTTATTTACCATACCTCCACTTTATTTATATTTTTATTTGTTTACACCTATGCAATTCTCTATTCCCTCTAGCTCCTCCTTCACGTCCATCGTTACCTCCATCCTCACCTCCTTATTCACCTCCTTTAACACCTAAACATACTCCTCCTAAATCTGAAAAAGGACGTGCTAAGTCTCTTTTGCTTAATCTTGATGTCAACTTTAATTGCCTATGTACAATGGGGAAGTAAATGATGAAAAGTTGGATAATTGGGTTCGTCAAGTCGAGGCCTATTGCAAGATTCTAAAGATTGATGATGATGTTACAAATATCTAGCTTGCTTCTCTTTGATTGGAAAGTACATCCCTCTTCTGGTGGGAGGCAAAAACTCAATAAGGTTTGAAGAAAAGTGGTAAAATTACCTCTTCTAGGAATGATTTTATAGTTGCATTAAGAAGGCAATTTTATCCATTAGCTTATATGCAAAAAGGAATTATGGATTGAAAAAAATTTAGACAAGTTGAAGGTCAGAGTGTTTAAAGTTACACACAAGAATTTAGAAGAAGAGATTTAATCTTGGGTGTTGAATTGTCTTCAAAAGAAACTCTCCTTAAATACATAGGTGGATTACATATTTATTTGAGACATACTATACTTATGTTTAATCCGACCAATGTAGATGAAATATGTGTTCATGCATCTCATTTAGAATCAAGATGTAAGAATTTTCCTCAAGAGATTAGCAAGAAACCTTCCAAATTTGGACAGAAAGGAAAACGAAAAAATAATGCTATAATAAATAAAGAGGGAGAGAAACTTACCTGTAAACATTGTCCAAAAGAAGGCCATGACAAAGACCAATGCTTGAAATTACATCTAGGAATGAGAACAAATAAGTTCAATAAAAGGTAAAGGTTCTAATGCAAGTACTAGTTCTTCTAGTAAGCCTTCTGAGTCTCAAAATGATAAAGAAATAATTGATCTTTTTCATATAAGGGTAATTACAAAACATACAGAAGTTGATACATTATTTGATAGTCAATCCTAGGCAAATCTTATCTCTGAAGCAATTGTCAAGAAACTAAATCTAAAAACTACATGTCATACTAAACCTAACCTATTGGGTTGGGTATGTGATGATGCCAAATTACAAGTCACAAGAAAATGTAAACTTAAATTCACCATCAATATTAATTTTATAGATGAGGTAGAGCTTGATGTTTTACCACTTGACAAATGTGGAATTATTTTAAGGAGTCTATACTTGTATGACGAAAATCCCATGTTCTATTGTCACGAGAAAAAATATCATCCTCTTAACGATGGGTTTTAGTATATTGTTAGAGAACATCGCAAGAAGATGAAATTATCTCTTGTTAGTGTCGGTTAGATGAAAAGGCTTGTAAATGCTAGAAAGAATTTTGTATTGTTGATGATAAAAGCTAAAGATATTGTTGAATATGAACCTTTCACGACATGTTATTCTAAAGTCAAGCATGAATTGCTTAAGTTGTTAACACTTATGACAATATTTTTTAGGAACATGAAGGGTTGCCTCATAACCGAGGAATCCAACATGAGATTCATTTACAGTAGGATGCACCACTTCCAAATATTGTCATGTATAGAATGCTAGTTTTGGATAATGCCGAAATCAAGAAGAAAATTCAATAGATGTTTGACAAAGTGGGCATCAGTCCTAACACATGTCCTTGTGGGTCTCTTATTTCCTTGGTTCCAAATAAAGATGATGATGATGATGATGGTGGTGGTTAACGTCCACTGAGACCAAATTGGTCTATCGGACCTGTAATTTCTTAATTTCTAATTGTCTGGCTCCTTGTCTTTCTTGGCGAGATCGGTGATGTAGCTTTCTTTTTCTTCTCTACGGTCTTCCAACTTCCTTTATCTTGCATCTCCCTCATCTCTTCTGGTTCTTGGGACATTGGTGTCTTAGCTTCGCGATCTATTGTGTTCCTCCTTTTGGAGATAGTCGGAGAAGAAGTTTGGTCTAGAAGATCTGCTTCGCTGTTAAATGAAGATTTATTTTGCGTGTTATTCGAAACCTCATAACTGTCGATGCTTGAGGGGTTGTTGAGTTCACATTTTTGTTGTTGGGCGGGGCTTTCCCCCTGCTTGTCTTGAAAGTTGTTTCTATCTTGCCTGATTTCTTGTAATTCAGAGTTTTCTCGAGAGTATTCTTCTTGGATGACAGTGTAGTGTTCTTTTTGTGCTCCTTCCCACCATGTAGATCTGTGGTGATTTTTTCTAGCAAAATTTTTTTGGGAGGCTTTTGGGCAATTTTTGGCTAGGTGGCCTGTCTCAAAGCAAGATCGACATCTGAAGAGGACACTTTCATAATCGAGTTTCTGGTTCCACACATAGTCTTTACTTGTTAGGTGTATTTCCGCTGGGAATCCGGCACTGAAGTCCATTTCCACACAGATGCGTGCATACGTGGTTCTGGCATATTCCTCTGTTTCTGGACACCTGCAATAAAATTTCCCAATTGCATTTCCAATGGCTTCTAGCGAAGAGAAATTCCAGAGATGCAACGGTAGATTTGGCAATCTCACCCAAACTGGTGCTGAGGTTATGACTGTTGTTGAGGGATCGAAAGATGGCACATGTGTGTAGATTTTAGAGCTTTGAAAAAATCACTTTAAAGAATCATTATCCTCTAACTTGCATTGATGATTTGTTGAATGAGTTAAAGGAATTTGTTTCCTTAATAAGTTAGATTTGAGAAGTGGTTATCATCAAATAAGGATTGTTGAAGATGATATTTGGAAAATTTCTTTCAAGACAAAATAATGTTTGTTTGAATGGTTATTTATGTCATTTGGCCTTTGCAATGCACCTACAACATTCATGAGAGTTATGAATGATGTGTTGAGACCATTCATTGATGATTTTGTCATAGTATACTTAGATGATATTCTGATTTTCAGTAGGACTCATGAAGAGCCTGTTAAGAGTGTGAAACAAGTTTTAGATGCCTTGAAAAAGGATAAATTGTATTTGAAGTTGTCTAAGTGTGAATTTGGGAAATCCTGTTTGGTTTATTTGGGTCATATTGTAGGAGGGGGTGAATTAAACACCGATCCCTCAAAAGTTGAATTCATTGTGAATTGGCCTAATCCCAACAATGTAACAGAAGTTAGAAGCTTTTTGGGAGAATCCCAATATTGGAGAAAATGTATAGCTAACTTCTCACTTATTACAACACCATTACATGCTTTTACAAGTGTGAAACATGTGTTTTAATGGGGAGGTAAGCAACGTAAAGACTTTGACACTTTGAAAGATAAAATGACTAAAACACTAGTTCTATCACTTCGAGATCTTAAGTAACCATTTGAGATTCAAACCAATGCAACCGACTATGTTATGGGAACGGCTTTGATGTGACATAGTAAACCTATTTGTTATCATTTTGAAACCTTTACCAATGATATAATTAACTATCCAACTTATGATAAAGAGTTGTATGCTTTGGTACATAGCATGAAGAAATGGAAGCATTATTTTATGGGTAAAGAAACAATTTTTCATATTGACCATCAACCTTTGAAATATTTAGAAATGCAAACCAAGATACAAAAAGATAGACATTTAAAGTGGATGGGATTCCTAGAACAATCTCATTTGGTAATCAGGTACAAGAAATATATATTCAACAAAGTTTTTGATATGTTATCAAGTCCTGTTGTTAATGTATATGTTATTCTTAAGCATAACTCAATCATGCATGAAAGTTATATTGAGAAGTATGCTCAAGACGAATATTTTAAAGATGTTTATGCAACTTTGAGTTAAGGCAATCATGTTGAATAATTGGATTATCATGTTGATAACAAGTTTTTGTATCATCCTGGCACGTTATGTGTTCCACATGGTAAAAGAGTTAATGTCATAAGGGAAGCCCACACTTCTCTTATTCTTGGTCACTTTGGTGTAGGCTAAACAATTACACAAATTCAAAGGTATTTTTATTAGCCTCGCATGAATGAAATTGTTTCAAGATATGTAAAGGGATGTTCCATTTGTGCTACTAGCAAGCCTAGAAATAGGAAATTGGGATTGTACATTACACTTCATATTCCTTCTCATCCTTGAGAAAGTATTCCTATGGATTTTGTAAGGGGACTACCAATGTATAAGATAGGTCATGATTATCTATATGTTGTTGTGGATCATTGCAAAACAATGTGTGTGTTGATGCCATGTGATTCTAAACTCACCCATGAATTGGTTAAGCTATTAACACTTATGACAACAATTTTTAGGAACTTGAAGGGTTTCCTCCTAAAAGAGGAATCCAACATGAGATTCACTTACATAAAGATTCACCATTTCCAAATATTGGCATGTATATAATGTGAGTTTTGGAAAATGCATAAATGAAGAAGAAAATTCAAGAGTTCTCTGACAAAGGGGTCATCGGGCCTATCACATCTCCTTGTGGATCTCCTATTTTCTTAGTTCCAAAGAAATATGGTACATGGAACATGTGTGTGGATTTTATAACTTTGAACAAAATAAATGTAAATAATCGTTATCCTCTTCCTCACATTGATGATTTGTTAGATCAGTTAAAGGACGTTGTTTACTTTACAAAGTAATAGTTGAGAAGTAGTTATCCTTAGATAAGGATTGTTGAAGATGATATTTGGAAAATTTCTTTCAAGACAAAATAAGGTTTGTTTGAATGGTTATTAATGTTGGTTGGGCTTTGCAATGCACCCACAACATTCATGAGAGTTATGAATGATGTGTTGGGACTATTCCTTCATGATTTTGTCATAGTCTACTTACACGATATTCTGATTTTCAGTAGAACTCGTGAAGAGCATGTTAAGAATGTGAAATAAGTTTTAGATTTCTTGAAAAAGGAGAAATTGTATTTGAAGATGTCTAAGTGTGAAGTTGGGAAAACATATTTGGTTTATTTGGGTCATATTGTAGGAGGGTGTGAATCAAATATTGATCCCTCAAAAGTTGAATTCATTGTGAATTGGTATAAACCCGACAATGTAACAGAAGTTAGAAGCTTTTTGGGAGCAACCCAATATTGGAGAAAATTTATAGCTAACTTCTTAGTCATCAACACCATTACATTATTTTGCAAGTGTGAAATAGGTGTTTCAATGGGGACCCAAGAAACATAAAGCCTTCGACACTTTGAAAGATAAAATCACTACAACACTATTTCTAGCACTTCCAGATCTTAAGCAGTCATTTGAGATTAAAACCGATGCAAAAAATTATGCTATGGGAACAATTTTGAAGCAACATGGTAAACCTATTTGTTATCATTTTGAAACCTTTACCAATGATATAATTAACTATCCAACTTACGATAAATATTTATATGCTTTGGTATTTAGCATGAAGAAATGGAAGAACTATTTGATGGGAAAATAAAAGATTATTCATACTGACCATCAACCTTTACAATATTTACAATCACAAACCAAGCTACAACAAGTTATAAATTTCAAGTGGATGGAATTCCTAGAACAATTTCATTTGGTAATCAAGTACAAGAAAGGTACATATAGCAAATTTGTCAATAGGTTATCAATTCCTATTGTTAATACATATGTTATTCTTAAGAATACCTCAATCGTGCATGAAAGTTATATTGACCAGTATGCTCAAGATTAAGCTTTAAAGATGCTTATGCAACTTTGAGTTAAGAAATTGAAAGTTATATTGACCAGTATGCTCAAGATTAAGCTTTAAAGATGCTTATGCAACTTTGAGTTAAGAAATTGATGTTAAAGAATTGGATTATCATGTTCATAGTTGTAACACCCCTCTTCCTCATCTAACCAAGTAATTGACCAACTGGGATAAGCATGTGATGAGAGGCTATTGTGATTGGATTCAACCTCGTATGTGACCTTAAGGGAATGGAATCAATGGAAACACAACATACAAAAATTCCACATTAGCTATAGGACCCCTGGGAACCATCCCAAATCTTCAGGTAGCTTGTCGTTGGGTCCCACTAGAATTTTTTATCACTTGGCCTTTGATAACTCCCATTCTATGAGCATGCCAGCATCCAGGGACCTCTATATTCTCTCAGAGGCCTGTAAACCAGCATCCAGTGACCATTCTTTCCAGTTTTGTTCCAGCGTTCAAGGGATTTTAGCCCCTTTTTTTAGGCCAATAGCCTAGGTCACTACCCAAAATGGAATGACATCTTCAAAGAAGTAAAATAACTAGGAAGAAATGATGCAAAATCAATTAGTTGAACAAAAGGTTAACTAGACCCCTACTAGACATGACTGACATTTCGTCAAACATATCACAAACATGTAATATATAGGTGTAAACAACAGTTTAATCATAGGGATCCTGAAATTATCTAAGAATATCTAAAAACCATTGTTCCCTCATGTCATTTGATGCATTATCATCTATTAGGTCATAGATACATTGTCCATTCATTTACAGGTAAAAACATGGTGAGAGGCATACATAGCTGTTGTCATAAAACATATACATAAATATCATAGTAAAAATAGAAATACCATAAATAAATCATCCAGAGAATCCACATATAGACCAGTACATTTACACATGAAAACCAAAGGGATGATGTTGATATTAATGGATGTAGAAACCAACCAAGGATGGGACTACCACATTCCACCTGAGCATAGATTGGCTGAGCCAAATCTCTCTTCAGCCAATCACCCCTGTGCCATATTCCAAGCATCAAACAATCATGGATGCTACCAGAGTTCTCCACCTACACTGAGGAATTTGAGTGCCTCCTAGTCTCTCAGGCTTTATCATAATCCACAGTCTGATCCAGGGATCACTAGGCACTACACTGACACCAACTCTCAGGCTTTACCGTACATCCCATCTCAAGACTACCAGTCCCAACAGAGAGTAATCCACCTTTTGATTTTACTGTACATCCCTTCATTCACCATCAAGGATTCGTATCCCCACCAAGGTACACAATCCTCTTTTTACTGCAACCCATAGTCTAGCTCAAGGGTTACTAGTCCAATGGCTTTACCATGGTCCATAGTCTATTTTAGAGACCACTATGCCAAGTGCTTTTCATTTCAAAGATCCACCTCACTCAACTTTGAATCCATCCGGAAATCTAGCTAAACTAAAGTATGAGAACCCATCTCATCAAGACTATCTAGAAATGGCAAGGTTAGGTTCAAAACACTGTCACACCAGAAAAAACCCATGCAATGATAGAAAATATCCACATGAAATACCATGCATGCCAAATCTAGTAAGAAAAACATACATGTCAATCATTACCTACAAATAATATTGTTGTAGTTGCTTCATCCTACTCTTCCTTTCTTCATCTTCATTTCCTCTTGCCTTCTTTTCCTTTCTTGATTCAATGCCCAAGTGCTCCAAGAAAACTCTAAGTGCCCAAGGGTGATAGAAAGAGAGAGAGGGAGAGAATAATGAGAGAACTCCAAAACTGAACTAGCCAAGCTTTCCCACTGATCCTCAGAAGCCCTTTTATCAAATTAGGCCTCTATTTTCTTCAGTTTCCATTATTTTCCTTCATTTCCCTCCTCACATGCAACCTGTGACCTTCCACCTTCATTTTCTCCTGATTTCGATTATTTTCATAAATAAAATGCTAATTAATGCATCTTGCCTTTCCAAAGCCTTAACCATTGCCTTTTCAAATTTTATTTAGCCATAATAACTGAATGAAAACTCACTAGGATGTTTTTCCCACTATTCTTCTTGGAATGCATGTCCCATTATCCGTGGTCTTATATATTTTTACACGCGTTTTTAACCAGGGATGTTACAAAACCCTCCCCCTTGGTAGGACACCATCCTCAGTGTTTAATTACACCTATAACTAGCAAGATTGCTGAAAACAAAACAAACTACCCATGGAGCTTTATAACACATCTCGTTGCAATATTTTCAATGACCATCTGCTAAAACATGACAAACATACCATTTACTCGAGCTTTATAACACAGTTCATTACGGTATTTACAATCCAAATATACTTATGCACATTTTCTTCAACTAAAAAATAACCATACTGTCTATGGATGTTTATAAATCCAGCTCAATATAGTAATTACAATAATACACACACAGATATATATATATATATATATATATATGCACATTTTCTCAACCAAAAGATAAAAGGATACGATGCCTACATCTACAACAAGGGAATCTAGACGCTCACACCTCCACCCTTAAGGTAATACCAGGATTCACCTCCTTCCTAGGAATTTCAGAATCCACTGCAAATTCAAATCTACATCCAATGTCCACTGCTATAATTGTGCACCACTTGTCCTCCTAGTGAATAGTTATCGGCTCATTTTTCCAGGGCATGCTCCCAATGCGCATATGATTCCATCTGGCAATGATAATGACCAAAACAAAATCCATCCCCGACCTTCCCTTCTCTGCTACGCAGTCCCTCAGGCAATTTGGTCACGCTCTTCCATGAAGTCCCTCACCTTCCAAGTTCCGCTGACACCCCCATCGCATGTAATCCAGCCCTTGGGAAGGCTTTCTCACATCTGGAGATAAAAAAACCAAGGCATATCCCTGCCTTAAAGCCATCATATTGGTCTTAGAATGCTAATGGAAATCAACGGACATTATTGGGTACCAGTGTCCCACAATGGCCCCACTCCTAAATGCTTTACCGGCATGTTGCTTCCTGTTCTATTTTCCTTTGCTCTTTTCGTTATTTCTTGTAGCCAGTTTCAACCACCAAACTAGGCATTTCATGCTTTCCTATACCAAGCACACAATTTCCATTAGATTCAAAATTAGTTGAAATAACTTCAAATCATACCTCATCGGCGGCCCGCCAACAATGTGTACTTGAAATTTTGTTCGCTTCCTATCACAACAAGACAAACTAGCATCTTTGACCAAATCATCATGTATAAAAATATCACATTAGGTTAGCTCAAAACACAACCATCATAGATCAAAATCATAAATCACATGTAACCATCATAAATGATAAACATAGATCACATGAAATTGTCATAGACCAAAATGATAAATCACATGCATAATAAAAATCAAATAAAATGTTGATACTTATCATTTAATCAATTCTTAGCTTATACCTTTGTCCTTATTCCGTACGAACTTCAGATCAGTTCCCACATCCAACAAACACCCATTGCTTTCTCCTCAACCATGGTCAATTACACGTATTGTGCATCATGCACATACAACCACACACGACACACAACACCATGCAATACATACACCTACACTTGACCTATAACTCATACACCTACATCTAGGGTACAACACAACACATACATACAACTACACCTAGGGTACAACACAACACATACATACACCTACACCTAGGGTACAACATAGCACATACATACACCTACAACCGGGGAACAACACAACACATACGTACACACAATACAACACAACGAATACTGATGCAGCCCAGCCACTCCAGGCCGCTCTTCCAGGATCTTTACCTCATGCACCGCTATACATCCAATTCTTGGTAATTAACATCTGAAGAACGAACCTTCAATTGACTGTTAAACATGCGCATTCAATGTATATCTTCCTCCGTTTATAAAAACCATGCTTGCATTAACCCCAATTCATAACTCAACAAAAGATATGGCCCTACCATCATCTCAACATTCACATAAAAACTTTCATCCCAAAATTCCTAAATTCCAAGTTAATTAGATATTTTCAAAATAAATAAGATTAGGAGAGCTTTTAGGCATAAAAGCGATGGATGTGGATCAGTAAAGGATAAGAAAGCTTTTCTATTTTAGAATAGGAAAAATATGGAAAAAGACAAAAAGATGCTTTTCCATGTGTATGCATTGCATGTAGAGTTAGAGCTTTTAGTTGAGTGATTTTTATCATGCTAAGTTAATTAATTAAGAAGCCTCCAAGGCATTAGGCAGAGAGGAAGAGAGAAGTGTGAGAGTGAGAAGTTCTCCTTGGTAGCCTTCGGGCAGTTTGTAAAAGGGCCATGGATTTGCATATCTGGCCATGAAGAAAACTGTTGTGTAAATCTTTGTTTATGTGAATATAAATATGATTGCATGGACATGATTGTGACAGACTTGATTTTATGTGACGCACATATATGAATGTGATATAATGTTGGAACTGCGTAGGTGCTGATGGTCCTAGTTTCCTCATACAACTGCTGAACATTAATCCGTTATTGGTGTTTCCAGTGCACAATTGATATATGTATGGACTGTGGGTGCGTAGTTTCAGGTGATAGACATTAAGCTCCTCGGCGGATATATGATTGTGTAATTTTTTTAAATAGATCCGTGTAGACAGAATAGCCCATGGCATCTCACATGCTGTACGTAGACAGATCCTTTTATTGCATGCTGGTAGCTGCTGGTTTAATTCAATCTCCGAACAGTGAAACATTATACTAGTGCGTATGCGGTAATGGTTAAGTCAAGATTAGAGCATCGGTTGTTGAACGTGTAAGTTGCTTGTACAGCGGAACTGTAAATATAGAAATTCAGCTAAATATAGAAATTAAATCAATATCTGCGACAACATCGAATCCCAAATTAAAGTTATACGTAAAGAAACTAAAGAAGCAAGCCCCCTCACTCACTTTCTATGTGGACATGGAGCTCAACATTTCAGTGATTTGATGAGACTTCTAGAGTTCATATCTGAAGGTGCAGACATATACATAAACAGTAGTTTG
>CM062818.1:778991919-779036919 GCA_031772625.1 Pinus tabuliformis
GGAGATAGAGGGAGAGATTGAGATAGGGATGGGGAGAGAGAAGGGGGGATGGTTGAGGGAGAGCAAGAGCGAGACGGAGAGAGGGATAGGGAGAGGGAGATGGAGAGGTGGGGAGAGAGAGCGAGAGAGATAGAGAGAGGGAGGGAGAGAAAGAGAGAGGGAGAGAGGGAGAGAGAGATATATATAGAGAGATGGGAGAGAGGCAGAGAGAGAGGGAGGGAGAGGATGGAGGAGAGAGAGAGGGAGGGACAGAGAGGGAGGGAGAGAGAGGGGGAGAGAGAGAGTGAGCGCGAGCGAGAGAGGGAGAGGGAGAGAAATATAGGGAGAGGGAGAGATAGATGGAGAGATAGAGGGAGAGATAGAGATAGAGGAAGGGAGAGAGAGAACGAAAGAGGGAGAGAGAGAGAGGGAGAGAGAGATGGATGGAGAGAGAGTGAAAGAGAGTGAGTGAGAGAGAGGGATGGGGAGAGAGAGAGCGGGGATGGTTGAGGGAGGGAGAGTTAGAGGGAGAGAGAGAGAGATGGGAGGGGGAGAGAGAGAGAGAGAGAGAGAGAGAGAGAGAGAGAGAGAGATGGGAGGGGGGAGAGAGAGAGAGAGAGAGAGAGAGAGAGAGAGAGAGAGAGATGGGAGGACGAGAAAGAGAGAGAGATAGATGGGAGAGAGGGAGATAGAAAGTGAGAGAGATGGGAGAGATGGAAAGAGAGAGAGAGAGAAACAGAGAGATGAGAGAGAGAGGGGGGGGGAGAGATAGGGAGAGACAGGGAGAGCGATAGAGAGAACTAGTACAAAATGAGAGCTAGTGACTACATGACTAAAAATGTTAGTCACCATAATTATTTCAAGTGAATTAGTACTAAATTTGAGCAATTTTAAGTGACCCAACTAGAAGCAACTAACTTAAATGACTAATTTAGTCTAGGGATAAAATAAATGACTAGGTAATAAGTGGCCCAAATAAAAGAGACTAACTTAAATAACTAATTTAGTCTAGGACTAAAATATATGCCTAGATAATAAGTGACAAAATAAAAAATTATTAACATAAATGAATACTATAGTCCAAGAATAAAAATATGACCAACTAACAAGTACAACAAGTGTATTAACTAGTCACTTATGCTAGTCATGTTAACTGTGTCACTCCATAAATGGAAAATTGTAATTTTGATACTGAAGTTTACATTTCACTAAATTTTAACACTGCATATGGATTTAGCGACCCCCTTAAGGGGTCCTCTAAATCCATCAATAGGGTCTCTGAATCCATCTACAGTGTTAAAATTTAGAGACCCTCTTCTAAATATGTTTGCAATGTTAAAATTTAGGAAATAGATTCAACGACCCCCTTTAAAGGGTCTATGAATCCATCCCTTATGCTAAAATTATAACAATTTTATACAATATAAAGTATACATTTAAAATATATAATAGTTTTATACTCCGTTTGGAAGAAGGGACAAGAAAAAAGTTTGAAACTTTAATAAGAATTTGTTCCTCAAATTTTAGAGAGACGACACACTATTTGTTCTAGGGATTTTGTGGTGTTGTTACATATCATGGTTGATTATTGCACTAGATTAAGAGAGACAATGATTTTATTAATTTGAATTCAAATATGTTCATTTAAACTTGGTCAATTAATATAAATCTATATTATTGTAAATATATATTATTATAAAAATAATTCTATAGATTTATGCATTACAAAAAATGTGCACAAATTCTAATAGCACATTCACATTCTTAGAATATGCACACACTATTATTAGAAAACCATACATAGTCACCATTCTTGTTGCTCTTTAAGTAGAATGGCATGCCATGACTCCCATATCCAAGTTGAAATCCCAATATTCCTTAGAAAGTATGTATGTAATTGTTTGAGAGTTACTTCATGTTACTTGAACTCTATAAACATTATTTGGAGCCCAAGACCCTTTTTCTCCTCGTTGAAAATAGTACATTCCCGAGACCCATAAATCATATTATCATGAAACCATACCAATGGTGACAAACACCCCTTAGAATCTAAACATCCCCATAGATATTGTGATATTATGTGGGATTATTCAAAATAATTATTTCATTAGACCTTATTCCCTATTTTGAGCTCGCTTAATGTATTGTGGCAGATGTTGGTCACTCCAAATCCAAGTAACAAAAAAGGCTAAGAACATGCAATACACAGAAAAGATAGAACTCCAATAGTTCAGAGAAGTTAGGCATCGAAGAACGAAGAAGATCGGCTAGGATTTTGGATAGCGGTGCAGAGACTAATAGTGATAATAAAAATTTGGAGATGGAGCTTGGTTACTCTACAATTATCGAGAGACCAAGAGGATCCATGAATTATTCGCGAAGCTCATAGAGTCAAAGAGAAATTTGGTTATCATAAAAAATGTGGTTTCTGAGAAAAAAGTAATAGAGGTAGGTGATGAGGGCGAGTGTTTAAATCTCATGAGCAGTGATTTAGGCAACGATGCCTCAATGAATAAAACACGAGTGAACAATTCCATGCCACTGCTAGGAGGAATGAGCAACAAGGGATGGGCTAAGGATTAGGAGATTGCATTGTACAAATCTTATTACATAATCAAGGCCGTACAAATTTTTGGAAGGAGATTGCCAAGTTGGTATGCCCAAATCTACTCAATGCCCTCTTTCTTGCAATTGTTTTTCCTTTTTTGGGGGACTTTTTTGTTTACCCCATTTTTTTTGCTGGGGGTGAGTGGCGAATACATTGAATCTAATTAAAAATAAATAAATTATGTCAAGCCAAGAAAAAGTAAACTTGGCATATTGCGTAGGGTTTATCGAATTCTTCTCTATTGAAAGCACATTTCAACATAATTCATGCAACTGTTTTCAGTAAATTATGAAGATCCAACACCCCAAATGGCACTAAAAGGGCCTCATGTGACTACTCTATCCTTATAATAATCTTTAGAAGGTATATTCTAATGTCCCTCTAAATTATAATGACAATGTTGGTTAAGGAAGTAAGTATTTTTAAAATAGTAGGAAAAACTTATCATAACTCAGTTGTCAAAGTAGTAATGGGACGACCATTACTGATATCTATATATGAATGCAAGTTGATGCTTCATCATTATTCAAGGAAAACCACACCTCTTGGAATAACCTGCTAGTGATCTCTATTAAGGAGGAATAATTTCGCGTATGGCAAGGGCTTTTGGGTCTTGGGTTGTTAACCTACTTTCTTCCATTTAAGAAACATGAGTTGTTAATCAAATAGAAACACTTTTAGGTTGTACTCTAGGACAAAAGTATTAAATATGCTTGCAATCTCTTTTGCTTTTTATATTATTCTACTTCTTTTTAATTGAATTCTCAAAGAAAAATAAAAACTTATTTATGTTATTCTTTGGTTTGTTGCCATTTTTTTATATTCTGAGTTGGTTGGGCACAACGATAAAATATAGCCTTACATTTAATTAGCATCCACATTCCCTCCTTGTATGTTCATGGACTTGAAACTAGTTTTCATCACAAAGAGATTATTGCATCACGGGGGTATTTTGTCTTTACCCCGTTTTTGTTGTTGGGGTGAGTGGGGAACACATATAATGTGATTTTTTAAAAATAAGTTACATCAAGCCAAAAAACGTTAACTTGGGATAATGTGTAGGGTTTACCAATTCTGCTCCCTTGAAAGTTCATTTAAGCATAATTAACACAACCATTCTTAATAAATTATGAACATCCACCACCCCAAAAGGAACTAAAAGGGCCTCACGGTGTCTACCTTTCCCTTAAAAGAAGTTTCCAAACAAATATTCCAATATCCCTCTAATCGAAAATGATAATGTTGGTTAAGGTACTCAACATTTTTAA
Organism: Pinus tabuliformis; assembly: GCA_031772625.1. Classification (NCBI taxonomy): domain Eukaryota; kingdom Viridiplantae; phylum Streptophyta; class Pinopsida; order Pinales; family Pinaceae; genus Pinus; species Pinus tabuliformis. The sequence continues at coordinate 778,995,775 of CM062818.1, forward strand.
AATAGTCTGAAAATTATATCATAACTCACTTGTCAAATCAGTAATGGGGACAGCTATCATTGGATGCTATCTGTGAATGCAAGTTGATGCATGACCATTATTCAAGGAAAACTACACCAGTTAGAATAACCCACTAGTAGTTTGTAAGGGTATAGGCTTTCACTTATGCCAAGTGCCTGTGGTTCTTAGGTTGTTAACCTGTTGTCTTTCATCTAAGGAAGATGAGTTTTTAACCAAGAAAAAGCAGTTTTAGTTTGTATTCCAGGACTAAGGTACTCAACATTCTTGCATTCTCTTTTTCTTTTCATATTATTCTACTTGTTTTTAATTGACTTGTCAAAGAAAGCTAGAATATTATTTACAATATTCTATTGGTTTTTTGCCTCTCTTTCATCATGAGGTTGTTGGGCTCAAGGATAATTCATATTTTTTATTCTGATCTCGTTGCACTCAGTGCTAAAATATAACTTTGCATTTAGTTGGTTTCCACATTCTCTCCTTGTATGTTCATTTGATTTTAATTATTTTTCATGGTGAAGAGCTTATTGTGTGATGGAGAACTTATAGTATCTCTTCCAAACTAGTCAGGAACTTAAGAAGATGAAAGGGACAAGTATGTCTCCTTTTATTTTATAATTTCTGCTACTAAGATCTATGAATTTATTTCAAGCTTCTTTAATATTCACATGATCTGGAATGCAAGAGATTAAGTTAGAGTAGTAGTTGGGGATACTTCTAGTCATCATATCTCAAAAGGACATAGCCTGTGTGGGTGGCCCACTTTGCAAGATCCAACTATCAAAACTAGGCCCAAGCTTTAGAACTATAGGATCCTTGTTTTTGATTTGTATTAATCTAGCCTTCTATGTTCATCTTCATACTCTTGATTTAAAAATAGATAGCTTTGGTTACATGTGATGCAACATGTTTGTCATGCCCTTAGACCCTACTACTTTGAGAATCATGGCATCAACATCACTACAATACAAATCCATAAAAACAACATCTGAAAATTCATAGAAAGAACAATGGGGAACAAGTGTTTATGGTTGGAAACCCTCACAAGGAATAAAATTCATCATTGGAAATACTACATATATGCTCTACCTCTGAACAAAATGCAACTGATAGTTTGCATTTATGTCACTAGAAATGGAGTGGGAGGCTCGATCCCATGCCAAAATGGCTCTTAAATGGAAATGAGATGGATAAATTTGTTTCCCTCTCTAAGAGCTAGCAATGATTTCTTGAAAAAAGGGCCATTAAATTTAAGGGCATCATTGACACTGTGTCTTGGGGAATTGGAAGTTGTTTATGGTGTTTTCGTATTTTGGCATTTTTGTCAAGTATGATTTAGACAAGAACCAAATGAAATGCCTTGAGGTTCTTGGCTACTTCAACTTCCATCTTTGGAATGTGTGCATGTTCTTAAACTCCACTCCTTTTGATTCATTGAATGTAAATAAGTTTGATGGTAATATTTTAATTTTCTTTTCATGGAGGGATGACTCATTCTATTTTGTTCATAATGTTAGGGTTTTGAAACTTGTATGTGGAAATCCTATCATATGTAATGCTTACATTGCATTAGATTTTATTCTCTACATTTTATTTTACGGTAAATCCTTTGTATCATTGAACCTCTGCACAATTTATTGAGGGAGGGGCCAAGGGTCTTCCTCTCAACACCCTTGGTGTTTATATCAATTTTCAGATAGTGTTTGACTCGTGGGATATTCCAGGGTAAAGCATGAAATATAGAATTACTCAAAATAAAGAGAGTTTTGAGACAATTAATGTATCTTTCATAAAATTTATTGCTTGCACTCCTACCTGTCTGACAGTGTTTCTGAGAGACTAGTTTTTACTTTTCTTATCCAAAATTTGCAAATGGAAATCGACTTTTTATTTGTGATGCAGATTTATTGAGAAAATGGTGATGGATTTAAAAACTGAAAGGGAGATCTCACCTACACTCAAGAAAATTCTAAGATTGTTTGATGGTCCTTACCGAAATTTAGTTGATGCCATTATCACAATGCAAAATGAAGATGAGACACTTGATTCTTCTCTTGAGAACCAATAAATACTTGATGAAGAAGTTGGAATGGATGGGGATTTTGATGATGTAATCCTGTAGGACTTTGAAGGCATCATATTGGTGGAGTTCTGAAGGATGATTACTTGAATACCCTAGATGCTATTTCTGGTGGTGTTGTTACTTCAAAGTGTCCTGACAATGAGGTTTGTGTGTCATTTATAATAATATAAATTAAGTCACCACTTCTGTTTTTAGTATTTACATATGGATAGTATTTTTGATATCATGTGATATTTCGTAAAACCTTATTGAAATAGTGTTTTAGTTTTAGGATATAGGTTATGGTGAATTGGAGTTTCAATACAATTAAGATTTATTAAGTGAAAAAAAAATGATTTTTTTTTTAGTGGTGGAGGTATCATCCAACATCAAATGCTTGGGTTGGTCCTGATCATTGGAAGTATAGGAGAGTTAAAGGTGGATGTATTAACTCCTTATGAATATTTCTTACTCCAGAAAACATTTAATTTAATCAAGTTCTCTAAGTAGGAACCTCTAATGGTTGGTGCATGTCATATTGTGCAAACATACAACAAATTTCAGAGAGAGAAAGAGAGGGAGGGGGAGAGAGAGAGAGAGAGAGAGAGAGAGAGAGAGAGAGAGAGAGAGATATGGAAGAGGGAGAGATGGGGAGAGGGAGGGAGGGAAAGCGAGATAGGGAGGTGGAGAGAGAGAGAGAGAGAGAGAGAGAGAATGGAGAGGAGAGAGAGAGAGAGAGAGAGAGAGATTGGAGGGAGGGAGAGAGAGAGGAGGGATAGGGAGATGGAGAGAGTGAGGGAGGAGATAAAGGGGGGGGAGGGGGAGAGAGAGAGAGGGAGAGAGAGAGGGAGGGAGGGAGAGAGAGAGATAGAGGGAGGGAGTGGGAGAGAGAGAGGGAGAGAGAGGGGAGGGAGAGAGGGGGGGAGAGAGAGAGAAAGGGAGAGAGAGGGATAGAGAGAAGAAGGAGAGAGGGAGAGAGAGAGTGGGTAGGGAGAGAGAGAGAGAAATATTGGAGGGAGGGAGAGAGACAGAGGGAGGGATAGAAAGAGAGATGAGGGAGAGAGGGAGGGAGGGAGGGGGAGACAGATAGAGGGAGAGAGGTGGTAGGGAAAGAGAGAGGGGGTAGAGAGAGAGAGTAAGAGAGAGAGGGGGGAAGCGGGGGAGAGAGAGAGAGACAGAGAGAGAGAGAGATAGAGAGAGAGAGAGAGAGGGAGGGAGGGATGTAGAGAGATAGAGGGAAGGAGGGGGAGAGGTAGAGAGAGGGAGAGAGAGGGAGAGAGAGAGAGGGGGAGAGAGAGACGGAGAGAGAGAGAGAGGGAGAGAGAGAGGGAGAGAGAGAGAGGAGAGAGAGGGGGGAAAGTGATAGAGAGAGGGGGGGGAGAGAGAGAGAAAGGGAGATCGAGGGAGAAAGAGAGAGGGAGAGAGAGGGGGGATGGGAGAGGGAGAGTGGTTGAGAGAGAGAGAGGGAGGGAGAGAGAGAGAGATAAGGGAGAGAGAGAGGGGGGAGGGGGAGACAAATAGAGGGAGAGAGGGGGAAGGGAAAGTGAGAGGGAGAGGGAGAGAGGGAGAGAGAGAGAGAGGGGGGGAGAGATAGAGAGGGAGGGAGATAGAGAGATAGAGTGAGGGAGGGGGAGAGATAGAGAAATGGAGAGAGAGGGAGAGAGAGGGGGGGGAGAGAGAGAGAGAGAGCGAGAGGGAGAGAGAGAGGGGGAGAGAGGTGGGGGGAGGGATAGAGAGGGGGGGAGAGAGAGAAAGGGAGATCGAGGGAGAAAGAGAGAGGGAGAGAGAGGGGGGGATGGGAGAGGGGTGGAGAGAGAGGGGGGATGGAAGAAGGAGGGAGGGAGGGGTGTGTGTGTGTGTGTGTGTGAGAGAGAGAGAGAGAGAGAGAGAGATGAGAGAGAGGATGAGAGAGAGAGATGGGGGAGAGGGGGTAGAGAGAGAGAGAGATATGGGAGAGGGGGGGGAGAGAGAGATGGGAGAGAGAGAGAGGGAGAGAGAGAGAGAAGAATAGAGGGAGGGGAGAGAGATAGAGAGGTCGAGATAGAGGGAGAGAGGTAGGGAGAGAGAGTGAGAGGGAGAGAGAGAGAGAGAGAGAGAGAGAGAGAGAGAGAGAGAGAGAGAGAGCGAGAGAGAGAGAAAGAGAGAGAGATGGGAGAGAAGAGAGGAAGGGAGGGAGGGAGAGAAGGAGAGGGAGGGAGGAGAGGGAGAGAGGAGAGGGAGGGAGGGAGGAGAGAAGGAGAGGTAGGGAGAGAGATATGGGAGAGAAGGAGAGGGAGGGAGGGAGGGAGAGGGAGAGTGTTATGAAACCAGCTCACAAAAAGATAGAAAAGAGAGATCCATGCCTTAGAATTCAGCCTCTTCGAGGGGGCAACCTCCTTTACCTTACATAAATGAACAATTCTTGGATGATACAAATGAAAAAACCTCCTTTCTATATATAGGAGTCTAAGGAGTCACAATATAATCCAGCCGACCTAACAATAACAATATAAAGCCACAAAAATAACAATAGAGGGATTCTATGGGGCACAGAAATAACAATATGGGGGTAACAGGGGCACAACAATATAAATAAGGGGTATAACTACAATAGTAATGGGGTAATCACTAGTATTATAGGGACCCAACATGCCCCTCTCCTTCAAAAAAGTGTTGTCCTCAACGCTTGAGTAGTTCTGGATACTTCTGCATAAAATTCTCATCCTCCCATGTGGAATCTTCAGCGGATAAGTTCTTCCACTTGATAAGATACTCTGAAATTGATCGATTTCGTAGCTGTCGAGTTCTTGTTTCTGTGACTGCTTCCGGTTCCAATATAATTTTTCCTTCCTCGTCAAGTTCTGGCAATATTGTTTGAACTGGGAGCTTGTCGCCTATAACCTTCTTTAAACATGAAACATGGAAAACTGGGTGCAATCGAGAAGCTGCAGGAAGCTCCAATTTGTATGCCATAGTACCAATCTTTTGCAACACCTTGTACGGACCATAATACTTTGGTGATAATTTATTATCCTTCTTAGCTTGCTTTAGGGACATTTGCTTATATGGTTGTAGCCGTAGGAATACCCAATCACCTACATCAAAACTTCTTTCACTGCGATGTTGATCTGCCTGTTGTTTCATTCTATTTTGTGCCAACACGAGGTTATCCTTTAAGAGTTGGAGGACTTGTTGTTGATGTTCGATGTGATGTTCCACTGCCTGAACCTTAGAATTTTCTCTTAAATATGATGTGATGGATGGTGGTTGATACCCATAAAGTGCCATAAATGGGGTCATTTTTGTTGCTGTATGGAAGGAAGTGTTATACCACCATTCAGCCAGAGGCAACCATTTGACCCATTGTGTCTGTTTATCAGATACAAAGCAACGAAGATATCCTTCCAAACATTTGTTTACTATCTCAGTTTGCCCATCAGATTGAGGATGATAAGATGAGCTATGAGCTAACTGAGTACCAAGACAAGAAAATAATTCTGTCCAAAAATTTCCAGTGAAAATGGGATCTCTGTCACTTACAATAATCTTTGGGTTTCCATGTAGCTTTTGAACTGTTTCCATAAATGCAGTAGAAACTGTACTGGCTTTAAATGGATGTGATAATGCACAAAAGTGTGCATACTTGGTAAGTCTGTCAACTACCACCATGATGACACTCTTTCCCTCAGACTTGGGTAAACCTGTGATAAAATCCATTGAAACCTCCTCCCAACGTTGGCTTGGAATGGATAAAGGTTGTAATAGACCCGGTGTCTTAATTGTTTCAACTTTATTTTGTTGGCAAACCAAACATTCCGCCACAAACTTTTGAATATCTGATTTAAGGCCATCCCAAAAAAATTCCTTCTTAACCCTGTGGTAAGTTTTTAAAAATCCTGAGTGCCCTCCTAAGGGAGAAGTGTGCAATTCCATAAGAATCTTTTGTTTTAGCTGGGAATTCTTACAGAGGTATAAGCGATCTTTGTACCATAACGAATCATTTTTCCAGCTAAATGTATCAGAAGTACTGGAATCTTGTTGTAGCTTTCGAATAAGTGCCCACACTTCTTCGTCATTCTTCCATTCCTCCCTTGCTTCGTTTATCCAATCTGGTTGGATAATAGAAATGGCACACAACAATGCTTCCACATCCTCATCCTTTCTTGAGAGTGCATCTGCCACCACATTTTGCTTCCCTTTTTTGTAGATGATTTCAAAGTCATAACCCAACATCTTTGTGACCCACTTTTGTTGCTCTTCAGAGGATAATCTTTGTTCTAAAAAGTATTTAAGGCTATCATGATCCGTTTTTACCTTGAAGTGTCTTCCCATTAGGTAGGGTCGCCATTTCTTAAGTGCATGGAGTATTGCCAACATTTCCTTCTCATAAATAGCTTTGCTTAAAAACTTTCCCTTGATTGGACGACTTTCAAAAGCAATGGGTCTTTCATCTTGCATTAGAACAGCACCAATTCCATTTCCTGAAGCATCACATTCCACAATAAAGGTTTTTGTGAAGTCCGGTGTAGCTAAGACCGGTGCTTGGCACATTGCCTCTTTAAGATGTTCAAAGGCCTTTGTTGCTTCCGGAGTCCATGAAAATGAATCTTTCTTCAATAATGTTGTTAGAGGTGCTGCTATTCTCCCATAATTCTTAACAAACTTGCGATAATACCCTGTCAACCCAAGAAATCCTCGCAGATGCTTTATGGATGTGGGGATTTTCCATTCCTTAATGGCTTTAATTTTGCTAGGGTCTACCTTAACTCCTTCATGAGATACAATATGACCCAAATATTCCACCTCCTGGACTCCAAAGAAACATTTGGATCTTTTTGCATATAATTGTTTCTCCTCCAATAGTTGTAGCACCTTGTCAACATGTTCAACATGATCCTTCCAAGACTTGTTGTAGATTAGTATATCATCAAAAAATACTAACACAAATTTTCTAAGGAATGGTTTGAAAATTGAATTCATCAAACCTTGAAATGTTGAAGGTGCATTGGTAAGGCCAAAAGGCATGACCAAAAATTCATAATGACCCTCATGAGTTCTAAATGCCGTTTTCGGAATGTCTTCAATCTTCATTCTGATTTGATGATATCCCGAACGAAGATCCAACTTGGTGAAGTAAATTGATCCATGCAATTCATCCAGTAATTCATCAATGACAGGAATGGGGAACTTATCTTTAATAGTGAGCTTGTTGAGCTCCCTATAATCTGGACACATGCGCCATGATCCATCCTTCTTGTGCACCAATACTACTGGAGCTGAGAAAGAACTTTGACTCGGTTGAATTATACCAGCCTCTAGCATTTCTGCAACCATACGTTCAATTTCACTTTTTTGGACATAGGGATATCTGTACGGCCTGATGTTTGGAGGAACACTTCCTGGAATCAGATGAATAGCATGATCATGATCACGCATAGGTGGGAGACCTTTGGGAGTCTCAAATACCTTGGAATGATTGTCCAGGACTTTTTGGAGATCTGGAGAAATAGATGATTCCAATGTGGAAACATCTAGCGAACATAATTGTGCAATTACACCTCTTTGCTCCTTTTTTAGAAGCTTTGTCATGCCATTAGAGCTGATTATCTTTCCTGGTTTCCCTGCAATACCCCTTAATTCAACTTCCTTTCCTTCCACAGAAAATTTCATGAAAAGTTCTTGAAAATTAAAAGCTATTGTACCCAAGGATTGTAGCCATTGGACTCCTAGTACAACATCAGCACCTCCCATTGGAATGGAAAGCATTGGGCTAGTCAATACATATTCTCCCATGGATAGCTTGATATTATGGCACTTTCCAGAACAATTTATTGTTCCTCCATTTGCAATCATCACTTGACACTCTGGTGCTGGATATAGGAAGCAATTCAATTCTTTTGCTACCCTACAATGAATAAAATTGTGGGTGCTTCCTGAATCAATCAACACTATTACCTTTTTCTTCTTGATTTGTCCTTCTATCTTGATGGTTTGAGGAGTGGTAATTCCCGCCAATGCATTACAAGATATGGTCGGATTTATTTGTTCTTCATCTAGGCTTTGTTCCTGGAATATATCCTCTTCTTTTGACCTTTCTTGCTCCTTTTCTTCTTCCTCTTCACAATCTATGTAGAATAATTTCTTCTCAGCACACTTATGACCCTTTGTGTATTTGCTATCACAATTGTAACAAAGCCCTTTTGCTCTTTTTTCTTCCAATTGTTGTGGTGTCAACCTTGTAGGTTGTGGAAGACTATGGGCAACAACACTTCCGTCTTTATAGTTGTGAATGGTATGCTTCCTAGTTGCCATAATTTTGCTTTCCATTTTTCTTGCTAACCTGAATGCCTTCTCTAATGAATCAGGTTCCCAAAGGCGCACATCATGTTGGATATTATCCTTTAAAGACCCTATGAACACATCAATCCTATGCTCCTCTGGAATATCTTTTACCCTTATGTTCAATTTTTGGAACTCCTCAATGTGCTCCATTATTGAACCCTTTTGTTTGAGACTTATCAATTGGCTAAAAAAAGTGTTGCTTTTTGTATCCTCATAATGTGCTATCAATTCTTCCGTAAAAATTGCCCAAGTGATAAATTGTTTACGAGAACAAAGCCATTGATACCATACAAACTGATTTGGTTCCAAATATAAAGTTGCCATACGTACCTTTTGTGTGTTTTGCACATTATTGAGATCGAAGAATTGCTCCATCTGTAATATCCATGTGGCGGGATCCTTGCCATCAAACTTCCTCATATCGATTTTTGGAACATGGTGAGTCTTCGATCCAACATTAGAGTCTATGGAATCATGATTAACATTTCTTTTGTTCTCATCATGAGTTTCCTTTACTACCTTTTCACCATTAGTGACCCTTTCTTGTAGCAACTTCTTCAATTCTTCCATCGAATCCTCCATCTTAGCTTCCATGCCCTTTATCTTAGATTCCACGCCATTTATCTTAGATTCCACGCCACTTATCTTAGCTTCTGTTAGCTTTTGTGAGCGTGACATTTGTTGCACTTGTTCTTGTAATTTTGATATATCATGTAGCATTTCTTCCTCTTCTTCATGAGTCATGCTAGAGCTTTCAGGTTCCTTACTAGGTGTTTGCATTTTCTTTCCTCGGGGCATCAGTTACCGATAATAATGCTTTACTATGCCCTTTGAATTCCTTCAAACCAAGCTTATGCAAAAATTAAAAAAAAACTACACACCTTTTTTCACTTTGTAGAAGCCTGATATTGAATCTGATGTATCTCTGTAATTTCGAATCATCTAGTTCTGAAATTGTGACCTGTAGTAGCCTTCTATGTCCTCTTTCCAATGCCACAAGTCTGATCCAAATTGGATTCTCCAAGAAAGAGTTATGCAAATCTCCCACAGTGACCTGATTATAGACTAGTTCAGTAGAGCGAACTTGTATGAAGTGCCACGTGTCACTGTTTCAACCTTTGAATCTGAAAAATATATAAAAGAAAACTACAGTCCGTCCTCTTTCTGTACCTTCTTACGAAATTTCAATCCGATGCTCAGAAAGAAAGTTATGACGATTTTCCCCAGGTCACCTGTTTTGAATGTAATTCAGGAGTCTGCAAAAAGACCAACTTCCTCAGATCATATCTCCGAAATATCGCGCGAAAAGCTCTGAAATTCGGACCCAAGGTTCAGCGCGATTTCTTCTCAAATGGGTTTTTTTTGCGACTTCTGAAACGTCACAGAAAAAAAGTTATAGCGAAAATTCCACGATGACCTGTTTGGAGCAGCGAAACCCTAGAATCCAAAGCTCTGATACCAAATGTTATGAAACCAGCTCACAAAAAGATAGAAAAGAGAGATCCACGCCTTAGAATTCAGCCTCTTCGAGGGGGCAACCTCCTTTACATTACATAAATGAACAATTCTTGGATGATACAAATGACAAAACCTCCTTTCTATATATAGGAGTCTAAGGAGTCACAATATAATCCAGCCGACCTAACAATAATAATATAAAGCCACAAAAATAACAATAGAGGGATTCTATGGGGCACAGAAATAACAATATGGGGGTAATAGGGGCACAACAATATAAATAAGGGGTATAACTACAATAGTAATGGGGTAATTACTAGTATTATAGGGACCCAACAGAGAGAGGAAGAGAGAGAGAGAGAGAGGGAGAGAGACAAAGAGAGAGAGAGAGATGGGGAGAGAGAAAGAGAGATAGATGGAGGGAGAGAAAGAGGGAGAGTTAGAGGGATAGAGAGAGAGGGATAAATGTGGGGAGAGAGAGGGAGAGATATAGGGAGAGAGAGGGATGGGGAGAGATAAGGGGGGGATTAGAGTTGGAGGGAGAGAGGGGGGGGATAATAGAGGGACGGAAAGAGACGGAGAGGAAGGGAGGGGGAGAGAGAGAGAGAGAGAGAGAGAGAGAGAGAGAGAGAGAGAGAGGGATAGAGGGGGAGAGAGGGGGAAAGAGAGAGATAAAGAGTGAAGGATACAGAGAGAGAGAGAGAGAGAGAGAGAGAGAGAGAGAGAGAATATTGAGAGAGATAAAGGGAAAGTGAGAGGGATAAGGAGAGTGAGAAAAAACAATATGTAGATGAGTATGGAGAGAGAAAGGAGAGGTTATGAGAGGGAGATATAGAGTCCGAGGGAGAGAGAGAGAGAGAGAGAGAGAGAGAGATATGGAGAGTGGGGGTGAGAGAGAGAGGGAGAGAGAGGGAGGGAGAGGGAGAGACAAAGAGAGAGGAGAGAGAGAGAGGTATCGACGGAGGGAAAGTGTGTGTGTGTGTGTGAGAGAGAGAGAGAGAGGGAGGGAGAATAAGGGGGAGAGAGAGAGAGAGAGAGAGAGAGTGAGGGAGAGAGAGACAAAGTGGGAGTGAGGGAGACATGGAGAGAGAGATATAGTTGTAGTGGGGAGACATAGATATATTTTTAGTAGGGAGAGGGGGAGAGAGGGAGAAGGAGAAGTATAGGGATATTAAATAGCTCCACAGGGTTGTTTTGAAACATTAGGAAATCGAGGGTAGGGGTGGTTTCAAGAAGAGACATTCAATTCTAGCAAGAGGGACTGTGAGAAGGAGAGGGAGAGAAGGAGGGAGATTAAGATAAAGTTGTAGTGGGGAGAGCGAGAGGAAGTATTGGGGAGAGAGAGAGAGAGAGAGAGAGAGAGAGAGAGAGAGAGAGAGAGAGAGAGAGAGAGAGAGAGAGAGAGAGAGAGAGAGAGAGAGAGAGAGAGAGAGAGAGAGAGAGAGAGAAAGAAAGGGAGAGGGAGGGAGGGAGGGAGAGAGGGAGAGGGAGGGAGGGAGAGAGAGAGAGAGAGATAGAGGTAGATAGAGGGAGAGATAGAGATAGAGGGAGGGAGATGGATAAAGAGAGAGGGAGAGAGAGAGAGAGAGAGGATGTAGAGACAGGGAAAGAGAGGGGGAGGGAGATAGAGAGAGGGGCCAAGAGAGAGAGAGAGAGAGAGAGGGGCCAAGAGAGAGAGAGGGAGAGAGAGAGGGAGAGAGAGAGGGAGGGAGAGAGGGAGGTATAAAGAGGGATAGAGATGGGGGGAGGGAGATAGAGAGAGAGGGCGCTAGAGAGAGAGAGAGGTAGATATAGGGAGAGAGAGAGGGATGGGGAGAGAGAGGGTGGGATGGGATAGGGAGGTAGAGAGAGAGGGGGGTCATTGAGGGAGGGGGGGAGAGAGAGAAAGGGGGGTCATTGAGGGAGGGGGAGAGAGAGAGAGAGATGGGAGGGATGGAGAGAGAGAGAGTGAGAGAGAGATGGGAGAGAGGGAGAGAGAGAGAGATGGGAGAGAGGGAGGGAGAGATAGGGAGAGAGAGGGAGAGAGAGGGAGAGCGGGAAAGAGAACTAGTACAAAATGAGAGATTAATGACTACATGACAAAAAAATTTATTCACCATAGTTATTTCAAGTCAATTACTACGAAATTTGAGAAATTTTAAGTGACCCAACTAGAAGCAACTAACTTAAATGACTAATTTAGTCTAGGGATAAAATAAATGACTAGGTAATAAGTGGCCCAAATAAAAGAGACTAACTTAAATAACTAATTTAGTCCAGGACTAAAATATATGCCTAGATAATAAGTGAAAATGTAAAAAATGATTAACATAAATGAATACTATAGTCCAAGAATAAAAATATGACCAACTAACAAGTACAACAAGTATATGAATTAGTCACTTATGCTAGTCATTTTAATTGTGTCACTCCATAAATGGAAAACTGCAATTTTGATACTGAAGTGTTACATTTCACTAAATTTTCATAAATGGAAAATTGCAATTTTGATACTGAAGTGTTACATTTCACTAAATTTTAACACTGCATATGGGTTTAGCAACCCCCTTAAGGGGTCCTCTAAATCCATCAATAGGGTCTCTGAATCCATCTACAATGTTAAAATTTAGAGACCCTCTTCTAAATATGTTTGAAATGTTAAAATTTATGAAATAGATTCAACAACCCCCTTTTAAAGGGTCTATGAATCCATCCATTATGCTAAAATTATAACAATTTTATACAATATAAAGTATAAGTTTACAATATATAATAGTTTTATACTCTATTTGGAAGAAGGGGCAAGAAAAAGAGTTTGAAACTTTAAGAAGAATTTGTTCCTCAAATCTTAGAGAGATGACACACTATCGTTCTAGGGATTTTGTTGTATTGTTACATATCATGGTTGATTATTGCACTAGATTCATAGAGACAATGATTTTATTAATTTGAATTCAAAATATGTTCATTTAAACTTGGTCAATTAATATAAATCTAGATTAGTGTAATCTATATTATTATAAAAATAATTCTATAGATATATCATTACAAAAAATGTGCACAAATTCTAATAGAACATTCAAATTCTTAGAATATGCACACAATATTACTAGAAAACCATACATAGTCACCATTCTTGTTGCTATTTATGTAGAATAGCATGCCATGACTCCCATATCCAAGTTGAAATCCCAATATCGCTTAGAAAGTATATATGTAATTGTTTGAGAGTTACTTCATGTTACTTGAACTCTAGAATGTTTATTTGGAGCCCAAGACCATTTTTCTCCTCATTGAAAATAGTACATGTATTCTTGAGACCCATATACCATATTATCATGAAACCATACCAATGGTGACAAAAATCCCCTTAGAATCCAAACATCCCCATAGATATTGTGATATTCTGTGTGGTACTTCAAAATAATTGTTTCATGAGACCTTATTCCCTGTTCTGAGCTCGCTTAATGTATCATGGCAGATGTTGGTCACTCGAAATCCAAGTGACGAAAAAGGATAAGAACATGCACTACAGAGAAAAAACAAAACTCCAATAGTTCAGAGAAGGTGGGCATCGAAGAAAGAAGAAGACCGCATAGGATTTTGGATCACAGAGCAAAGCCCAATAGTGATAATAATAATTTGGAGATGTAGCTTGGTTACTCTGCAATTATCGAGACACCAAGAGCAGCCATGAATTCTTCGCCAAGCTCATAGAGTCAAATAGAAATGCGGTTATCATAAAAAATGTGGTTTCTGATTCAGATTCTGAGAAAAAAGTAATAGAGGTAGGAGATGAGGGCGAGTGTTCGAATCCCAAAAGCAGTGATTTAGGAAATGATGCCTCAATGAATAAAACACGAGTGAAAAAATCCATGCCACTACTGGGAGGATGGAGCTGCAAGGGATGGACTAAGGATTAGGAGATTGCACTATACAATGCTTATTACATAATCAAGCCCGTATAATTTTCCGAAAGAAGATAGCTAAGTTGGTATGCCCAAATCTACTCAATGCCCTCTTTCTTGCAATTTTTTTTCCTTTTTTGGGCAATTTTTGTGTTTACCCCATTTTTTGTTGGGGTTGAGTGGGGAATGCATGGAATCTAATTAAAACAAAATAAATTATATCATGCCAAGAAAAGCTAAACTTGGGGTATTGCGTAAGGTTTATAGAATTCTTCTCTATTGAAAGTTCATTTCAGCATAATTAATGCAACTGTTTTCAATAAATTATGAAGATCCAACACCCCAAAAGGCACTAAAAGGGCCTCATGTGTCTTCTCTATCCTTAAAATAATATTTCGAAGATATATTCTGATATCCCTCTAAACAATAATGACAATTCTGATTAAGGAAGTAAGGTTTTTTAAAACAATAGGAAAAGCTTATCATAACTCGATTGTCAAACTAGTAATGGGACAACCATTACTGATAGATATCTACAAATGCAAGTTGATGCATCATCATTATTCAAGGAAAACCACACCACTTGGAATAACCGACTAGTGATCTCTAAGGAGGAAGACTTTTACGTATGCCAAGGGCCTCTGGGACTTGCGTTGTTAACCTACTTTCTTTCATTTAAGAAAGATGAGTTGTTAATAAAATAGAAATAGTTTTAGGTTGTACTCTAGGACCAAAGTACTCAATATGATTGCAATCTATTTTGCTTTTTATATTATTCTACTTCTTCTTAATTGAATTCTCAAAGAAAAATAGAAACTTATTTATGTTATTCTTTGGTTTGTTGCCTTTTTTTTTCATTCCACGTTGGTTGGGCAGAGGGATAAAATATAGCCTCATGTTTAATCAATGACCACATTCTATCCTTGTATGTTCATGGACTTGAAACTGGTTTGCATCATGAAGAGCTTATTGCATCATGGGGATATTTTGTCTTTACCCCGTTTTTGTTGTTGTGGTGAGTGGGGAACACATATAATCTGATTTTTTAAAAATAAGTTACATTAGGCGAAAAAAAAATTAACCTTGGGTAGTGTGTAGGGTTTACCAATTCTTCTCCCTTGAAAGTTCATTTTGAACATAATTAACACACCATTCTTAATAAATTATGAACATACAACACCCCAAAAGGAACTAAAAGGGCCTCACGATGTCTACCTTGCCCTTAAAAGAAGTTTCCAAACAAATATTCCAATATCCCTCTAATCAATAATGATAATGTTGGTTAAGGTAATCAACATTTTTAAAATAATTTGAAAAATATATCATAACTTACTTGTCAAATCAGTAATGGGGACAACGATCACTAGATGCTATCTACAAATGCAAGCTCATGCATCACCATTATTCAAGGAAAAGCACCCCACTTGGGACAACCCACTGGTAGTTTGTAAGGGTATCGACTTTCACTTCTGCTAGGTGCCTGTGGTTCGTAGGTTGTTAACCTATTTTCTTACATCTAAGGAAGATGAGTTGTTAACCAAGCAAAAGCAGTTTTAGGTTGTATTCCAGGACCAAGGTATTCAACATGCTTGCATTCTCTTTTGCTTTTCATATTATTCTACTTTTTTTTAATTGACTTCTCAAATAAAAGTAGAATATTATTTAAAATATTCTATTGGTTTTTTTCCTCTCCTTGATTATGAGGTTGTTGGGCTCAATTATAATGCATATTTTCTATTCTGATCTGGTTGCACTCAGTGTAAAATACAACATTGGATTTATTTGGTGTCCACATTATCTCCTTGTATGTTCATTTTCTTGGAATTATTTTTCACGATGAAGAGCTTATTGTGTGATGGAGAACTTATAGTATCTCTTCCAAACTAGTCAGGAACTTAAGAAGCTCAAAGGGACATGTATGTCTCTTTTTATTTTATAATTTCTGCTACTAAGAACTATGAAGTTGTTTCATACTTCTTTCATATTCACATGATCTGGAATGCAAGAGATTAAGATAGAGTAGTAGTTGGGGAGATTTCTAGTCATGATATCTCAAAAGGACATAGCCTGTGAGGGTGTCCCACTTTGCAAGGTACAAATATCCAAACTACACCCAAGCTTTAGAACTATAGGATCCTTGTTTTTGATTTTTATTAATCTAGCCGTTTATGTTCATGTTCATACTCTTGAATTAAAAATAGATAACTTTGGTTACATGTGATGCAACCTATTTGTCATGCCCTTGGACCCTACTTCTAGAATCATGGCATCAACATGACTATAATATTGATATATAAAAGAAACATCTGAACGTTCACAGAGAGAACAGTGGGGAAGAAGCGTTTATGGTGGAAAACCCTCACAGGGAGTGAAATTCATCATTGGAACTACTATAGATATGCTCTACCTCTGAACAAAATGCAGTTGATAGTCTACATTTATGTCGCTAGAAATGGAGTTGGATGTTTTCTCCCATGTCAAAATGGCCCTGTAATGGAAATGTGATGGAAAATGTTGTTCCCATTTCTAAGAGCTAGCAATGGTTTCTTGAAAAAAGGGCCATTAAATTTAAGGGCATTATCGAAACTGTGTCTTCGGGAATTGGAAGTTGCTTCTGGTGTTTTCTTATTTTGGCATTTTTTCCAAAGTATGATTTAGACAAGAACCAAATGAAATGCCTTGAGGTTCTTGGCTACTTTATCTTGCATCTTTGGAATGTGTGCATGTCCATAACCTCCGCTCTTTTTGATTCAATGAATGTAAAGAAGTTTGACGGTAATATTTTAATTTTCTTTTCATGGAGGGATGGCTCATTCTATTTCGTTCATAATGTTAGGGTCTTGAAACTTGTATGTGGAAAGCCTATCATATGTAATATTACATTGCATTAGATTTTCTTCTCTACATTTTATTTTACAGTAAATCCTTTGTATCATCAAACCTCTGCAAAATTTAATGAGGGAGGAGCCAAGGGTGTTCCTCTCAATACCCTTCGTGTTTAAAATGATTGTCAGATACCATTTGACTCATGGGACATTCCAGGGAAAATAATGAAATCTGGAATTATTCAAAATAAAGAGATTTTTGAGACAGTTAATGTACCTTTCACAAAATTTATTGCCTACACTCCTACCTATCAAATAGTGTTGCCATGCACCATTACTATTAAAGATGTAGCCTCTACGGTGGATGTCGCAGTTGTGGACTACACCATGCTGTTTGAATAGGCCATGGAAGTAGTGACGAGCCTGAAGGAAGATCCCACCCAGCAGGTATTAAATACAAAAGTCTGCAAGCTACAAAAACAATACGATGAAATGAGGGTGAAAATGCACACCATTTCTAAACACAACTCCTCACCAAGCTGCAGGAGGCTAAGCAATTGCTTACACAAGTGGAAGCAGCGCAGAAGAAAGAGGCAGTCCTTAAGGCTAGGTTGGGGCCTTGGTTGGATGAAGCCTAAATAGTCTCAGCTAACATACAGAAAAAGTTGGCAAACTTCTAGAGTACACAACAAAAGATTAAGCAGGACAATGCAGGACCAGCCACAGAGCAGATGATAGAATAGATCAAGCAAGTAACCACACAGAGCACGGCTGAAGCAGTGGTTGCACAAGTAGAGCTGGGGGATCTTCATAGCGAGATCTCCGCACCAGCCAAGTGACTCGAGGGCGAGTACGATATTTGTGTTGGGGACCTATTGGGATGGGGTCCCCTGGGTCAATGTTGGGGCAAAAGCCCAAGTTTTGGGGCAAGATCCCAAGTTTTATGTAAAAACATGTAAAGTCTCCACAAATTGTGTTCACGGGGTGTGTAGATAGTAAAAGAGTCAAAAAGGGTTTTACCCTTCTTTATGTAAGTTAGGTTGGCTTTTTGAAGATCTATCCATGGTCCACAGACCATGGGATTGTATAGATAGGTTTGTCTTAGAGAGTCTAAGGCATGATAGAAGAGTAGAGTTGTTTATGGGTACGATGAAAGGAATCTAAGTTAGTGTAGAAGAGTAAGAAGAAAGGCTCTATAGTTGTGAGAGCAAAGGCCTAGAGTAGTGTTTGCAACTGAGTCCACAGGGAAGTCTTGAGTCTGTAAGCTTAATTGAATATTAATAAAGAATATTGTGGCAGAAATACCTGTGATTATCTCTTTAATTCTATTATGTATGAATGCACTTATGCTGTGATGAATAATGGTTCTATGAAATAATGATGTATTGATGCGCGAATTTACTTGATTTATATTGTTATACGAACACAAATGATGTTAAGTGATTACGTGAAGATTATATAGTTGTATGTTAAAGTTATCGAACACTTAAGCAAATCTGAGTAAATATGGGATTAAGAGTAATCTACAAGGTACGTAAGTAGTTAAGTCACCTGCTCAATTTCCACATAAGCCAATTGTAGACCTTCGCGGAGGTCTAGAGGCTGATTAAAGGTAGTTACATTGATAAGCCATAAGGGCTTATCGATCTGTGCGAGGTTAGATTTAGGGTACAAAATGACAACACGTTTATCTTTGGGTGTGGAAACTTGGTCCCAGTATCCTCCCATACTGCTTCGGGTAGGACTTCAGTCTGTGCTCCGTGGATTGATGCCAAAAGGGACAACAGTGTAGGGATTTGTTTGGCACAACTAAGTATGAACCTAGGTCAAGACCCATTAATCCAACATCCTTCCTACTAAATGTTATGCTCATAAATGTATCATATAGTAATCTCTGTAGACCCATTCTAGAATCTTTACTAAGTTGTAGTAGGCTTTACTCAGTTTATTTCAGTAGGAATGGCTTTACTGGAAGCATTCCTGGTGAGTTTTTTTTGTTGGGTTTACAAAACATATATCCATCATGAAATTTTCTTAGTGGAAGCATTCTCCAAGATGGTTCACAAAATTATACCAATTTATGGAAGAACTAGATTTTTCACATAGTAGGTTGAGTGGGGAAATATCTCCATAAATCACTCAGTGCTCCAATTTAAAGCTATTGAACTTCTCATATAACGTTATCACCTCAAATATTATGTCGTAGATTGGTAATTTGAAGTCATTGGTGTCTTTGGATCTAAGTTACAATCATATGTTTGGAGCCATACATGTGGGACTTGGTAATGCCAATGCTCTTTTAGTGTTGCAACTGATGGAAATTTCTCATCTCAATGAATTCCTGCAGAAATTGGTGAATGTTCATGTTTGGCTTTGTTGAGCTTGGAAAACAATAGTTTGACTGGAAATGTACCCAAGTAATTATCCAAGTTGAGTCGACAGATAAAGCTTAATTTGGCAATCAACAATCTTACTGGAGAATTACCCTAGCAATTAGGGAACTTGGGTCATCTATTATGGGTAACCATTTCACACAACAAACTTAAAGGGAGGATACCAAAAATATGTATATTAAACACATTAAACAAGACTTATTTCAAAGAAAATGTAGGCCTATGTGGATCGGGAGTGAATGTTACTTGTCCCATGGTTATGCCTAACCCAATAGTTATAAATAAAAATACAAGAGGGAGTCCAACCGGAGGAGGAATTCATGTGATTAGATATACACAAGCGGAATTGTGATATCTGCAGAAGCTAAGATTGCAAGAATATTTGTAGAATTTTAATATCTGCAAAAGTGTTTCTATAATAATTGCAATATCTGCAGCAAGTACGATTGCATTTGGTGTCGTTGTTGTGACTATATTGAATATAAAAGAACATTCCAATTCAAAATCGATGAATCTTATGCTTGATAGATTTTCTCAGTCCCCATCCACTGATATGGCTCTAGGAAAACTGGTTATGTTTACACCGAACTTTGATCATGCATCTACGGATTGGATAACTAGTGCTCACGCGTTTATTAACAAATATTGTGAGCTTGGAAGGGGAGGTATTTAAATTGTGTTCAAATCAATCCTAGGGGATGGGTGAGTAGTTGCTATAAAGAATATGATGGTTTCAAATTTGGTTAAATCACAAGAATACTTTGAGAAGGAGATAAAACTTTTGCACAAAGTCAAGCATCCAAATATAATGAATTTGCAAGGCTACTTTGTACACCTCAATTATAGCTTCTTATATATGACTAGATTCAAAGTGGAAGTTTGTATAGTCAACTCCATGAAATATCCCAAATATATCCCCAGTTAAGTTGGTCAAATTGGTTTAATATAGCTATGAGGAGTGCAATGGGGCTTGCACATCTTCACCATGCTTGTAGACTACCAGTCATACACTATATCATAAAATCCATCAATATTTTGCTCGATGAGAATTGCAACCCTAAAGTTGCAAATTATGGCCTTGCAAAGTTGTTTCCCATGCTTGATAGATACATTCTTAGTAGAAAAATACAGAGCGCATTAGGATATATGGCACCCGAATTTTCTTGTGAGAGCCTTAAGATAAATGAAAGATATGATGTGTATGGATTTGAGGTGTTGTTGTTAGAACTTGTTACAGATATAAGGCCACTTGAATATATGGAGGATGATGTTGTGATCATATGTGACAATGTGTGGTCATTACTAGATGAAGGAAAGGCACTAACTTGTGTGGATTCAAATTATTTTGCAAGTCAATAGAGGAATGTAACTTATTTAAGAAGAATGGGAATGCAACTTACTTATGTGCCTAATATTGATGGAAGAATGAGATTCCTCTACTAAGGGTTGAGATGGCTCAACATAAGGCTATGCTAAGTTTGAAGGTGCAGATTTGGTAGTAGGTGACTACTGTTTCTTTGAGTTATCTTGCTCATGATCCATGGTGTTGTGCTGGAAATCCTTTCTCTAGACAAAAATGATCCCTCTATTCCTATGGGAGGATCTAACAACAAACTGGATAAATATGTGCAAGCTTTCCTAGTTTATACTAGAAATCACAAAAGAGGATAGATGACCTACCTCACTCTGATGTTAAAAGACGTTGGTGTCATCCTTTATTCTTCCACTTCCAAGCTCAATATCCTCTTTGCCGATGTAGATGAATACCTACAAGGAAAATCATGTGGAGACAAGAAATGCATACATAGAAAAAACTATCCCAATATAAACCATATAACGGATAAAGTATTATACTAAATGAGCAATGATAGACACATTTATGGAAAGAAAACACATAATGTATTATAAATAGAATGGTAAAGGGAGCATTACAACCACTTAAGCCTTGATGTTGGAAGCCTCCTTTAGGTGATTTTCCAAGTCCTAGCCTTAAACTTGAAGCACTACTGTCTCCTTAGCGAAATGGGCAACATTCAGGCATAGTTCAACACTAAGAAGGCAATCAAGCAATAGCCAACCAGTTGTGGATAGTAGGGATCTCATTTATAGGGAAGGAGAGGGAGTTAAGGATCCATAAAAGGAGGGATAGGTTCCAAAACTCAAGGGAAAGATCCATGAAATTAGGGTCAAGGACCAAGAATTGGAGATCTCTCTCTAATCCTTATTCACCTGTAACCAACTCACCGTTCTTGAGACTTCTAGTAAGAGAAGCTTCTCCTCCACTTTAGGAAAAGATGCTTGAAGAGGTTCAACGCGAGTTTTCCTTATAAAATTCATGTTGGAAGTGCTAGTCTAGTATAGTGCAACAAGTTACCAGCATGGGTCACCGATGGTGCAAAATGCATTGATCCTGAAAATAAGGTTTTTAGCAAAGTTTCTTCAGAACTCTTTCAGGGCAAGTTTTCTTCTTTCCTTCAAGGATGCTTTTGTATATGTTTCATGGTCAATACACTGATAGATTTCATCATTTTGACACTTCATGATATGGGACGGGAAGTGTGACAAAATATTATGTAACATGTGGTGGTATTGGATCCTTGGGTTCTTTGTGGATCTTGCCTAAATATTTCCAAGAAAACAAAAAAAAAAAAAAGATAAAAATAAAAAAACATTAAAATTTTAAATCTAATATATCAATTTATATTTAATTAATTATGAAAACTAAACCACAAAAGTTTTCAACTTAACATTCTTATTGGGGTCCCTTTGCACCTTTTTGGAGCAATTGATAGTATTAACATAAAGAGGGAAGTTTTCCCAAAAAAACAAGCATTAAGGGAGAAGGTTTGAGAGTTGAAATTCAATACATACATCAACGTTTCCTTCTCAACCATATGTCTCGTGAAGTCTAGAGAGAGATAATACAAAGAAAATATAGAAATAAACCCAAATAGAGAAAGAAACCCTCTCAAAATCAAAAAGTGCAGGAGTGCAGGGCACATAGGATGCGAGTGGGAACATAGATTTTCAAACTAGAACTCTTGTTCTTCCACCATTCCCAAACCCTATTGCCCTTACCTAAACCTCTATTAGGTTTCTTCCTTTGGATCTTCTTCATCCATTATTTGAGATTACAACAAAAATGTTCATCTGACACGAGAAGGACAAGGTGTCAATGTCCAGGTTCTACTCCATTGCAGGTATGCAGGTTTTTCATTGTTGTTCCTTTTTACTTGCATTTTATTTATAGTATTTTTTCTGGATTTTGGTCCTTCTATGGTTATTTTTCTGATTTGGTTGGGTGGCTCAAGCCATTGAGCGAGGAAGAATTGAGGAACAATGCACCTAAGGTTGTGACATGCAATGACTTCCAGCGAGAAGTTATTGTGTTACAAAATATTGCCAGCAAGAAAATAGATTGAATATTTACATTCAACAAGGTAATATCCCAAACCTTCTGTCAAGATTAATGGTAATAGTGAGCTTGGCTTTAGCCCTCAAATAGGGATTATGCATCTTGCCTTGGATGCAAATCCGATGTTGTTTTGCTTTCCAGAGTTGGAGGAAGTCATGTCTATTAGATTTACATCAGAAAAAGGCTTGTGATCGTCACTTTTAGTTTGTTATGCACAAAAATAAATTACTTCACATCATTTAGTTTCGATTTGATGGGAAAATATGAAAATAACTCCATGATGAATGCTAAATAATTAAAATTTTCCTCTGCGTCGAAATATTGACATTCAACGAGATGTATTGTAGTTGTGTCGAAACTTAAAACTACATCATATAAATAGGTTACAATGGATAATTAGGTTGGTTTGCTCAGATTTTATCTCAAAGCATTTTATTTTGGGAACCCTTCTTTCTTTGAAGGTAGAAAAGGTTTAGATACTTTGAAAGGGTTTGAAGTGGCAAAGGAGGCCTTGTAAACTGATATATTTTCCATTCTTTTCAGATTTTTTGAGCATTTATGTCATATTATCTTTGTATTTAAAATATTCTCAGCAGTGTAAATTTATACCCATATACTTTTGGATCATTTAATGTTTAGAAAATATTTTTTTTCAACAAATCTAACCTTCAAAATTCTCTAGGACCCACGTCTGATCCTTACCAATGACTTCCAACGAGTCTAAGACACACTTCAATGGTGGATAACCTCTATGAACATCTTAAACAAATGACCTTGACCACAAGTAATTTTTGAATTGTTTTTACCAAATTCCTTAAGTAAAAAGTTTTGACTCTTTTGTAGTTTCTACAATATTTGAACCTTAGATCATACACGTTTATCAAAAGTATGTACATTAATAACTACAAAGATATAAGAAAATATCAAAAAACAGAGATCTCCTGCTAATTCACTACAGTTCACCTCAACTGAAACTTCAAAAGGATGACAAGTTAAGCAAGAAATTGCCAACGAAGAACTAACCACTGCTCAAGCAACAACAGGTTGTTGGGAAAAATATTCAATAATTAATGAGTCAAGGAGAGTATGGTCTAGTGGATCTGTAGTAGGAAGCCCCACCCAGATGGCACAATCTCATTTTTCACATCAAATTAGAACCCATTGTGGAGGACGTAACCATTCAGAATTGAATTATTTGGGCAATTTCCAGGTATATGTATATAATTAAACAAACTCAAAATAAATACAATTTTTAAATAGGAAGGATAAATAACTCACATACTCTTCAAGTTGACAACAATAACAATTAAAATTGTTTATGTTCTTACATCGTTTCGATTCATCTTCAGTTTTAGCAGCCTAAAAATTTCATTAAATCATGAATAACTCTCTCTCTCTCACACAACACTTCCCATCTTGAAGAAAATTTTATAATTACCAAACTAAGTGTGGAGCCAAAGGTACCAAACTAAGTGTAGAACAAAAAGTACTGAACTTGGTATAAAACCTTAAGTACCGAACTGTGTGCAAAATCATAAGTACCAAACTGGGTGTAGAATCGTAAGTGAACTGTGTGCTGAAATGTAAGAACTAAAGTGGGTGGAGAACTGTAAGTATTGAATTTAGTGTAGAACCAAAAGCACCAAAATAGGTGCAGAACTAAAAATACCGAACTAGGTGCAGAACCGTAAGTACTAAACTGGGTGCAGAACTATAAGTATTGAGCTAGGTGAAGAACCATAAGTACTGAATTGGGTGCATAACCATAAGTACCAAATAGGGTTTAGAACCATAAGTATCGAACTAGGTCCAGAACCTTAAGTATCGAACTTAGTACATAACCGTAAGTATCGAATTGGGTGTAGAACCATAAGTACTGAATTTGGTACAAAAGAAGCCCAAGGTGAAAAACTGTTTATATTTTGATGTTTACCATATATGACTATTAGCTGATATTTTGGTTTTTGGTTGGTTTCTCTCTTAGATAGGTCAAAATTTGACTTGAAACATTATTTTTGGGTTTGGGCTCATTGTACTCTCTCCCTAACATTTTATGGCAATCTAATAGAAGAATAATTTGAAAGGGTTTTCCTCGTAGTGGGTTTAGCCCCGATCTCTGACCAATCCTAGTGTCTCTATGTGTGAATTCCTTTCTTGTATTGTTCCTTTATGTTTCACTGCATTGATGATGATATTGTTCTTTCTATATAATATCATATAATATTCAATAATCTTGTGATGTTGTGGGGTGAATTCAATATGGAAATGATGAAATTCATTTATCTAAAGAAAATAACAATTAAGCCCTAAGAAACATTAAAATGGTATCAGAGTTGGGCTAAAGAAAAGTCATTAAAGATCACCCCTATGAGGACACCATTGATGGAAGCAAGAGAAGATGGAGGAGACCTAAAAGAATACTAGGGTTTGAAGGAAATGCTAGGCAATTTGGTTATTAGAGTTTGATGGATATTATAAGTTTAGGGTTTGATAGAAACCCTAGTTTATGACAAATACTTGATATATGCAATCTAGAAATCCTAGCATAATCAATGTGAAGATGTTTAATAAATTGTGACGAATTTGCTGAAACCCTAGATGGGATAGTCTCTATTAGGTTTGGTTTCTTATGAAGTTTGTAAATATATTGAAGAAAACGATGTTATATGGATATTCATCCCTCTTGAAGGTTGGTTCAAGAGGGAGATGATCACCTCTCATTGAATATAAATACTTTTTGATTTATGGTGCTCCTGTATGTATTTACTTTTGTTTAGACCTATTGATCTGATTATTGTTTTGATTATTACTTATACTTCCTGCATGTACATTTGAGTATTTTTAGTTGTGATAAGTGGATCCTTCATGAGGATGATGGCTAGTGCAGGAAGAGAATAACTAATGTTGGAAAAGGGAAATAAGCACTTGATGAAAAATGGACAAAATGCTACAACTTCCTATGAAAAATGAGAAGGTCCACAAGTATTTGAACACTCAAGCTCTGTATGATGCTTTTTTCGAATGTTACAGATGCAATATGTGATGACAAGGTAAGCCCTAAGGTATGATGGGAATGTCACCTAAAGAAAGAAAAAATTGCTCATGCATATGAAAGTGTTACTCAGGATGAAATGGTGCAGTTGGTATTGAATAAGTATTTTACTTCTTAGATATGATGAATTTCTTTATTCTATGAAGCTACCTAGAAATTTTGATTTTTGATATATTTGTATACATGATGTTTGACTAACATCTACTATTTTGGATATCTTGACCCCATAAAGAAGCCTTGCACATCATTTCTTATATATAGTAGCTTGATACTATTGATAATGCTTGTGATAATCATGATAACCATGACAATAGAAGGGTAACAATGACATTGATATTTAGGATCCTTTTTTTGACCATGGTTAACTTTTGATGAACTTAATAATTATGGACTATGGTAAAATTAAATGCCTTGACTTGATGGATTAAGTTATGTGATAAAGAAGTGATATTGTGATCATGATTATTGAAGTATACTCCTATTAGCTACTTGACACTAACCCTTAATGAAATATTGATGTCATGATGTAATGATGAAGTAGTTGATGCTAAAATGTTTTTAACATGATGGATGTATGTTTTAGAACATGATATAGCTTGAAATTATGATCTAACAATTTTGTTGATGCATGGAAGTATTACCGATAGGTTGATGACTTATGGCTGAAGGGGTTGCTCATTAAGAGGGAGAAACTCTCCATTATTTGCATTATATGTATAGAAGATTCTTTACTATAGAAGTATGATTTATGGACATGAATAGAAAAATATCTTATATTGTTGGTCTGCAAAAAAAATTTTGGTCTGAGAAGAGGGATTTTTCCTTACCCTAATCCTCAGCCACATGGAAGAGGTCCTATGGGTGCAGTTATGCATGTGGATCAAAAAACTAAAGCCTTATGCATAAAATCAGGAATAGAGTCCTTCAAATATGGAGCACGACATCAAAAAGTTCCATGAGTAGGGAGGTTTGAATGTTTGTCTTACGATAATGTGAATATGTTGACTAAATGTGTGTTTGTGTTAGGTCCCTATAATACTAGTGATTCCCCCATTACTATTGTAGTTGTCTCCCTTGTTAATATTGTTGTGCTCCTATTGTCCCCATATTGTTATTATTGTGCCCCATAGAATCCCTCTATTGTTATTTTTGTGCCTTTATATTATTATTGTTAGGTCGGCTTGGTTATATTGTGACCCCATAAACTCCTATATATAGAAAGGAGGTTTTGTCATTTGTATCATCCAAGAATTGTTCATTTATGTAATGTAAAGGAGGTTTCCCCCTCGAAGAGGCTGAATTCTAAGGCGTTGATCTATCTTTTCTATCTTTTTGTGAGCTGGTTTCATAACAATTGGTATCAGAGCTTTGGATTCTAAGGTTTCGCTGCTCCAAACAGGTCATTGTGGTATTTGCACTATAACATTTTTTTCTGCGTCATTTCAGATGCTAAAACAAAAACCCATTTAGGTCGAAATCGTTCTGAACCTCGAGTCCAAATTTCAGAGCTTTTTGCGCTATATTTACGGAGATATGATCTGGGGAAGTTGGCCTTTTTGCAGACTCCCGAATTACATTCCAAATAGGTGACCTGGGGAAAATACTCATAACTTTTGTTTTGAGCATCGTATTAAAATTTCGTAAGAAGTTGTAGAAAGAGGATGGACTGTAGTTTCCTGTATATTATTTTTAGATCCAAAGGTCAAAATAGTGACACATGGCACTTCATACAAGTTCGCTCTTCTGAAAAGGTATATAATCAGGTCATCTTGGGAGATTGTACATAACTCTTTCTTGGAGAATCTAAATTTGATTAGACTGGTGGCATTGGAAAGAGGACATAGAGGGCTACTACAGGTCGCAATTTTAGAACTGGATGATCCCAAATTACAGAGATACATCAAATTCAATATCGAGCTCCTACAAAGTGAAAATAGGTGT
Organism: Pinus tabuliformis; assembly: GCA_031772625.1. Classification (NCBI taxonomy): domain Eukaryota; kingdom Viridiplantae; phylum Streptophyta; class Pinopsida; order Pinales; family Pinaceae; genus Pinus; species Pinus tabuliformis. Next base: position 779,023,147 of record CM062818.1, read on the forward strand.
GTAGTTTTTTTAATTTTTGCATAAGCTTGGTTTGAAAAATTAGTTTGAAGGAATTCAAAGGGAATAAAAAAGCATTATTATCGGTAATTGATGCCCTGAGGAAAGAAAATGCAAACACCTAGTAAGCAACCTGAAAGCTCTAGCATGACTCATGAAGAAGAGGAAGAAATGCAACATGATATATCAAAATTACGAGACCAAGTGCAACAAATGTCACTCGCACAAAAAGTAACAGAATCTAAGATGGATGGTTTAAAGAAAGATGTAGAAGCTAAGATGTATGGTGTGAAAGCTAAGATGAATTACGTGGAAGCTAAGATGGATGATTTGAAGATAGATTTGAAGACAGATTTGAAGATAGGCATGGAAGATTTGAAGACAAATTTGACAAAGTTTCTACAAGAAATACTTACTAATGGTGAAAGAGTAGTAAAGGAAACTCATAATGAGAACAAAAAATGTTAATCATGATTTCATAGACTTTAATGTTGGATCGAAGAACCACCATATTCCAAAAATCGATATGTGGAAGTTTGATGGCAAGGATCCCGCAACATGGATATTACAGATGGAGCAATTTTTCGATCTCCATAATGTGAAAAAACACAAAAGGTACGTATTGCAACTTTATATTTGGAACAAAATCAGTTTGTATGGTATCGATGGCTTTGCTCTCATAAACAAATTGTCACTTGGGCAACTTTTACAGAAGAAATGACGGCACATTATGAGGATACAAAAAGCAACATCTTTTTTAGCCAATTGATAAGTCTCAAACAAAAGGGTTCAATGATGGAGCACATTGAGGACTTCCAAAAATTGAACATAAGGGTAAAAGATATTCCAGAGGAGCATAAGATTGATGTGTTCTTAGGGACTTTAAAGGATAATATCCAACATGAGATTCACCTTTGGGAACTTGATTCATTAGAGAAGGCATTCAGGTTAGCAAGAAAAATGGAAAGCAAAATTATGGCAACTAGGAAGCCTACCACTCACAACTATAAAGATGGAAGTGTTGTTGCCCCTAGCCTTCCACAACCTATAAGGTTGACATCACAACAATTGGAAGAAAAAAGAGCAAAAGGGCTTTGTTACAGTTGTGATAGCAAATACACTAAAGGTCATAAGTGTGCTGAGAAGAAATTATTCTACATAGATTGTGAAGAGGAGGAAGAAAAGGTACAAGAAACGTCAAAAGAAGAGGATATACTCCAGGAACAAACCCTAGATAAAGAAGTAATGAATCCAACCATATATTTTAATGCATTGGCTGGAATTACCACTCCTCAAACTATCAAGATAGAAGGACATATCAAGAAGAAAAAGGTAATAGTGTTGATTGATTCAGGAAGTACCCACAATTTTATTCATTGTAAGATAGCAAAAGAAATGAATTGCTTCCTATATCTAGCACCAGAGTGTCAAGTGATGGTTGCAAGTGGAGGAACCATAAATTGCTCTGCAAAGTTCCATAATATCAAGATATCCATGGGATAATATGTATTGAATAGCCCAATGCTTTCCATTCCAATGGGAGGTGTTGATGTTGTACTAGTAGCCAGTGGCTACAATCCTTGGGTACAATAGCTTTTAATTTTCAAGAAATTTTCATGAAATTTTCTGCAGAAGGAAAGGAAGTTGAATTAAGGGGTATTGCAGGGAAACCAGGAAAGATAATCAGCTCTAATGGTATGAAAAAGCTTCTAAAAGAGGAACAACGAGGTGTAATTGCACAATTATGTTCGCTAGATGTTTCCACATCGAAATCATTTATTTCTCCAGATCTCCAAAAAGTCTTGGACAATCATTCCAAGGTATTTGAGACTCCCAAAGGTCTCCCACCTATTCGTGATCATGATCATGCTATTCATTTGATTCCAGGAAGTGTTCCTCCAAAAATCAGGCTGTACAGATATCCCTATGCCCAAAAGAGTGAAATTGAACATATGGTTGCAGAAATGTTAGAGGCTAGTATAATTCAACCTAGTCAAAGTTCTTTCTCTGCTCCAGTAGTATTGGTGCACAAGAAGGATGGATCATGGCACATGTGTTCAGATTATAGGGAGCTCAACAAGCTCACTATTAAAGATAAGTTTCCCATTCCTGTCATTGATGAATTATTGGATGAATTGCATGGATCAATTTACTTCACCAAGTTGGATCTTCGTTCAGGATATCATCAAATCAGAATGAAGACTGAAGACATTCCGAAAATAGCATTTAGAACTCATGAGGGTCATTATGAATTTTTGGTCATGCCTTTTGGCCTTACCAATGCACCTTCTACATTTCAAGGTTTGATGAATTCCATTTTCAAACCCTTCCTTAGAAAATTTGTGTTAGTATTTTTTGATGATATACTAATCTACAGCAAGTCTTGGAAGGATCATGTTAAACATGTTGACAGGGTGTTACAACTATTGGAGGAGAAACAATTATATGCAAAAAGATCCAAATGTTTCTTTGGAGTACAAGAGGTGGAATATCTGGGTCATATTGTATCTCATGAAGGAGTTAAGGTAGACCCTAGCAAAATTAAAGCCATTAAGGAATGGAAAATCCCCACATCCATAAAGCATCTACAAGGATTTCTTGGGTTGACAGGGTATTATCGCAAATTTGTTAAGAATTATGAGAAAATAGTAGCACCTCTAACAACATTATTGAAGAAAAATGCATTTTCATGGACTCCAGAAGCAACAAAGGCCTTCAAACACCTTAAAGAGGCAATGTGCCAAGCACTAGTCTTAGCTAGACCGGACTTCAAAAAAACATTTATTATGGAATGTGATGCTTCAGGAAATGGAATTGGTGTTGTTTTAATGCAAGATAAAAGACCCATTGCTTTTGAAAGTCGTCCAGTCAAGGGAAAGTATTTACACAAAGCTATTTATGAGAAGGAAATGTTGGCAATACTACATGCACTTAAGAAATGGCGACCCTACCTAATGGGAAGACACTTCAAGGTAAAAACAGATCATGATAGCCTTAAATACTTTTTAGAACAAAGATTATCCTCTGAAGAGCAACAAAAATGGGTCACAAAGATGTTGGGTTATGACTTTGAAATCATCTACAAAAAAGGGAAGAAAAATGTTGTGGCAGATGCACTCTCAAGAAAGGATGAGGATGTGGAAACATTGGTGTGTGCCATTTCTATTATCCAACCAGATTGGATAAACGAAGCAAGGGAGGAATGGAAGAATGACGAAGAAGTGTGGGCACTTATTCGAAAGTTACAACAAGATTCCAGTACATCTAATACATTTAGCTGGAAAAATGATTCGTTATGGTACAAAGATCACTTATACCTCTGTAAGAATTCCCAACTCAAACAAAATATTCTTATGGAATTGCACACTTCTCCCTTAGGAGGGCACTCAAGATTTTTAAAAACTTACCACAGGGTTAAGAAGGAATTTTTTTGGGATGGCCTTAAATCGGATATTCAAAAGTTTGTGGCAGAATGTTTGGTTTTCCAACAAAATAAAGTTCAAACAATTAAGACCCCAGGTCTATTACAACCTTTATCCATTCCAAGCCAACGTTGGGAGGAGGTTTCAATGGATTTTATCACAGGTTTACCCAAGTATGAGGGAAAGAGTGTCATCATGGTGGTAGTTGATAGACTTACCAAGTATGCGCACTTTTGTGCATTATCACATCCATTTAAAGCCAATATATTTCTACTGCATTTATGGAAACAATTCAAAAGCTACATGGAAACCAAAAGATTATTGTAAGTGATAGAGATCCCATTTTCACTGGAAACTTTTGGACAGAGTTATTTTCTTGTCTTGGTACTCAGTTAGCTCATAGCTCATCTTATCATCCTCAATCTGATGGGCAAACTGAGATAGTAAACAAATGTTTGGAAGGATATCTTCGTTGCTTTGTATCTGATAAATAGACACAATGGGTCAAATGGTTGCCTCTGGCTGAATGGTGGTATAACACTTCCTTCCATACTGCAACAAAAATGACCCTGTTTATGGCACTTTATGGATATCAGCCACCATCCATCACATCATATTTAAGAGAAAATTCTAAGGTTCAAGTAGTGGAACATGACATCGAGCATCAACAAGAAGTTCTCCAACTCTTAAAGGAGAACCTCGTGTTGGCACAAAATAGAATGAAACAATAGGCAGATCAACATCACAGCGAAAGAAGTTTTGATGTAGGTGACTGGGTATTCCTACGGCTACAACCATATAAACAAATGTCCCTCAAGCAAGATAAGAAGGATAATAAATTATCACCAAAGTATTATGGTCCGTACAAGGTGTTGCAAAAGATTGGTACTATGGCATACAAATTGGAGCTTCCTGTAGCTTCTCGAGTGCACCTAGTTTTCCATGTTTCATGTTTAAAGAAGGTTATAGGAGACAAGCTCCCAGTTCAAACAATATTGCCAGAACTTGACGAGGAAGGAAAAATTATATTGGAACCGGAAGCAGTCACAGAAACAAGAACTCGACAGCTACGAAATCGATCAATTTCAGAGTATCTCATCAAGTGGAAGAACTTATCCGCTGAAGATTCCACATGGGAGGATGAGAATTTTATACAAAAGCATCCAGAACTACTCAAATGTTGAGGACAACACTTTTTTGAAGGAGAGGGGCATGTTAGGTCCCTATAATACTAGTGATTCCCCCATTACTATTGTAGTTGTATCCCTTATTAATATTTTTGTGCCCCTATTTTCCCCATATTGTTATTATTGTGCCCCATAGAATCCTTCTATTGTTATTTTTGTGCCTTTATATTATTATTGTTAGGTTGGCTTGGTTATATTGTGACCCCATAGACTCCTACATGTAGAAAGGAGGTTTTTTCATTTGTATCATCCAAGAATTGTTCATTTATGTAATGTAAAGGAGGTTGCCCCATCGAAGAGGCTGAATTCTAAGGCGTTGATCTATCCTTTCTATATTTTTGTGAGTTGGTTTCATAACAGTTTGTAGGTGACCCATATATGCATATCAATATGTCATTATGATTTAAACATTGATGCTAGTGTATGACAATATTTGATAATAGTTGCAAGGGTTTGACAAGATTTGGTTGATTGTTATATATGAATAATGACATGATGCTTGATAGTTCATAAATATGCTTTAGAACATTGATATGATGCTTCATATGTTTCTATTCACAAAAATGAAAAATTAGGGCTTTGACTAATGATTTTACTTCATAACTGATGATTTTCCTTGATGACAGTGCTATGTGAGCATAATGACTAATATTGGTATAAAATAATGTTTTCGTATTGGCCTCATTATCTTTCGCTTATTGGTTGAAGTATACACAATTGTGATTCAGTATGAAGTAATCTCACAATAAATGGATGTAACCTGCATGATGTATCCTTGGTGTATGAATTTGCATCTAGTGACAGAAATGATTTAAATTATGATCATGAGGATGCCTTGATGAATTTTGGTTTGATATTGCTTGGTAAATGACAATTTGTTGGCATGACAATAGATGAAGTCATAACTTGATATTTGGATGAGATCTCGATCTGTCACCTGGTCTAAATAATTTGATACATTGATATTGATGATTTTGATATTTATTTTTGATCTGGCATTTAAACTTTGATAAGATGACTTAGTTGATTTGTTTGCACAATATTAATTTATGTAAGGTTGACCATATTGGTTTGGTCAAATGTTATGTTTATAGAAAGAATTATATGAAGCAAGCTCCTTGAGTCTAGTATGTCTACATTGACTATTATCTAGTAATGTTAGGAAGATGTGTTGGTCCAAAGCTCCACTTCAAAAAAAGGGGTCCAAGGTATGAGTTTGATTATGGTTTATTCTTGATAGGTAATGAGCTTATGATGATCAAAGTAAGAGGGAGATGGTCTCTGAAGCTTGAAATGAAGAATCATGGCATGATGGATAACTTTCTGGAGATTGGAAAATAAAATCGATATTGTGAAGCTATTAAAGAAAGCCGAAATGTGAATCCTTGGACACTCCAATTAAATTTCAAGAAGCTATGAAGATATATTTTTGAACCTGTCTTGGCAACTAATAGTTAATTAAAGCAGTGATTTTTTTTGATTCAATGCATGATTGAGCCACTTCATACACATCGAGTTACCGCTAAGCACCCTTTGAGATATTTGCATGGGATGATCAATTTTTGGTTTGTGATGTTCTTCCAATGATATGAGACTTCATTGATGTACTGATGTTGATCAAGATCGTTATTGATGATATAAGCACATATGTGTCCTACTCTAGTATGAGGTATTCCATGATATTTTTGGATGATAAGTTCCTGACTTTAAGCACAAATGAGGTTGAGTATGATGTTGCTAGCATGACTAGCTATGAGGAAGGTTGAAGAAGCTCTTTGGAGAGCTATTTGAGTAGATTTTGAATATGATAGGGAATCATTGCATTGAGTGGGATCTGATTGGCAACGAATGTTGTATATTGCTAGGACTGAGATACCTTCATACATTGAGGCAACACTACCCTACAAGACAATCTTAGGCTTGTGGTTCCTGCCTCCATGAGAGGGAGGATGAATATGGTATCTTTTTCTATATATATATATATATATATATTCTAATATAATATTTGATTTGATGACTTGCATGAACATGAGAATGTTGCTATTGCAGCATGATGATTAAGTCGATACTAGATGTGAGCATGATGATATGTTTTTGATATATAGAGAGCATCATTGATCGAGGAAATTGAGCCAACTCTTCCCCCATGTTTGAGCTCCTAGGGCGTGGAATTGAGATGGAGGGATCCTGGGGTTGACAGATCTCTCGGTAATAGGATACCACTCCTATCTGTCACCCATAATATGTGTGTAATCCTTGTCTGTTCTGACAAGTTGGGTATCTCCCCCTATATTGGTCTATGCAGATTATACCACAGATGGCATCATACCCACAAGTTGGGCTTGTTGGGATTGTCCCTCCTCGTCTAGCCAATGGGTTAAGGAGGCTTGGGGGCATGTGATACTTACCTTTTTGGTAAGTTCGATATCTTTCCCAAGCTTGTTTTATGATGAAAGTGTTCTGCCACATGACTCTTGAGGGTCATTGCTAGGAAGATCAATAGGAAATAAGATGGGTTGACATGTGCTCTCCTATATCACCTATTTCTCCATATGGGGTTGAAGATGTTTAGCTCCCCTATGCAGTTTCAGGTTTAGACTAAGCTCTCCGATGTGGTTTCAGGTTGAGATGTGCTCCTTGATATTATTTTTGGATTAATATGTGCTCTCCGACATTATAGAGGGAGGAAACTAATGCTACATGATTCTTGTTCTTTATATTCAAGAATGTTTCAACAGATAGAGTTGAGAAAAGATGTGACATGATATGACGATAAGATATAGTTGGAATTTCTCCATAGCTGAGAGGAAGTGTTAATTTGGTAGCTCAATGAGAAATTCCACTCATGGGTCTAAATTCCTCCTTTCGAGAGGACTAATTTTGACTATTGAAGCGCTCAATTTGGACAAGAGAAAGAGTATTTTTGAATTAAAATCCCACATGTGTATATTTGATCAGGTCGACCCTAAAGAAAATTGTACCGAACTGGGTGCAGAACCATAACTACCAAACTAGGTGCAGAACCGTAAGTACTGAACTGAGTGTAGAACCATAAGTACTGAACTAGGTGAAAAACCGTAAGAACCAAACTGAGTGCAAAACCATAAGTATCGAACTAGGTGCAGAACCATAAGTATTGAAATGAGTGCAGAACCGAAAGTATTGAACTAGGTGTAGAACCATAAGTACCGAAGTGGCTGCCGAACTGTAACTATTGAACTGAGTGCAGAAGCATAGGTATTGAACTAGGTGTATAACTGAAAGTACCAAACTCGATGCAGAACCGTAAATACCAAATTAGGTGTAGAACTGTAAGTACAGAATCCAGTGCAGAACCGTAAGTACCGAACTAGGTGCAGAACCATAAGCACCGAACTGAGTGTTGAACCATAAGTACCAAAATGGGTGCAAAACCATTTGTACTAAATTGGGTGAAAAATCATAAGTACCTAACTAAGTGCATAACCGAAAGTAGTGAACTACGTCCAGAACCAAAAGTACCGAACTGGGTGCAAAACCATAAGTACCAAACTGGGTGCAGAACCATAAGTACGGAACTAGGTGTAGAATTATAAGTACTGAACTAAGTGCAAAACTGTAAGTACCGAACTGCATGAAGAATCATAAATACCGAACTGGGTACAGAACTATAAGTACCGAACTAAGTGCAGAACTGTAAGTAGCGAACTAGATGCATAATCATAAGTATCGAATTGGGTATAAAACAAGTCGAAGGTGCAAAACTGTTGTTATTTTGACTTTTACCAGATTTCACTATTGGATGATATTTTTGTTTTTGGTTGGTTGCTCTCTTGGATAAGTCAAAATTTGACTTGAAATATTATTTATGTATTTTGGCTCACTGTACACTCTTCTTAACATTTTATGACAATCTAATAGAAGAAAATTTTGATTGGGTCTTCGCCATAGTGGGTTTTTCCATGTTCTCCGACCAATCTGGGTGTCTCTATGTGTGAATGTTTTTCTTCTATTGTCCCTCCATGTTTCACTGCATTGACATCTTTTTATATAATTGCATATGTTACTGAATAATGTTGTGATGTTGTGGGGTGAATTCAATATGAAAATGATGAAATGCAATTATCTAAAGAAAAGAATAATTAAGCCCTAAGAAAGATTAACACCCTATTGTTTGGCTTCTAATGACAAACTATGCAATATGGGATACTTGAATATATTTTGAAGCGAGGGAGATAAAATTTGGGATTTCAATAATTTTTCTTCTTATTCTGATCATGTCTGCAAATTGATGATGGTTACAAAAAGAGAAAACACCCAAAATTCATCTTAAAATACATTAACATGATTCTTGGGCTAAATTTTATGAGTAAACTATCTCGAAGTTTTTTTTTTTGCAATAAATTGAACTCTTCTAATCAAATCTTAATGCCTTTGTATTCAATTTATGTGGCCTAACATTACAATATGAGAAATTTTCATATATTTTATAGCCAAAGAAGTGAAAATTAGGATTGAGTACTTTTCTTGTTGTTTTGATCATATTTTCACATGATTATGGTCATTGTAGGGAAATCGTCTTTCCTCAAACTATCTAAGTTGCATTGTCTCTTATTACATACAAAATATGATAAAATAAAATTGAAATGAGCTACAATTGTTAATTACATTAAAAGAATTGAGGGGATAGCTTACTACAAATAAGATAAGATATGGTTGTCAATTACATTGAAAGTATTGAGGAGATAACACTCATTAGAGTTGTTGGAGAGAACGATCGTTACACTTTTTCCTTATAGGGTGTAACATAAATTCAAGATACGGCATAAAGTAGAGAAGCCAAGCCCTAAATGGTCACATTTTCCACTTTTACTATTAAAAATAATTTAGTAAAATTTCTTATAATGGCTTGTGTAGTATTGTTTATTTATCTCCTTTTATATGGAAGTGGTGTAAAATACAACATTAAACAATGAGTAGAGACAATGTAAACCTTGAGAACTTTAGTTGACGAGTACTTTCTTTATAAATACAAAAGTGATCTACAACTAACAAGCATGCATAACATGCAAATAAGGATGCAAGCTTGGAGAATAATTTCCTTTAACAAAAGCACTCTCCTAATGAATAATTTTCTATATTTTCCCCTAACAAATACATTATATTAACAATGAATTTCCTATCTCTGCTTCTAAGATAAGTTTCCTAATAAAATTTTAGCCCCCAGATAGTGTACCAAAAAATCAACAAAATATAAGAAAACATATAAAATGGAAAGACAATCAAAATTCCTTTTAGACTTAAAACCATACAAAGTTAGGTAAATGTTATTTCTAAAAAAAGACTTATGCTAAAGATTTAAAACAAACCAATCAAAAGACCATAGTAAAGCTTGTTATGCCACTTGACATGTAAATAAAATATTCTCTATAAAAAAAGAAATGTTACCTTTAATAAATAAAACAAAAACAAAAATATATGTTTGGTTTGTTTTAAGAAAAATCATTATTAAACTTCAATAATCTACATGTATCACTGTGGTTGCTTAAATTGTTCTCTATATAGCAATCCAGAGATGTGGTTCACTCTCAACCATAAATAAAATATTTCCATGTATATGTCAAATAATATAATTCTATATAGGAGAGAAATAAAATAATTAAATGTATATAAAACAATTGAAAGAAATAAATTATTGTGGTTAAAACATTTTTAGTGGTCTTAGTATTGTATGTTTTTGGTCTATTTTTTGGTATATTCTCTAGTCAATTTTGTCTGAAATCCAACAAGGATTTGTTGAGATTGTGTTCCAAGAAGATTTTCAAAGTCCTTAAATCCATTTATATGATGGAAAATTATATACACATTTGGATTTATAAGTATATGGATCAAATCTCTTAGGGTGATTTTTTTTTTAATGGTTTTTTTTTTAAATATGTTTGAAGTTAAGAAATTTGATTTCTCTAGATGTTTATTAGATCTTTTGTTAAGATAAATATATATTAAATAATAACAAAAATAAACACAAAAATAATTTTACTTCAAGTATATTTTTAAATATTATATAAAATTAAACATCAAACCTAAAATTAATTAAAAATAAATAATCTTAAATGCCTAAAATGTATGTAAGCAATTAAATAAAAATAAAAATAAAAATAAATAATCTTAAATGCCTAAAATGTATATAAGCAATAGTTGTAGCTTCATTTAAATACAATGGATAAATTAAATTGCCAATATAGAAATTTCATTAAATTGCATAAACATTTAAATACAATGCATAAATTAAATTGCCAATATGAAAATTACATAAATTAAATTAAATTGCCAATATAAGAATTAAAAATATCACATTTACAGTTATTAAGTTTAACTTCATCTTGACCTTTAGTTGCAAATCATATTAAAATAGCATTATAAATGAGGAAGTTACATTAAATTGCATAAACATTTAAATACAATGCATAAATTAAATCACCAATATCAAAATTACATAAATTAAATTAATTTTTCAATATAAGAAATACAGATATCACATTGACAGTAATTAAGTTTAACCTCTAGTTGCGAATCATATTAAAATAGCATTATAAATGAGGAAATTACATTAAATTGCATAAACATTTAAATACAATGCATAAATTAAATTGCCAATATAGAAATTGCATAAATTAAATTAAATTGCCAATATAAGAATTACAAATATCACATTTACAATCATTAAGTTTAAGCTCAGCTCGACCTTTAGTTGCAAATCATATTAAAATAGCATTATAAATGAGGAAATTACATTAAATTGCATAAACATTTAAATACAATGCATAAATTAAATTGCCAATATAAAAATTACATAAATTAAATTAAATTGTCAATATTAGAATTACAAATATCACATTGACAGTAATTAAGATTAACCTCTAGTTGCAAATCATATTAAAATAGCATTATAAATAAGGAAATTACATTAAATTGCATAAACATTTAAATACAATGCATAAATTAAATTTCCAATATAAATATTACATAAATTAAATTGAATTGCCAATATAAAAATTACAAATATCACATTTACAGTGGTTAAGTTTAACCTCATCTTGACCTCTAGTTGCAAATCATATTAAATAGCATTACAATCAAGCCAGCAATATCTAATAACTTAAAAAGTTTTAATCTATTCATATTGAAATGTAATTCGTATTGAAATATAAAAGAAGACACGCTAAAACTAAAAGTATTGAATGCACTAAGATGAAAAAAAAAATATGTGATAATTTGTGCTTCTCAAACCAGAAATAGCTATCAACTTAACAAGTTTTAATCTATTCATATTGAAATATAAAGAAAGACACGCTAAAAGTATTGAATGCATTAAGATAGATTGTGATCCGCTCCACTCAGGCTCACAATTGTAGGGAGGGACAAAGAGTGAGAGGGATAGGGAAAGAGAGGGATAGGGAGAGAGAGGGAGGGATAGGGATAGGGAGAGAGATGGGTTGGGATGTAGGCAAATAAAGATAGAGTTGTAGTGAGGAGAGAGAGATGGACATTGAGAGTGATATATAATGAGGGAGGAAGGGAGAGAGAGATAGACTTGGAGAGAGTGAGAGAGAAAAGGGGATGGGAAGAGAGAAATGGAGAGACATTGTTGTTCAATGTTATCAATGGAGGTATTTACAGTGGAGAGATGGAACAAGAGAGCCTTAACAACAGCGATATTTGTTGTAGCCATGACTGGTATGTTTTCTGTGTTTATTTTCATATTCAGCGGAGTTTTTAATTTTATTGTTTTTCCTCATCGAAGCCCATAAGCCATCCTATCAATCTATCATTTCTGCAATTGATCTGATTTTCCTACCTTATTTTGACGTGATTTCCCCAGTTGTTTTTAATTATTTTTTTTAATAATATAATGGAATAAGTTTAAACAATCTTAGGGCTATTCGAGAAAATCCATATCTCAAAATAACAACTATGATTTACTATCTTTATGTATTTACAGGTTCGTGTGTGATACACTTTCTCTATGTCTAAGAATGTACAGTTCCGTTGTCATTATGCTGTCTCTCATTTTCAAAATGCTCATAAATACTCTCTCTGGTAAGTAATTATAACAAGTGGCTCTCTATTTGGCTCTATATTTTGTGTTTATTGTTGATCTCGCTTTCACTTTGGCGTTTCCTTTTGTTATTGTTATAGCTCCACTATTTTTAATGCTACAGCTCCAATATTTTTATTGCTTACAACTTCAATATTGAATCATTCACGGTGGATATATTAAGTTATTTTCCAACTTTGAGCAGTACATTGCATGTATCATTTACTTGAAGCTTAAAAACAGCAATCTAGATCTTATTTTTAGAAGTTCAAATTATTTTAGCTCATTGGATTTATTCAACCACTTATCCTATAGTTAACTCATCATTTACTTGAAGCATAAAAATGGCAATCTAAATCTTATTTTCAAAAGTTCAAATTAAATTAACTCATTGGATTTATTCAACCACTTACCCTATAGGTAATCCGTGAGCAAGCTCACCAAAAATTTGAGTGGATAGTTTTAACTCATAGCCTTTCAGTTTTAAATCTCTCTCTCATCATCCTTTCATTTTCTTTGCTATAGCTAACAAAGTACCTTTATATAATTATAGCCATTTTTTTCTGCAATTTGTGTGATATCATGTTTTAAGAAAGCTGCAAGTTGCGTATCTATCTTCGAAAGATGGATAAACCTAATTTCTCTTCATTAATCTCTAATATCAATTGCCTCCCATCCAAGAACCCTTGCCTTCCTTTCACCCTTCTTCACTTTCTATTTGGGATTTAAATTTATTTGTAAATGTAGTAAGTAGAGAAATTTATTTATTTTTACTTTTTTATTATTTTTGATAAATTTTACATAATCCCATGGCAAGGATTAATTTACAGATTTCTCACATGTTCACTCATCATCTTCCTAATCTTTAAACTATTTTTATTTATTTTTGGTCTTAGTGTGTAGACATGCAATGAAGGTATCATGGTACATTTTTACACTTTCCTCGTTACAATGAATGATTCTCTATTTTGTGTTTACTTTAATTCTTATTTTGCTTTCGCAATTTTTAGTATATAATTTTAATCTTTCGCATAAAAATAGATAATATTAAGATATAAATAAATATATTTACTATAAGTTACTTCTCTGC
>CM062818.1:779041919-779051919 GCA_031772625.1 Pinus tabuliformis
TATTAAAAATAATTTAGTAAAATTTCTTATAATGGCTTGTGTAGTATTGTTTATTTATCTCCTTTTATATGGAAGTGGTGTGAAATACAACATTAAACAATGGGTAGAGACAACGTAAACCTTGAGAACTTTAGTTGACGAGTACTTTCTTTATAAGTACAAAAGTGATCTACAACTAACAAGCATGCATAACATGCAAATAAGGGTGCAAGCTTGGAGAATAATTTCCTTTAACAAAAGCACTCTCCTAATAAATAATTTTCTATATTTTCCCCTAACAAATACATTATATTAACAATTAATTTCCTATCTCAACTTCTAAGATAAGTTTCCTAATAAAATTTTAGCCCCTAGATAGTGTACCAAAAAATCAACAAAATATGAGAAAACATATAAAATGGAAAGACAACCAAAATTCCTTTTGGACTTAAAACCATACAAAGTTAGGTAAATGTTCTTTCTAAAAAAAGACTTATGCTAAAGATTTTAAACAAACCAATCAAAAAACCATAGTAAAGCTTGTTATGCCACTTGACATGTAAATAAAATATTCTCTATAAAAAAAGAAATGTTACCTATGATAAATAAAACAAAAACAAAAATATATGTTTGGTTTGTTTTAAGAAAAATCATTATTAAACTTCAATAATCTACATGTATCACTGTGGTTGCTTAAATTGTTCTCTATATAGCAATCCAGAGATGTGGTTCACTCTCAACCATAAATAGAATATTTCCATGTATATGTCAAATAATATAATTCTATATAGGAGAGAAATAAAATAATTAAATGTATATAAAACAATTGAAAGAAATAAATTATTGTGGTTAAAACATTTTTAGTGGTCTTAGTATTGTATGTTTTAGGTCTATTTTTTGGTATATTCTCTAGTCAATTTTGTCTGAAATCCAACAAGGATTTGTTGAGATTGTGTGCCAAGAAGATTTTCAAAGTTCTTAAATCCATTTATATGATGGAAAATTATATACACATTTGGATTTATAAGTATATGGATCAAATCTCTTAGGGTGATTTTTTTTTTAGTGTTTCGTTTTTAAAATATGTTTGAAGTTAAGAAATTTGATTTCTCTAGATGTTTATTAGATCTTTTGTAAAGATAAATATATATTAAATAATAATAAAAATAAACACAAAATTAATTTTACTTCAAGTATATTTTTAAATATTATATAAAATTAAACATCAAACCTACAATTAATTAAGAATAAATAGTCTTAAATGCCTAAAATGTATATAAGCAATTAAATAAAAATAAAAATAAAAATAAATAATCTTAAATACCTAAAATGTATATAAGAAATAGTTGTAGCTACATTTAAATACAATGGATAAATTAAATTGCCAATATAGAAATTTCATTAAATTGCATAAACATTTAAATACAATGCATAAATTAAATTGCCAATATGAAAATTACATAAATTAAATTACATAAATTAAATTAAATTGCCAATATAAGAATTACAAATATCACATTTACAGTTATTAAGTTTAACTTCATCTTGGCCTTTAGTTGCAAATCACATTAAAATAGCATTATAAATGAGGAAGTTACATTAAATTGCATAAACATTTAAATACAATGCATAAATTAAATCACCAATATAAAAATTACATAAATTAAATTAATTCTTCAATATAAAAAACACAGATATCACATTGACAATAATTAAGTTTACCCCCTAGTTGCAAATCATATTAAAATAGCATTATAAATGAGGATATTACATTAAATTGCATAAACATTTAAATACAATGCATAAATTAAATTGCCAATATAAAAATTACATAAATTAAATTAAATTGCCAATATAAGAATTACAAATATCACATTTACAATCATTAAGTTTAACCTCAGCTTGACCTTTAGTTGCAAATCATATTAAAATAGCATTATAAATGAGGAAATTACATTAAATTGCATAAACATTGAAATACAATGCATAAATTAAATTGCCGATATAAAAATTACATAAAATAAATTAAATTGTCAATATTAGAATTACAAATATCACATTGACAGTAATTAAGATTAACCTCTAGTTGCAAATCATATTAAAATAGCATTATAAATGAGGAAATTACATTAAATTGCATAAACATTTAAATACAATGCATAAATTAAATTTCCAATATAACTATTACATAAATTAAATTAAATTAAATTGCCAATATAAGAATTACAAATATCATATTTACAGTGGTTAAGTTTAACCTCATCTTGACCTCTAGTTGCAAATCATATTAAATAGCATTACAATCAAACCAGCAATATCTAATAACTTGAAAAGTTTTAATCTATTCGTATTGAAATGTAATTCGTATTGAAATGTAAAAGAAGACACGCTAAAACTAAAAGTATTGAATGCACTAAGATGAAAAAAAAAATATGTGAGAATTTGTGCTTCTCAAACGAGAAATAGCTATCAACTTAACAAGTTTTAATCTATTCATATTGAAATATAAAGAAAGACATGCTAAAAGTATTGAATGCATTAAGATAGATTGTGATCAGCTAGGGAGAGATGAAGAGTGAGAGGGATAGGGAAAGAGAGGGATAGGGAGAGAGAGGGATAGGGAGAGATAGGGAGAGGGATAGGGATAGGGAGAGGGAGAGAGATGGGTTGCGAGGGAGGCAAATAAAGATAGAGTTGTAGTGAGGAGAGAGAGATGGACATTGAGAGTGATATATAATGAGGGAGGAAGGGAGAGAGATATAGACTTGGAGAGAGTGAGAGAGAAAAGGGGATGGGAAGAGAGAAATGGAGTGTGACAGTGATAGAAAATGTCAGATTAATGGAGATAAGAAAGGTACATATGGAGAGAGGGGGGTGAGACAAAGAGATAGTGAATGCTAGAGGGAGGTAGATAAAGATAAAGTTGGAGAGGGAAAAGAAAGAGAGAGAGAGAAAGAGTGAGGGAGGCAGAAGAGCATATAGAGATGGAGTGATGGCAGAGAGAGAGAAAGATATATAATATAGGATCCCGACTATTTTTAGAAGAATTATACGCATTAAAATAGTGAATAACATAAGAAAGAAAAAATAATAATATTTTTAGAATCCTCATTGATGCTTTTAAAAAAATGGTAAGATAAGTTGATCCCAAGACCATAATGCAACCCATTGTGTCTTGTCCCTATCAATTGTTAACAAGATAATATGAAAAAATCCATTTGTTAAAACACACATCTTAGCTCATTAAATACAATGTCAAAACCCTTGGAATGCATTTTATTATACAATATTTCCTTGACAAAGGGACTTCACTAGTAGGCTATATCATTCTAATATGAAGTTAGTTGAAGTAGTTAAGGAACTAGTGAAAAAATTCTAGTATGAGAACATTAAACCTTCCTCTTACGAAAAAGATGTAATAAAATTAAGGAGTTTTATGAATCGTGAAAACGACATTAAACATGTTAGTGACATGACATGAATAGAGACGTATAATAGATTAAAGAATGCATATGTTAGAAATAATGGAAACTAGGACACTACTAGGGGCGTGGGGTGAACTAGGTGTAGAACCATAAGCACCGAACTGAGTGTTGAACCATAAGTACCAAACTAGGAGCAAAACCATGAGTACTAAAGTGGGTGCAAAACCATTAATACTAAAGTGGGTGCAAAACCATAAGAAGCTAACTAGAGTTGTAGCTTCATTTAAATACAATGCATAAATTAAATTGCCAATATAAAAATTACATAAATTAAATTAAATTGCCAATATAAGAATTACAAATATCACATTTATAGTAATTAAGTTTAACCTCATCTTCACCTTTAGTTGCAAATCATATTAAAATAGTATTATAAATGAGGAAATTAAATTAAATTGCATAAACATCTAAATACAATGCATAAATTAAATTGCCAATATAAAAATTACATAAATTAAATTAAATTGTCAATATAAGAATTACAAATATCACATTGACAATAATTAAGTTTAACCTCTAGTTGCAAAAAATATTAAAATAGCATTATATGAGGAAATTACATTAAATTGCATAAACATTTAAATACAATGCATAAATTAAATTGCCAATATAAAAATTACATAAATTAAATTAAATTGTCAATATAAAAATTACAAATATCAAATTTACAGTGATTAAGTTTAACCTCATTTTCACCTCTAGTTGCAAATCATATTAAAATAGCATTATAATCAAACCAGAAAAATGTGTCAACTCAAAAAATTTTAATCCATTCTTTTTGAAATGTAAAAATAAACACGCTAAAACTAAAAGTATTGAATACATTAAGATGAAAACAAATCATAAAATATGTGAGAATTTATGCTTCTCAAACCAGAAATTACTATGCACTTAAAAAAGTTTTAAATGTAAAAAAAAAAAAAAAAAAAGTATTAAATGTATTAAGATAAAAAATCAAACGCACGTGAGATGCAGCGGTGTGGGCGACTTGGTTGCACCCCCGCGGATCGCGTTCGATTCCTGCAAGGCTGCGCGTTCTGCAGCGTATATGATGGTGATTGTTTCAATCGAGTTTCGATATGATGTGTTGACTGTCAGCTTGATGACATGTATGGGCTTCGGCCGTGATATGATGTGTTGACTGTCAGCTTGCTGACATGTATGGGCTTCGGCCGTATTACGACTGGCTTCGGCCACAATGTAATCATGAGGGCTGCAGCCATATATAAATTTTCACTCTGAAAAAAGATAAAAAATCAAACAAGCTCTCTGCAAGTTCTCTAAATAACCTTGTTACATCAATTGTTGACAGCAGAAAGCACAGGAGCAGAAAGGTCCTGCGCCAAGATTATATAAATTAATTATTAGCGAGTAACAAAGATTGCACCTTCAATAAAAATTTAAGAAAACCCCACTGCTTTCCATGGACACGTAGATAGATGACATGGAATTTTTTAAAAAGCATCTCAGGCTTTTTTCCTTGACGGGTAAATTGTGATCCGCTCCTTTAAAGGTCGATCAAACTTTTTTGTTATATCATCTGATTTCTCTTGTAAGAAAACCTTTCTGCTTTCCACTCAATTCAAAATTTAAGAAAACCCAACTGCTTTCCATTGACGAGTGTATAGATGACGTGGAATTTCTTAAAAAGCATCTCAGGCTTTTTTCCTTAACGGCTAAGTTGTGATCCCCTCCGACAAACCTTTCTGCTTTCCATTCAATTCAAAATTTGAAAAAACCCAACTGCTTTCCATTGACGAGTGGATAGATGACGTGGAATTTCTTGAAAAGCATCTCAGGCTTTTTTCCTTAACGGCTAAGTTGTGCTTTTTTCCTTAACGGCTAAGTTGTGATCCCCGCTCCACTCAGGCTTTTTTCCAATTGTGATCCGCTCCTCTAACAGTCAATCCGCTCCATTAAATTGCCTTTAAACTTCTTATATCATCTATTTTCTCGTGTACCTGTTTGGTGCCTCTGTTTTTGTCTAAATTTCTCTGATTTGTTGGATATGGATCAAGACACAAGTTTTTTCATTGCAAGGAATTTCATCTATGTGACTGTGACTCTATGCGTGGCTTTCTGTTCTGTCTATTTGTCCATGCCTTGTAGCTTTTGATAGAGAAGACTGCATATTATTTGTGGCTGTGACTCTGTTTTGGGTGCCTCTGTTTCTATCTATTTTTTCTGTCGATATTTTCTCTGCTTTTGAAACTTGAATTTGATTTGTTGTATATGGATCAAGACCCGAGTTGTTTCATTTCAAGGAATTTCAACTGTGACTCTATGCGTGGCTTTCTGTTCCCTCTATATGTCCTTGTAGCTTTTGATAGAGAAGATTGCATATTATTTCTGGCTTTTGATAGAGAAGATTGCATATTATTTAAATCTGAATTTGATGAAGAGGATCAGCGAGAATGCATGGATGCATGGACGAATGAGAGACATTGTTGTTCAATGTTATCAATGGAGGAGGTATTTACAGTGGAGAGGTGGGAACAAGAGAGCCTTAACAACAACGATATTTGTTGTAGCCATGATTGGTATGTTTTCTGTGTTTATTTTCATATTCAGCGGAGTTTTTAATTTTATTGTTTTTTCTCATCGAAGCCCATAAGCCATCCTATCAATCTGTCATTTCTGCAATTGATCTGATTTTTCTACCTTATTTTGACGTGATTTCCCCTCAGTTGTTTTTAATTATTTTTTTTAATAATATAATGGAATAAGTTTAAACAATCTTAGGGCTATTCGAGAAAATCCATATCTCAAAATAACAAAGTCTCATCTGCCAAATTTTTAAACTATGACTTACTATCTTTATGTATTTACAGGTTTGTGTGTGATACACTTTCTCTATATCTAAGAATGTGTAGTTCAACTGTCATTATGCTGTTTCTCATTTTCAAAACGCTCATAGATACTACTCTCTCTGGTAAGTAATTATAACAAGTGGCTCTCTATTTGGCTCTGTATTTTGTATTTATTGTTCATCTCGCTTTCACTTTGGCTTTTCCTTTTGTTATTGTTATAGCTCCACTATTTTTAATGCTACAGCTCCAATATTTTTATTGCTTACAACTTCAATATTGAATCATTCATGGTGGATATATTAAGTTATTTTCCAACTTTGAGCAGTACATTGCATGTATCATTTACTAGTTTGCATCATAAAGTGTTTATTGCATCCTGGGGATATTTCGTCTTTACTTTGTTTTTGTTGTTAGGGTAAGTGGGGAACACATATAATAAGTTACATCAGGCCAAAAAAAAACTTAACCTGGGGTAGTCTGTAGGGTTTACCAATTCTATTCCCTTGAAAGTTCATTTTAGCATAATTAACACAACCATTCTTAATAAATTATGAACATCCAATATCCCAAAAGGCACTAAAATTGCCTTAGGGTATCTACCCTACCCTTAAAAGAAGTTTACAAAAAAATATTCCAATACCCCTCTAATCGATAATGACAATGTTGAGAAGATTTTTCGATGAAAATCACATCATGATACATTTGTCGATGCGTTTTGAACCAACAAGTGTGGTTCATCATCAGGACAAGTTGAAGAACCAGACCATGGCATCAGATTAAATAGAGAGAGCGGATCATCCAATGGCTATATTGGACTATGAAACGACTATATTTGACCAAGAAACAACTAATTTTGACCAAGAAACTGTACTTGGACCGAGAGATAGGGATAGGGAAATTCAAAAGTTAGTTTGGTTAATTTTATTATTCTATATGATTAAATTTAATTATTTATGAGAGTAAACTAATAATAGTTAAATAGAAGAATATAAACTAATATTATTAAATAAATAAATAATGTTTATTAAAGGTTCACTTAATTGGTTAGTTAGAGTAAAAATTATTAGATCCTAGTATATTTATATTCAAGGGACCACCGTTCTTTGAATTTTTCTTTATTAAGTTGAAACCTATTTAATTATTACATTATATTAATAATTAACAAAATTTTAATTTAACTTAATATAATTAAGGAGTATAAAATAATATATTTATTATTAATGTTAAAGTTATATAAATATAAATTAATATTATTAATATTAAAGGAAATAATAAGAAAGATTAAAAAGGAGACTTTTAAATAAAATTTAACCTACTTTGACTTGATACTAAAAGGAAGGGTCTAACCGATCTCAAATGGGGACCTAAAGGCTTCTTGTCAACTTACAAGAACCTCTCCCATTCCAAAGCTTAAACAATTTCCAAGATCTGTGCTTATGATTGATAATTTGCAGAATTAAAAGAACTCGAAATAGGTTTATGCATGTGTTTGCCTTTAACTACTTAATTTCCTTAGGTTTATTTGCTTAAACTGATATACCAAAACACATAACAGTAAATGCAAGAAATAAACAAACCATAAAGACAACAAGTCCAATTAGGAGTTCACCCTGATATCTTGGGCTATGTCTCCATGAGCTCTAGTCAACTTGACTAGGCTCTTTGGGATTATGGTAATGCCTCTTTTACAAGTTCTACACTCAACTCCATAGGTTTACCTATGGGCTTAGAATACCATCTTACACCTGGTTGTCCTTACTCTGTAGACAGATCTAGGCTTCTCTGGACTAGACTCCTTCAATTAGTGCTCTGAGCTATCTTCAGCTCTAGCTTGCACCAACTCCCTCAGAATTTTGTTAACTATCTTTGGAACTGCTTCTTTTGTCTTCAACACACATCGTA
Source organism: Pinus tabuliformis (assembly GCA_031772625.1). NCBI lineage: Eukaryota > Viridiplantae > Streptophyta > Pinopsida > Pinales > Pinaceae > Pinus > Pinus tabuliformis. The sequence continues at coordinate 779,050,096 of CM062818.1, forward strand.
CATCAACAATAGCTTGATCATTTGATCTCTTTGCTATTCTGCAACTTCACTACAACATAATGGCTCTTAGAAGTCTTCTTTGAGCTCTATGGCTCTACGGCTTTGCCTCCAACCTCTGGTGGCTTTGCCTCTGTCAAGCACTCTGGTTCTGCGGCTCTAGTGGCTATCCTCTGTCCCCTCAACATCTTTGGGTTCATCGCGTTTTATAACACGTTTTGTTACCACAATCGCTTAAAGCGTGGAAATCGACTATCCGTCTCTTCGCCTCCTTTTGTGTTTTACTTTGTGTTTTCATGACACGTTCTGTTCATCATTTCCTTACGGTGGGGAACAATGACGTTTGGATTAGAAATAGTTTCATAATTTAAAAGGAACCGATGGGCGTGGGCAACCTGATCTTTTGGCCTTCCTTCTACCTTAATCCCAGAATAGACACATAACAGAATACATAGGCAAAACTCGCAAAAACACATCATGAGCCTTTAAGCCAAAACTCAAATAGAATTCAATCGCATCTATAATCCTCTCGGGTTCATCCTTTCATCGCATATCACAAGTGACTTTGTACATTGCCGATGGCTAAACCTGAACAAAACCCAAATAATGGAATACATGGGAAATACAAAGAAATCCAATGAAAATCTACAAAGCCGGATTTCAAACAGAATTCAATCGCCCCTTTAATCCTATTGGGTCCATGCCTTCATCGCAAATCATATGTCGCATGGCTGCTATGGGGTAAAATGCACGAGATGAAAACTACACTCAAAGGCCTTCCCGGGACCTTCGACAGACCGTAAGATTATCTGCAAAAGCTACCTGTTACACACATGTTCATCTATCAGACATATATTGACAGGGTATGGAAAGAGGATCACCTTTGGTTCCTTCTAGATTTACTTGGGGATCTTTGTGCGGCAAGAAGAACTCCTTCTAAGTCGGTTCCAAGACGATTCTTGCACAAAGGACAAAGTAAACCAATCACAACATACACTTCTAAAAATTAATGTAAGAATCTGTAACAAACATGTATAACTTATCTACTTAACACAACAAGCATCAGAATGAACAAATATATGCATAATATCACCGACACTTTGGGGTAGGGAACACAACTGCAGTTCTATATTCAGAATGGAAGAGTGATTACAATAATCCGTTGCATCAGCCTTCCTTACCCCTTCTTCCTCTCTCTCTCTACTTCTTTCAACTAGCTCCTTCAAGAATATGACAGTTCAAAACAACTCTATGGGCTATCCTTCTAAATGCTCTGACCCTTTTGCAATGGCCCTCTCGTTGCCTATGTAGCAATCGAATTAGGGCTGCCAAACTCCACCTATAGTTCATTAGGGAAAAAACCATGAACCTGCCCTGTTTACAAGCTTTTCCCATTTTCCTTCATTCTCGGAATAGAATTTCTCCAAATATCTTGATTTTTGGAGTTTCCTTGATTTTCTTGCATAAATATAAGGATTTAATATCTAGATATTTATGAGCAGATTCGTTGGTAGAACCTCTTGAACATCACTTAAGTTCACTAACGCTCCCCCTGGTCTAAAAACATGAGTTAACAGGGTGACTAATGCTCCTTTATGCTTGGTAACAAGCTTTATAAAGTAGGTTGTCAGTGTATAGAGAGCGTTAGTGTGGATTCTGGCCCTGCAGCTGTGGTCATTGATTCAGTCATCTTGTCTTTCACCTCTGAGTTGATTAGGAGGTCAATTTGTCCTATAATAGATGCCCCCTAAAGTATGAGATCAGAGGTAGAGACGATGGCCAAAATACTTTATGAAAAACACTGTAATTTCCTGTCAAAAGGGAGAG
>CM062818.1:779056919-779081919 GCA_031772625.1 Pinus tabuliformis
ATTATTGCACTAGATTCATAGAGAGAATGATTTTATTAATTTGAATTCAAAATATGTTGATTTAAACTTGGTCAATTAATATAAATATAGATTACTCTAAAGCTATATTATTATATAAATAATTCTATAGATATATACATTACAAAGAATGTGCACAAATTCTAATAGCGCATTCACATTATAAGAATATGCACACACTATTATTAGAAAATAATACACAGTCACCATTCTTGTTGCTCTTTATGTAGAATCGCATGCCATGGCTCTCATATCCAAGTTGAAATCACAATATCGCTTAGAAAGTATATATGTAATTGAGAGTTACTTCATGTTACTTGTACTCTATAAACTTTATTTAGAACCCAAGACCCTTTTTCTCCTCATTGAAAATAGTACATTCCCGAGACCCAGAAATCATATTATCATGAAACCATACCAATGATGACAAAAATACCCTTAGAATCCAAACATCCCGATAGATATTATGATATTATGTGTGGTAATTCAAAATAATTGTTTCGTGGGACCTTATTCCTTGTTCTGAGTTCGCTTAATGTATCATGGCAGATGTCAGTCACTCCAAATCCAAATCACAAAAAGGCTAAGAACATGTACTACATAGAAAAAACAAAAGTCCAACACTTCAGAGAAGGTAGGCATCGAAGAACGAAGAAGATCGACTAGGATTTTGGATCTTGGTGTAGAGCCCAATAGTGATAATAACAATTTGGAGATGGAGCCTGGTTACTCTGTAATTATCGAGACACCAATAGCAACCATAAAATCTTCACCAAGCTCACAAACTCAACGAGAAATATGATTACCATAAAAAATGTGGTTTCTGAGAAAAAAAGTAATAGAGGTAGCATATGAGGATGAGTGTTGAAATCGCGGAAGCAGTGATTTAGGAAACAATGCCTCAATGAATAAAACACGAGTGAACAAAGGCATGCCACTATTGGGGGGATCGAGTTGCAAGGGATGGACTAAGGATCAAGAGATTGCAATGCACACTGCTTATTGCACAATCAAGTCCGTACCAATTTCTGAAAGGAGATACCCAAGTTGGTATGCCCAAATCTACGCAATGCCCTCTTTCTTGCAGTTTTTTTTCCTTTTTGGGGGGATTTTTGTGTTTACCCCATTTTTTTTGCTCAGGGTGAGTGGGGAATGCATGGAATCTAATTAAAAATAAATAAATTATATCATGCCAAGAAAAACTAAACCTAGGGTATTATGTAGGGTTTATCGAATTCTGCTCTATTGAAAGTTCACTTCAACATAATTAATGCAATTGTTTTCAATAAATTATGAAGATCCAAGACCCCAAAAGGCACTAAAAGAGCCTCATGTGACTTCTCTATCCTTAAAATAATATTTCAACGAAATATTTGATATCCCTCTAAACGAAAATGAAAATGTTGGTTAAGGAAGTCAATATTTTTAAAACGGTAGGAAAAACATATCATAACTTAGTTCTCAAACTAGTAATGGGAAAACCATTACTAACAGGTTGATGCTTCATCATTATTCAAGGAAAACCACACCACTTAGAATAACTCGTTGGTGGTCCCTAAGGAGGAAAACTTTCACATATGCCAAGTGCCTCTGGGTCTTGAGTTGTTGACCTGCTTTATTCCATTTGAGAAGGATGAGTTGTTAATAAAATAGAAACAATTTTAGGTTATACTCCAGGGCCAAAGTACTCAATATGTTTGCAATCAATTTTTCTCTTTATATTATTCTAATTCATTTTAATTAACTTCTCAAAGAAAAATAGAAATGCATTTATGTTATTCTTTGGTTTTTTTTTTTTTTTTTTTTTAATTCTTAGTTGGTTGGGCTCAGGGCTAAAATACAACCTCACATTTAGTCAGCATCCACATTCTGTCCTTGTATGTTCATGGACTTGAAACTAGTTTGCATCATAAAGTGTTTATTGCATCCTGGGGATATTTCGTCTTTACTTTGTTTTTGTTGTTAGGGTAAGTGGGGAACACATATAATAAGTTACATCAGGCCAAAAAAAACTTAACCTGGGGTAGTCTGTAGGGTTTACCAATTCTATTCCCTTGAAAGTTCATTTTAGCATAATTAACACAACCATTCTTAATAAATTATGAACATCCAATACCCCAAAAGGCACTAAAATTGCCTTAGGGTATCTACCCTACCCTTAAAAGAAGTTTCCAAAAAAATATTCCAATACCCCTCTAATCGATAATGACAATGTTGAGAAGATTTTTCGATGAAAATCACATCATGATACATTTGTCGATGCGTTTTGAACCAACAAGTGTGGTTCATCATCAGGACAAGTTGAAGAACCAGACCATGGCAGCAGATTAAATAGAGAGAGCGGATCATCCAACGGCTATATTGGACTATGAAACGACTATATTTGACCAAGAAACAACTAAGTTTGACCAAGAAACTGTACTTGGACCGAGGGATAGGGATAGGGAAATTCAAAAGTTAGTTTGGTTAATTTTATTATTCTATATGATTAAATTTAATTATTTATGAGAGTAAACTAATAATAGTTAAATAGAAGAATATAAACTAATATTATTAAATAAATAAATAATGTTTATTAAAGGTTCACTTAATTGGTTAGTTAGAGTAAAAATTATTAGATCCTAGTATATTTATATTCAAGGGACCACCGTTCTTTGAATTTTTCTTTATTAAGTTGAAGCCTATTTAATTATTACATTATATTAATAATTAACAAAATTTTAATTTAACTTAATATAATTAAGGAGTATAAAATAATATATTTATTATTAATGTTAAAGTTATATAAATATAAATTAATATTATTAATATTAAAGGAAATAATAAGAAAGATTAAAAAGGAGATTTTTAAATAAAAGTTAACCTACTTTGACTTAATACTAAAAGGAAGGGTCTAACCGATCTGAAATGGGGACCTAAAGGCTTCTTGTCAACTTACAAGAACCTCTCCCATTCCAAAGCTTAAACAATTTCCAAGATCTGTGCTTATGATTGATAATTTGCAGAATTAAAAGAACTCGAAATAGGTGTATGCATGTGTTTGCCTTTAACTGCTTAATTTCCTTAGGTTTATTTGCTTAAACTGATATACCAAAACACATAACAGTAAATGCAAGAAATAAACAAACCATAAAGACAACAAGTTTAATTAGGAGTTCACCCTGATATCTTGGGCTATGTCTCCATGAGCTCTAGTCAACTTGACTAGGCTCTTTGGGATTATGGTAATGCTTCTTTTACAAGTTCTACACTCAACTCCATAGGTTTACCTATGGGCTTAGAATACCATCTTACACCTGGTTGTCCTTACTCTGTAGACAGATCTAGGCTTCTCTGGACTAGACTCCTTCAATTAGTGCTCTGAGCTATCTTCAGCTCTAGCTTGCACCAACTCCCTCAGAATTCTGTTAACTATCTTTGGAACTGCTTCTTCTGTCTTCAACACACATCGTACATCAACAATAGCTTGATCATTTGATCTCTTTGCTATTCTGCAACTTCACTACAACATAATGGCTCTTAGAAGTCTTCTTTGAGCTCTATGGCTCTACGGCTTTGCCTCCAACCTCTGGTGGCTTTGCCTCTGTCAAGCACTCTGGCTCTGTGGCTCTAGTGGCTATCCTCTGTCCCCTCAACATCTTTGGGTTCATCGCGTTTTATAACACGTTTTGTTACCACAATCGCTTAAAGCGTGGAAATCGACTATCCGTCTTTTCGCCTCCTTTTGTGTTTTACTTTGTGTTTTCATGACACGTTCTGTTCATCATTTCCTTACGGTGGGGAACAATGACGTCTGGATTAGAAATAGTTTCATAATTTAAAAGGAACCGATGGGCGTGGGCAACCTGATCTTTTGGCCTTCCTTCTACCTTAATCCCAGAATAGACACATAACAGAATACATAGGCAAAACTCGCAAAAACACATCATGAGCCTTTAAGCCAAAACTCAAATAGAATTCAATCGCATCTATAATCCTCTCGGGTTCATCCTTTCATCGCATATCACAAGTGACTTTGTGCATTGCCGATGGCTAAACCTGAACAAAACCCAAATAATGGAATACATGGGAAATACAAAGAAATCCAATGAAAATCTGCAAAGCCGGATTTCAAACAGAATTCAATCGCCCCTTTAATCCTATTGGGTCCATGCCTTCATCGCAAATCATATGTCGCATGGCTGCTATGGGGTAAAATGCACGGGATGAAAACTACCCTCAAAGGCCTTCCCGGGACCTTCGACAGACCGTAAGATTATCTGCAAAAGCTACCTGTTACACACATGTTCATCTATCAGACATATATTGACAGGGTACGGAAAGAGGATCACCTTTGGTTCCTTCTAGATTTACTTGGGGATCTTTGTGCGGCAAGAAGAACTCCTTCTAAGTCGGTTCCAAGACGATTCCTGCACAAAGGACAAAGTAAACCAATCACAACATACACTTCTAAAAATTAATGTAAGAATCCGTAACAAACATGTATAACTTATCTACTTAACACAACAAGCATCAGAATGAACAAATATATGCATAATATCACCGACACTTTGGAGTAGGGAACACAACTGCAGTTCTATATTCAGAATGGAAGAGTGATTACAACAATCCGTTGCATCAGCCTTCCTTACCCCTTCTTCCTCTCTCTCTCTCCTTCTTTCAACTAGCTCCTTCAAGAATATGACAGTTCAAAACAGCTCTATGGGCTATCCTTCTAAATGCTCTGACCCTTTTGCAATGGCCCTCTCGTTGCCTATGTAGCAATCGAATTAGGGCTGCCAAACTCCACCTATAGTTCATTAGGGAAAAAGCCATGAACCTGCCCTGTTTACAAGCTTTTCCCCATTTTCCTTCATTCTCGGAATAGAATTTCTCCAAATATCTTGATTTTTGGAGTTTCCTTGATTTTCTTGCATAAATATAAGGATTTAATATCTAGATATTTATGAGCAGATTCGTTGGTAGAACCTCTTGAACATCACTTAAGTTCACTAACGCTCCCCCTGGTCTAAAAACATGAGTTAACAGGGTGACTAATGCTCCTTTATGCTTGGTAACAAGCTTTATAAAGTAGGTTGTCAGTGTATAGAGAGCGTTAGTGTGGATTCTGGCCCTGCAGCTGTGGTCATTGATTCAGTCATCTTGTCTTTCACCTCTGAGTTGATTAGGAGGTCAATTTGTCCTATAATAGATGCCCCCTAAAGTATGAGATCAGAGGTAGAGACGATGGCCGAAATACTTTATGAAAAACACTGTAATTTCCTGTCAAAATCTTTGTAGAGAGAGAGAGAGAAGTTTCAGGCGGCAAGGAAAACATGATACAACAAAGATACATATATATAAACTGCTAAAATCATGTCCTAAGTCGGGCATTCCCATGCTCAGTAGCTATGTCAAAGCAACTTTCTCCTTGGAGATATAACAATGCTGGCCTCCAATATGGCACAGGGTAGATCCAGTGTCATAATAGATCATCCTAAAATAGCTCTCTCCAAAGAACAATATCACAGCTTGGGAGAGGAAGCAAGGCTAAATGATGCAAGCCTCTACCCAAGGTCTTGATTCCCGCTTCACCGAACATCATAGATTGGTACATGTGATAAAATGAGTTGATGTCGAACATGCACGAAATCATTTGATTACCATCCAATAATGGAGACTGTTAACAGATGTGAGGAGGGCCACTGATAAAGGTGATGGTCTCCAAGATGCACAGTGCAAACTAATGAGTGTGAAAGATTTTTTGTCGTCGAACACTCGTAGAATCGCTTAACCAGGAGCCAATAATGAAAACCCATGATCAAGCACAAGGTAACCTGCCACTAATGTCTGCAAGCACCAAGGCACTGAATGTGTTTCTGGGTTATCTTCCTAGATAGAGTGTTGAAGTCGATAGGGAGGAACCTATCGAAAGGTAGGCAATGACGTGTCCTAGATCAGTCGAGACGAAACCGAACAAGGATGATTTTGTTTTCTGAAGAATATTTTGAGCTTTTGGGTCTAAACAACGGAGCGCATGATGAAAGGATATGTAGGATCAGTTGATAGAGGAAAAAAATAGGGACCCTTGAACAATAGAAGGCATGACAATGGTTTTAACCAGACAACTCTAGACTCATGAACACTACAGAGTGTTTAAGATACGAAGATGCAATTACATCAGGGTATATAGGCTAAAAACTCATAGGTTGGTAGGGTTCATACTGAGAGGCTATCAAAATGAAGGTTTATCTGAGGGAGTGCCATGTTCAAGGGAATGAATGCTGCCAAACCACGCTTTCGAATACAAGATACAGTTGTATTGTCCACTTTCCCTGTCTAATTTTTTAATGAGTCCAGACGGGTAAACTCATCGATCTTTTCATGTTTAAAGAGTTTGAAAAGGATCGCAAAAAGAACGACTCTTTGCCCTATCTAATTAATTTAATGAGTCCAGACATGTAAACTCGTCAATTTTTTCATCTTTTAAGAGTGTGAAAAGTATCGTAAAAATAACGACTCTATATCTTGTCTGTGTATTTAAAGAGTCCAGACTAGACAACTCGGTGGTCTTTTCATCTTTAGAGAGTCTGAAAAGATCGTAAAGAGAGACTCCATGGTGGTCCCTTTGTCATAGTTGTTAATTGGGTGTGACAAAAGGTTAATAGTATACCTGGATCGGTTACTTTTCTGTATTAATCTATTGAACCCAAATAAAGAGAAACCTTTTTCCAATAGATGAGGACCTCATTTTGTTACGAGTACAAGGCGACGGGCTAAACTCGTGTTTTGTCATGACACTTTAACGAGCTCAGTAACAAAAACTCGAGATTTTTCATTTTTTAACGAGCAAGAAAAAGTACCTGAAAGAATGCTCAGGTCATCTTTAGCATGTTTAACGAGCAGAAAGACACAACTCAAGATTTTTTCAGTTTAAAGAGGGAGAAAAAAGTGCCTAAAAAGTATGCTCCGTTGGTATTTTTCAGTTTATGAGCTGGAACAAGATCAAAAAAGAGGTGCTAGAGCATCGTTTGCATATATTTAACGAGTGCAAATTATGTAAAAATTGGGGATGTTTATATTGTCTAAAGAGCGATAAAATATCCCGAAAAGTGCTTTACTAATTGTGGTATAGATGTTTAATGAGCCCTATTACAAAAACTTAGAGATGTTTATATTTTTTAAGGAGCGATAAAATGTCTCAAAAAGTGCTCTATCTATCATTACATAGATTTAACGAGCACAATGACAAAAACTCGGGGATGTTTGTATTTTTTAAAGAGCAATAAAATATCCCTAACAGTGCTCTATAAAGAATTGCATGCAGCTTTTACTGCTTTTCATTCCTGAGAGTACTTTCATTAAAAGCATAAAAAAGCAGCAATTTCTATTATCTGGGTTCATGCATGATAAAACATCATGTAGAATGGACTACTTCCTCTTTAATGATTTTCAAAAAATCATATCTCTCAAAGTTATATAAGGAGATGCTTTGAGCTTTCACATGCATCATTTTCACTATTTTGAAGTTTGTGAGAGCTGGTTGGAGCTGAAGAGGAGCAGATTTTCCGCGGACCATTGCAGGAGATTCGGGCAACCATTTGTCGTGCCGTTAGTCCCAGGTGAGAGCTAAAACCTTGCTCTATGCTTTATTAAACCTTTTTTAACAGTTTCATGGGTGGAAATTTGCAGATCTGAGGTGCCCTAGAGCCATTTTTGCACAGTAACGCCCTCCAGATGGCCAGTAGAGTGCGTTAAGCCTCCTTGTGTAGCACTGGGAGGGGCGTTAAGGCTATAGGGCACATTTGAAACCCTCATGCATGGATTCCTTAAGTGATTTTGCCCCATTTTAACTATTTTTAGGGTTATTTTGTATAGGTTTCAAGCTAAAATGACTCACCTATGGAGAGAACAGGCCCATGACAATGAGGAATTGCTGATGCTAAATGATCCAGCTTGCATACTTGCATTGCGCTGCTACGGTTTGTTGAAGTATGCAAGGCTAGAGTTGATGAAAGGATAGGAGGATTTACTAAGATGGATCATACAGCGCTGGGATGAACACGAGCAAGTGTTCAGGGTTGGAGACCAGGAGCTGGCGATTGACTGGGATGACGTTTACTTATTGACTACTTTGCCATACTGTGGGGCACAAGCAAACCTCACCAGTGGCAGGTCAGATCCATGATCTACTTCAGAGCTGGTACAGATCTACTACATCCCCGAGAGTGGACTAGTTAGCAACAGAGTCCCGGTAGAGAGGATTTGATCTCGGTCTATGAGGGAAGTTTTATGGTTGATTGTGCAATTGGCGGGGTCAAAAAGTCCCCACGTAGTGACAAAGGCCCAACTATTGCTTGCCATTGACTGTGTACAGCCCCAGATGTTCAACTCGTGTGAAGCAGTGCTTCACTAGTTGAAGGCAGAATTGACAGCATGCAAGACCCGTACCCAACATAGTTTTGGGTACGGTACTATCATAGTCTCATTTTTCCTTGAGAGGGTACCTGTCATGCGCCCACAGGTGAGCTTAGGTCCCTTTGATCTGAGGGAGCCAAGGCAGGGTCGCTGGACATCACTTGATCCTCGCACAAGAGGAGGACCACTCCGGCACTTCTTTGACGAAGACTTCTTCCAGTGGCTTCACAGCTAGATTGTGATTGTTGACTACTATGCCTATGAAGGCATGGACTTTACCAGTGACCCAAACTTGATGTTACCGCTCGGGACCAACTAGGGCCATCAAGGTGAGAATAATTTTGATAGTATTAAAGTATTTTTGGACTTGTGAATGTATATGTAATGCTTTTTAACGATGAGAGAAGAACTGACATGAAACTTTTATGCTTAACACAGATGTGGCGCCAATACGACCTGTAGGCGAACCTCACTATGTGTGACGAAACAGCCAACTACATGTTGGAGGGGGTGATGCCGATAGTCTCCGTGAGTTTCTGAGGAACCTAGAGGGTTTGACTATGGGTGTCCCCCCGCTTCCTATGAGGGAGATTCCTGCTCATATGCAGTGACACACCATTGGTGTACCTGAGCGGTTTTTGGTTCCTCGTCTAGCCAATGGGTTAAGGAGGCTTGTGGGCATGTGATACTTACCTTTTTGGTAAGTTCGGTATCTTTCCCAAGCATGTTTTATGATGAAAGTGTTCTGCCACATGACTCTTGAGGGTCATTGCTAGGAAGATCAATAGGAAATAAGATGGGTTGAGATGTGCTCTCCTATATCACCTATTTCTCCATATGGGGTTGAAGATGTTTAGCTCCCCTATGCAGTTTCAGGTTTAGACTAAGCTCTCCAATGTGGTTTCAGGTTGAGATGTGCTCCTTGATATTATTTTTGGATTAATATGTGCTCTCCGACATTATACAGGGAGGAAACTAATGCTCCATGATTCTTGTTCTTTATATTCAAGAATGTTTCAACAGATAGAGTTGAGAAAAGATGTGACATGATATGATGATAAGATATAGTTGGAATTTCTCCATAGCTGAGAGGAAGTGTTAATTTGGTAGCTCAATGACAAATTCCACTCATGGGACTAAATTCCTCTTTTCGAGAGGACTAATTTTGACTATTGAAGCGCTCAATTTGGACAATAGAAAGAGTATTTTTGAATTAAAATCCCACATGTGTATATTTGATCAGGTCGACCCTAAAGAAAATTGTACCAAACTGGGTGCAGAACCATAACTACCAAACTAGGTGCAGAACCATAAGTACTGAACTGAGTGTAGAACCGTAAGCACTGAACTAGGTGAAAAACCGTAAGAACCAAACTGAGTGCAAAACCATAAGTATCGAACTGGGTGCAGAACCATAAGTATTGAAATGAGTGCAGAACCGAAAGTATTGAACTAGGTGCAGAACCATAAGTACCGAAGTGGCTGCTGAACTGTATGTATTGAACTGAGTGCAGAAGCATAGGTATTGAACTAGGTGTATAACTGAAAGTACCAAACTCGATGCAGAATTGTAAATACCAAATTAGGTGTAGAACTGTAAGTATAGAATTCAGTGCAGAACCGTAAGTACCGAACTGGGTGCAGAACCATAAGCACCGAACTGAGTGTTGAACCATAAGTACCAAAATGGGTGCAAAACCATTTGTACTAAATTGGGTGCAAAATCATAAGTACCTAACTAAGTGCATAACCGAAAGTAGTGAACTACGCCCAGAACCAAAAGTACCGAACTGGGTGCAAAACCATAAGTACCAAACTGGGTGCAGAACCATAAGTACGGAACTAGGTGTAGAATTGTAAGTACTGAACTAAGTGCAGAACTGTAAGTACCGAACTGCATGAAGAATCATAAGTACTGAACTAGGTACAGAACTATAAGTACCGAACTGAGTGCAGAACTGTAAGTAGCGAACTAAATGCATAATCATAAGTATCGAATTGGGTATAAAACAAGTCGAAGGTGCAAAACTGTTGTTATTTTGACTTTGACCAGATTTCACTATTGGATGATTTTTTGGTTTTTGGTTGGTTGCTCTTTTGGATAAGTCAAAATTCGACTTGAAATATTATTTATGTATTTTGGCTCACTGTACACTCTTCTTAACATTTTATGACAATCTAATAGAAGAAAATTTTGATTGGGTCTTCGCCATAGTGGGTTTTTCCATGTTCTCCGACCAATCTGGGTGTCTCTATGTGTGAATGTTTTTCTTCTATTGTCCCTCCATGTTTTACTGCATTGACATCTTTCTTTATAATTGCATATGTTACTGAATAATGGTGTGATGTTGTGGGGTGAATTCAATATGAAAATGATGAAATGCAATTATCTAAAGAAAAGAATAATTAAGCCCTAAGAAATATTAACACCCTATTGTTTGGCTTCTAATGACAAACTATGCAATATGGGATACTTGAATATATTTTGAAGCGAGGGAGATAAAATTTGGGATTTCAACATTTTTTCTTCTTATTCTGATCATGTCTGCAAATTGATTATGGTTTCAAAAAGAGAAAACACCCAAAATTCATCTTAAAATACATTAACATGATTCTTGGGCTAAATTTTATGAGTAAACTATCTCGAAGTTTTTTTTTTTGCAATAAATTGAACTCTTCTAATCAAATCTTAATGCCTTTGTATTCAATTTATGTGGCCTAACATTACAATATGAGAAATTTTCATATATTTTATAGCCAAAGAAGTGAAAATTAGGATTGAGTACTTGTTCTTGTTGTTTTGATCATATTTGCACATGATTATGGTCATTGTATTGATTATGATATGTGGCAATCGTGTTTCTTCAAACTAGCTAAGTTGCATTGTCTCTTATTACATACAAAATATGATAAAATAAAATTGAAATGAGCTACAATTGTTAATTACATCAAAGGAATTGAGGGGATAGCTTACTACAAATAAGATAAGTTATGGTTGTCAATTACATTGAAAGTATTGAGGAGATAACACTCATTAGAGTTGTTGGAGAGAACAATTGTTACACATTTTCCACATAGGGTGTAATATAAATTCAAGATATGTCATAAAGTAGAGAAGCCAAGCCCTAAATGGTCACATTTTCCACTTTTATTATTAAAAATAATTTGGTAAAAGTTCTTATAATGGCCTGTGTAGTATTGTTGATTTATCTCCTTTTATATGGAAGTGGTGTGAAATACAACATTAAACAATGGGTAGAGACAACATAAACCTTGAGAACTTTAGTTGACGAGTACTTTCTTTATAAATACAAAAGTGATCTACAACTAACAAGCATGCATAACATGCAAATAAGGATGCAAGCTTGGAGAATAATTTCCTTTAACAAAAACACTCTTCTAATGAGTAATTTTCTATATTTTCCTCTAACAAATACATTATATTAACAATGAATTTCCTATCTCATTCTAAGATAAGTTTCCTAATAAAATTTTAGCCCCCAGATAGTGTACCAAAAAATCAACAAAATATGAGAAAACATATAAAATGGAAAGACAATCAAAATTCCTTTTGGACTTAAAACCATACAAAGTTAGGTAAATGTTATTTCTAAAAAAAGACTTATGCTAAAGATTTTAAACAAACCAATCAAAAAACCATAGTAAAGCTTGTTATGCCACTTGACATGTAAATAAAATATTCTCTATAAAAAGAGAAATGTTACCTATGATAAATAAAACAAAAACAAAAATATATGTTTGGTTTGTTTTAAGAAAAATCATTATTAAACTTCAATAATATACATGTATCACTGTGGTTGCTTAAATTGTTCTCTATATAGCAATCCAGAGATGTGGTTCACTCTCAACCCTAAATAAAATATTTCCATGTATATGTCAAATAATATAATTCTATATAGGAGAGAAATAAAATAATTAAATGTATATAAAACAATTGAAAGAAATAAATTATTGTGGTTAAAACATTTTTAGTGGTCTTAGTATTGTATGTTTTTGGTCTATTTTTTGGTATATTCTCTAGTCAATTTTGTCTGAAATCCAACAAGGATTTGTTGAGATTGTGTGCCAAGAAGATTTTCAAAGTCCTTAAATCCATTTATATGATGGAAAATTATATACACATTTGGATTTATAAGTATATGGATCAAATCTCTTAGGGTGATTTTTTTTTTAATGTTTTGTTTTTAAAATATGTTTGAAGTTAAGAAATTTGATTTCTCTAGATGTTTATTAGATCTTTTGTTAAGATAAATATATATTAAATAATAATAAAAATAAACACAAAATTAATTTTACTTCAAGTATATTTTTAAATATTATATAAAATTAAACATCAAACCTAAAATTAATTAAAAATAAATAATCTTAAATGCCTAAAATGTATATAAGCAATTAAATAAAAATAAAAATAAAAATAAATAATCTTAAATGCCTAAAATGTATATAAGCAATAGTTGTAGCTTCATTTAAATACAATGGATAAATTAAATTGCCAATATAAGAATTACAAATATCACATTTACAGTTATTAAGTTTAACTTCATCTTGGCCTTTAGTTGCAAACCATATTAAAATAGCATTATAAATGAGGAAGTTACATTAAATTGCATAAACATTTAAATACAATGCATAAATTAAATCACCAATATAAAAATTACATAAATTAAATTAATTTTTCAATATAAGAAATACAAATATCACATTGACAGTAATTAAGTTTAACCTCTAGTTGCAAATCATATTAAAATAGCATTATAAATGAGGAAATTACATTAAATTGCATAAACATTTAAATACAATGCATAAATTAAATTGCCAATATAAGAATTACAAATATCACATTTACAATCATTAAGTTTAACCTCAGCTTGACCTTTAGTTGCAAATCATATTAAAATAGCATTATAAATGAGGAAATTACATTAAATTGCATAAACATTTAAATACAATGCATAAATTAAATAGCCAATATAAAAATTACATAAATTAAATTAAATTGTCAATATTAGAATTACAAATATCACATTGACAGTAATTAAGATTAACCTCTAGTTGCAAATCATATTAAAATTGCATTATAAATGAGGAAATTACATTAAATTGCATAAACATTTAAATACAATGCATAAATTAAATTTCCAGTATAAATATTACATAAATTAAATTAAATTGCCAATATAAGAATTACAAATATCACATTTATAGTGGTTAAGTTTAACCTCATCTTGACCTCTAGTTGCAAATCATATTAAATAACATTACAATCAAACCAGAAATATCTAATAACTTAAAAAGTTTTAATCTATTCGTATTGAAATGTAAAAGAAGACACGCTAAAACTAAAAGTATTGAATGCACTAAGATGAAAAAAAAATATGTGAGAATTTGTGCTTCTCAAACTAGAAATAGCTATCAACTTAACAAGTTTTAATCTATTCATATTGAAATATAAAGAAAGACACGCTAAAAGTATTGAATGCATTAAGATAGATTGTGATCCGCTCCACTCAGGCTCACAATTGTAGGGAGAGACGAAGAGTGAGAGGGATAGGGAAAGAGAGGGATAGGGAGAGAGAGGGAGAGGGATAGGGATAGGGAGAGAGATGGGTTTGTAGGGAGGCAAATAAAGATAGAGTTGTAGTGAGGTGTTAGGGTCCCACCCTAACCCCCTTATTTATGTCATGGGATCACGTCATAGTCAAAGAGTCAATAAAGCCCATATTAATATTTGTAAGTGGTTAACCCGCAATTAATGACGGGACCACAGTTAGTTGAAAATGGGCGGTAGTATTAGATAGATGGTAAATGGGCGGTAGTATTAGATAGATGGTATTAATAAAACCCATGATATTGGCCCGTGGTATTGCATGTATGAGTCATATATAAAGGATAGAGACTCCCTGCGAGGAGCATCGTGTCTTGTTTTGTAATCGAGCTCTGCTCTATTGGAGGTTGCCCACTCGAAGAGGCCTGTGAACATTTCTCTCTGAATAATAAAATCATTGCTATTTTGTGTTCTGGGTATATTTTCATCGCATATTCTGTGTTCTCGGTATCTTTTCTTCGCAAATTCTATGTTTGGGTATTGCTTTGCAGGTTAAGAGCATAACAAGTGGTATCAGAGCACTTTCCAGGGCTCGGTGGGATCTCCAAATTTTAGCAAATTTTTTTTTGGCTAGAGACGTGTTCCGGCGTCTTTAAACCACGGGATCTATCATTAAGCGCATAAACCTGCAGATTTGGGGAGGCGTGCACACAGGAAATACAAGAGGTGGTCACGTCTGTTGGACTCCCTTGTAACCCCTATGGGTACCCCTTCGAGTAGTAGTGCATTAGACAGAACCGCGCACGGACTGTCTTCCACGTACCCTCTGGGTATATAGGAAGCCCCCTAGCTCCCTTGAAACCTCGCCATAGATAAACCTTTGGCCGTCTTGTGGCTACAGTACACCGAGAACAGCACTCGGAGAGATTACTCACCCGTACGATAGGGTAGTCGGGTTGTACGGCTAAGGGTACGGTCAATCCTCCTTAGTTAGAGCCCTGAAACATTGGGCCGAGTACTACTGTCAGACCCTTATGTATATTGCGATCTGTAGCACCTGACACTCCCCAAGACCATAGTTCCCTTTCTATCGGGGGATCACACATCATCTATTCCAGATCAGCAGCAGCAGTTGTTCCACCATTCAGATCTCTCAGATCCACCAGATCGGATATTCCAGATCAGCAGCAGTAGTTGTTCCACCATTCAGATCTCTCAGATCCACCAGATCGGAGTAGTTGTGAAGGGTTCCTGTACCTGGATATAATTTTCGCAGGACTTTTGGCGGCATTGACATTTTGAGGATTTGGCGACTGCAGTATTGATCAGGGGAGTAAAACTCTGTTAGGAGTTTTCCAAAAAAAAAAAAAAAAGTCTGAGATCTTCCGGGGCGCTTATTGGTGACCTAGCCCACCAGTATCAGGACGACGAGCTGAGCAAGGTGGTACCATTCAATTTCTTAGTAAAAATTTTTAGGCGGTCCCAATTTTTCATCAGGTTGGTGTATGGTAGAAACTCGCGCTCAAGCGATGGCCAATGAAAGGATCGACAAAATTGAAAACCATGTGCACTCCCTCCAAACTGCGGTGAACAAGATCGAACTGGAGCTTCAAGGAATGAGTAACCAGATACAACTTGAGCTTAAAGGAATAAGCAACCAAATACAGGAGGCACTCCCAAAGGGCAAGGAGCCAGCCCACGAGGAGGCGTATAATGGCCATGAATACCATGAGGGTGAGTCTAGCCACTCTCCTCACGTTTGGCACTCCCATCCACCACCCAGTCAGCGACCTCCCAAGTTGGATATGCATAAATTTGACGGTTCTCACACGTCCGCATGGCTAGCACAAATGGAGCAGTATTTCCAATTGAATCATATCACAGATGAGGGGACTAAGCTTATGGTGGGCACCATGTACTTGGACAATGAACGATGGCAATGGAAGGAATGGCATCAGCGTTGCAATGGACATTTTCAGAATTGGGCCCAATTTGCCAAAACTCTTCGCAGTCGCTTTGAACAGGAAGACTCTTTTTTGGGGCGTCTCACTAAGCTCCGACAGACGGGTACAGTGGAGGAATATATTACTGCTTTTGAAGCCTTAGCCTTCCGCACTAAGGGTCTCACAGATGAATTCTACATGGAATGCTTTATCAGTGGTCTTAAAGAAGCCATCAAAGCTCAGGTTCTACTCCACCACCCTCCCACATGGACAGAGGCTTGCCAGGTAGCCCGTAAGGTGGAACGTGCATTAACAGCCCAATCCAGCCGCCCCAACTTCCCCGCTAAAGGTCGTCCCTCACAGGCTCCCAATATGACTCAGACACTTAAGATTCAAAAGGTGTCACCTGCGGAAATGGCCGAAAGAAGGAAGCAAGGACTATGTTACTACTGTGATGAAAAATATTCCCGGGTCATAAATGCAAAGAGCACAAGTTTTTTCAAATAGATGCCACTGACTACAACTCCACCGAGGAAGATCCACCACTTGAGGAACCGGAGGCGATCGAAGAAGATAACCAAAAGGAGATTGTATCTGATGAGCCAATTATTTTGCTAAATGCATTGGCAGGAATTTCTTCCCCTCAAACTCTCAAAATCAGGGGTTTTCTTAAACATCGCCCAGTCGTAGTCTTGATTGATAGTGGAAGTACCCATAATTTCATCCACCAAAAGATCGCTGAAGCAACACATTGTTTCGTCCGGGCAGTTTCTAACTTCCAAGTCCAGATTGCAGATGGGGGCACAATGAAATGTGAAGGTCGCTGTGAAAATGTCAAAATTCAAATGGGGGATTATCAATTGAAAACCCACATGTTTGCAATACACATGGGGGGTTGCCACATTGTCTTAGGCGCGGAATGGCTCCGCACTCTTGGGCCAATCACAATGGATTTCCAGGAGTTATATATGAGTTTTAAGCAGAACAACTCCACACATACCCTCCGTGGACTACAGGCGGGAGCCCCCTCTATCATCAGCTCGCATAGGATGGAAAAATTGTTAAAAAAGGGCCATCATGGAGTGGTAGCTCAATTTAATGCCATCCAGGTAGTAGACACCATGTCTCCGCCAATTCATCCTGAGATGCAACAGATTTTAAATAAACATCGGACGGTCTTTGACAAGCCTCATGAGCTTCCACCCTCGCGAGGGGAACATGATCATAGCATCACATTGGTTCCAGGGGCCCAACCCCCAAATGTGCGGCCATACAGATATCCGTTCACCCAAAAGAATGAAATAGAAAAAATCATCAAGGAATTGTTGGAAGCAGGTGTCATTCGTCCCAGCATTAGTCCTTATTCATCTCCAGTGGTCATGGTCCTCAAGAAAGATGGGGAGTGGCGGATGTGTCCCGACTTCAGGGCCCTCAATAAGTTAACAGTCAAAGATAAATTTCCCATCCCAGTGGTTGACGATTTGCTGGACGAACTCAATGGGGCTCAATTCTTCACTAAGTTGGATCTTCGCTCAGGCTACCACCAAATTCGCATGAAGGAAGTCGACATTCCCAAGACAGCTTTCAGAACTCATGAAGGCCATTATGAGTTCCTGGTCATGCCATTTGGTCTCTGTAATGCCCCCTCTACTTTTCAGAGCCTTATGAATCACCTCCTCAAACCATATCTCAGAAAATTTGTCCTTGTCTTCTTCGATGACATCCTCATCTATAGTGGCACTTGGGAGGCACATCTTCAGCATGTAGATCTACTCTTGCAACTGCTCCGCACGCATAAATTATTTGTCAATATGTCTAAGTGTTCGTTTGGCATGGAAGAAGTTGAGTATTTGGGCCACATTGTGGGACGTGAAGGTGTCAAGGTGGACCCCAAAAAGATCCAGGCAATGCAAGAATGGCCTCAACCTAAGACCTTGAAAAGCTTGAGAGGATTTTTGGGTCTCACAGGCTATTATCGTAAATTTGTCCACAACTATGGCCGCATAGCGAAGCCCCTAACACAACTCCTAAAGAAAAATTCCTTCTTCTGGAATGAGGAAGCATAACAGACATTTACCGCTCTCAAAACCGCCATGTGTTCCACTCCTGTCTTAGCACTACCGGACTTCACCAAATCATTTGTCATTGAATGTGATGCTTCGGGAACAGGTATTGGAGCAGTCTTAATGCAGGAAGGGCGACCATTGGCCTTCACCAGCCAACAACTATGTGGGAGGAATCTGGGCCAATCTACCTACGAGAAGGAAATGATGGCCATCTTACATGCAGTCGAGACCTGGCGACCTTACTTGTCGGGGCGACGTTTCCAAATCCGCACAGATCATCACAGTCTTAAATATTTTTTGGAGCAATGCCTATCTTCCCCACAACAAAATAAATGGTTAGCCAAAATGTTGGGATATGATTATGAGATCATTTACAAGAAAGGGAAAGACAACAGGGTAGCAGACGCATTGTCGCGCCAATTTGAGGAGGAAAGTACTCTGCTCGCAATTTCCCTCCCCATTCCAGACTGGATTGAAGAGGCTCGCAGGGAATGGTTTTCACATTCCGGGCTCTCCCAACTCATTTCTCAATTGCAGGTAGATCCTAATTCCAGCAAGGGCTACTCGTGGCAGAATGATATTCTTCGCTACAAGGACAGAGTCGTAATATCACCAACATCCACCCTCAAAAGTCGCATTTTGGCAGAATTGCACTCATCTCCCATTGTAGGACATTTGGGCTTTCAGAAGACGTATGCTCGCACCAGAAGATCATTTTTTTGGACTGGCATGAAACAGGACATTCTTACTTTCGTAGCAGAATGTGACGTCTGTCAACGCCACAAAGGGGAAACCGTCAACACACCAGGCACATTACAACCATTGCCCATTCCGGCGTCAATTTGGACGGAGGTCTCCATGGATTTCATTATAGGACTTCCAAAGTCTAGGAACAAGTCAGTCATCATGGTGGTTGTGGACCGACTGTCGAAGTATGCTCATTTCTGCGCCCTACCCCAACCATTCACACCAACTCTGGTTGCTCAAACTTTCATGGATCAGATCTTCAAATTGCATGGCATGCCCACTTCTATTGTGTCCGACCGCAACCCAATCTTCACCAGTAATTTTTGGCAAGAGCTCTTCAGAATACAAGGCACTCAACTCAAACTCAGTACTTCATATCATCCGCAAACAGATGGTCAAACTGAAGCCGTCAACAAATGTCTAGAAACCTACCTTAGGTGTTTCACTTCAGAAAAGCAACACCTTTGGGTACAGTGGTTACCTCTGGCGGAATGGTGGTATAACACCAACTATCATGCCACCACCAAAATGACTCCCTATGAAGCAGTCTATGGACAACTTCCGCCTTCCCCTACTTCTTATCTCACGGGGTGCTCCAAAGTACAAGCCGTGGATCAACTCCTACAACACCGCGCAACCATGCTTGCCCATCTGCGCGAGAATCTTCATCAAGCTCAGAACCGTATGAAGCAACAGGCTGACCAACATCGCTCAGAGCGCCAATTTCAAGAAGGGGATCAGGTCTTTTTGAGGCTGCAACCATATAAGCAAACATCACTCAAAGACAAGGGTTGTCAAAAGCTCTCTCCAAAATTCTACGGACCATACCAAGTACTTCAGCGCATTGGAGAAGTGGCGTACAAGTTGGCTTTGCCACCTACAGCAAAAATCCACCCAGTTTTCCATGTATCGTGCCTCAAGAAAGTGATTGGGAACAATTGCCGAGTTCAAACCAGTCTACCTGAATTGGACGAAGAAGGGTCAATCTGGCTTCAACCTGAACAGGTTCTAGACACACGAGACAAGCACCTGCGAGGCCACATGATTAAGGAGGTCCTCGTCAAATGGAAAGACACCTCTCCGGAAGATGCAACTTGGGAACCAGCCACTATTCTTCACCATTTCCGCAGCTTCAGCCTTGAGGACAAGGCTAGTCTTAAGGGGGAGGGCATGTTAGGGTCCCACCCTAACCCCCTTATTTATGTCATGGGATCACGTCATAGTCAAAGAGTCAATAAAGCCCATATTAATATTTGTAAGTGGTTAACCCGCAATTAATGACGGGACCACAGTTAGTTGCAAATGGGCGGTAGTATTAGATAGATGGTAAATGGGCGGTAGTATTAGATAGATGGTATTAATAAAACCCACGATATTGGCCCGATAGAGACTCCCTGCGAGGAGCATCGTGTCTTGTTTTGTAATCGAGCTCTGCTCTATTGGAGGTTGCCCCCTCGAAGAGGCCTGTGAACATTTCTCTCTGAATAATAAAATCATTGCTATTCTGTGTTCTGGGTATATTTTCATCGCATATTCTGTGTTCTCGGTATATTTTCTTCGCAAATTCTATGTTTGGGTATTGCTTTGCAGGTTAAGAGTATAACATGAGGAGAGAGAGATGGACATTGAGAGTGATATATAATGAGGGAGGAAGGGAGAGAGAGATAGACTTGGAGAGAGTGAGAGAGAAAAGGGGATGGGAAGAGAGAAATGGAGTGTGAGAGTGATAGAAAATGTCAGATTAATGGAGATAAGAAAGGTAGATATGGAGAGAGGGGGGTGAGACAAAGAGATAGTGAAGGATAGAGGGAGGTAGATAAAGATAAAGTTGGAGAGGGAAAAGAGAGAGAGAGAGAGAAAGAGTGAGGTAGGTGGAAGAGCATATAAAGATGGAGTGATGGCGGAGAGAGAGAAAGATATATAATATAGGATCCTGACTATTTTTAGAAGAATTATAGGCATTAAAATGGTGAATAACATAAGAAGAAAAAATAATAATATTTTTAGAATCCTCATGCATGCTTTTAAAAAAAATGGTAAGATAAGTTGATCCCAAGACCATAATGCAACCCGTTGTGTCTTGTCCCTATCAATTCTTAACAAGATAATATGAAAAAGTCCATTTGTTAAAACACACATCTTAGCTCATTAAATACATTGTCAAAACCCTTGGAATGCATTCTATTATACAATATTTCCTTGACAAAGGGCCTTCACTAGTAGGCTACCTCATTCTAATATGAAGTTAGTTGAAGTAGTTAAGGAACTAGTGAAAAAATTCTAGTATGAGAACATTAAACCTTCCTCTTATGAAAAAGATGTAATAAAATTAAGGAGTTCTATGAATCGTGAACACTACATTAAACATGTTAGTGACATGACATGAATAGAGTTGTATAATAGATTAAAGAATGCATATGTTAGAAACAATGGAAACTAGGACACTACTAGCGGGGTGGGGTGAACTAGGTGTAGAACCATAAGCACCGAACTGAGTGTTGAACCATAAGTACCAAACTGGATGCAAAACCATGAGTACTAAAGTGGGTGCAAAACCATGAGTACTAAAGTGGGTGCAAAACAATAAGAAGCTAACTGGAGTTGTAGCTTCATTTAAATACAATGCATAAATTAAATTGCCAATATGAAAATTACATAAATTAAATTAAATTTCCAATATAAGAATTACAAATATCACATTTATAGTAATTAAGTTTAACCTCATCTTGACCTTTAGTTGCAAATCATATTAAAATAGTATTATAAATGAGGAAATTACATTAAATTGCATAAACATCTAAATACAATGCATAAATTAAATTGCCAATATAGAAATTACATAAATTAGATTATATTGTCAATATAAGAATTACAAATATCACATTGACAGTAATTAAGTTTAACCTCTAGTTGCAAAAAATATTAAAATAGCATTATATGAGGAAATTACATTAAATTGCATAAACATTTAAATACAATGCATAAATTAAATTGCCAATATAAAAATTACATAAATTAAATTAAATTGCCAATATAAAAATTACAAATATCACATTTACAGTGATTAAGTTTAACCTCATTTTCACCTCTAGTTGCAAATCATATTAAAATAGCATTATAATCAAACCAGAAAAATATGTCAACTTAAAAATTTTTAATCATTTCTGATTGAAATGTAAAAATAAACAGGCTAAAACTAAAAGTATTGAATAAACTAAGATGAAAAAAAATCATAAAATATGTGAGAATTTGTGCTTCTCAAACCAGAAATTACTATCAACTTAAAAAGATTTAAATGTAAAAAAAAAACACAAACTATTAAATATATTAAGATAAAAAATCAAACGAGCTCTCTACAAGTTCTCTAAATAACCTTGCTACATCAATTGTTGACAGCAGAAAGCACAGAAGCAGAAAGGTCCTGCGCCAAGATTACATAAATTAATTATTAGCGAGTACAAAATTGCACCTTCAATACAAAATTTAAGAAAACCCACTGCTTTCCATGGACACGTGGATAGATGACGTGGAATTTCTTAAAAAGCATCTCAGGTTTTTTTCCTTAACGGGTAAAATCATCTATTTATCATCTGATTTCTCTTGTAAGAAAACCTTTCTGCTTTCCATTCAATTCAAAATTTAAGAAACCCAACTGCTTTCCATTGACGAGTGGATAGATGACGTGGAATTTCTTGAAAAGCATCTCAACCTTTTTGCCTTAACGGCTAAGTTGTGATCCCCGCTCCACTCAGGCTTTTTTCCAATTGTGATCCGCTCCTCTAACAGTCGATCCGCTCCATTAAATTGCCTTTAAACTTCTTCTATCATCTGTTTTCTCGTGTACCTGTTTGGTGCCTCTGTTTTTGTCTATATTTTCTCTGCTTTTGAAACTTGAATTTGATTTGTTGTATATGGATCAAGACCCGAATTGTTTCATTTCAAGGAATTTCATCTATGTGACAGTGACTCTATGCGTGGCTTTCTGTTCCGTCTATATGTCCGTACCTTGTAGCTTTTGATAGAGAAGATTGCATATTATTTCTGGCTTTTGATAGAGAAGATTGCATATTATTTATATCTGAATTTGATGAATGCAGGGATGCATGGACGAATGAGAGACGTTGTTGTTCAATGTTATCAATGGAGGTATTTACAGTGGAGAGATCGGAACAAGAGAGCCTTAACAACAGCGATATTTGTTGAAGCCATGACTGGTATGTTTTCTGTGTTTATTTTCATATTCACCGGAGTTTTTAATTTTATTGTTTTCCTCATCTAAGCCCATAAGCCATCCTATCAATCTGTCATTTCTGCATTTGATCTGATTTTCCTACCTTATTTTGACGTGATTTCCCCAGTTGTTTTTAATTATTTTTTTTAATAATATAATGGAATAAGTTTAAACAATCTTAGGGCTATTCGAGAAAATCCATATCTCAAAACAACAACTATGATTTACTATCTTTATGTATTTACAGGTTCGTGTGTGATCCACTTTCTCTATGTCTAAGAATGTGCAGTTCCGCTGTCATTATGCTGTCTCTTATTTTCAAAATGCTCATAAATACTCTCTCTGGTAAGTAATTATAACAAGTGGCTCTCTATTTGGCTCTGTATTTTGTATTTATTGTTGATCTCGCTTTCACTTTGGTGTTTCCTTTTGTTATTGTTATAGCTCCACTATTTTTAATGCTACAGCTCCAATATTTTTATTGCTTACAACTTCAATATTGAATCATTCATGGTGGATATATTAAGTTATTTTCCAACTTTGAGCAGTACATTGCATGTATCATTTACTTGAAGCTTAAAAACAGCAATCTAGATCTTATTTTTAGAAGTTCAAATTATTTTAGCTCATTGGATTTATTCAACCACTTACCCTATAGTTAACTGATCATTTACTTGAAGCATAAAAATGGCAATCTAAATCTTATTTTCAAAAGTTCAAATTAAATTAACTCATTGGATTTATTCAACCACTTACCCTATAGGTAATCCCTCAGCAAGCTCACGAAAAATTTGAGTGGATAGTTTTAACTCATAGCCTTTCAGTTTTAAATTTCTCTCTCATCATCCTTTCATTTTCTTTGCTATAGCTAACAAAGTACCTTTATATAATTATAGCCATTTTTTTTCTGCAATTTGTGTGATATCATGTTTTAAGAAAGCTGCAAGTTGTGTATCTATCTTCGAAAGATGGATAAACCTAATTTCTCTTCATTAATCTCTACATATCAATTGTCTCCCATCCAACAACCCTTGCCTTCCTTTCACCCTTCTTCACTTTCTATTTGGGATTTAAATTTATTTGTAAATGTACTAAGTAGAGAAATTTATTTATTTTTACTTTTTTATTATTTTTGATAAATTTTACATAATCCCATGGCAAGGATTAATTTACAGATTTCTCACATGTTCACTCATCATCTTCCTAATCTTTAAACTATTTTTATTTATTTTTGGTCTTAGTGTGTAGACATGCAATGAACGTATCATGGTACATTTTTACACTTTCCTCGTTACAATGAATGATTCTCTATTTTGTGTTTACTTTAATTCTTATTTTGCTTTGGCAATTTTTAGTATATAATTTTAATATTTCGCATAAAAATAGATAATATTAAGATATAAATAAATATATTTACTAGAAGTTACTTCTCCACATTATTTATGTTTTAAAAGTTCCTCAACAAGTAATCAATTAATTTATCCACTTCACATCTAGATTTATTAGATCCTCCTAAGACAAGCTTATATGATTCTATTTTCCTATTAACCACCATTGATTTCCCTGACCAATGTAACTAAGAAATGTGAATTGAATTTTTTTAGTGATTTATTATATTTATATTGTTTAGTTGTATTCGTGCTCATGTAATTGTTTATTGATTTGAAATTATATAATATGAAATGAATATTTTTGCAAATTGAAATTTTTGTTTTATATATGGTTGTTTATAATGTAAAATGATATCCATTATTTAATTACATATTTTTTCTTATTTTTTTAAATGGTAAAATGTAAAACAAATTTATTCATGAATATAATTGTTTTATTTATTTAAAATATATGAAATAAATGCATTTGTTTACTTAAATATAAAAAGGAGAGAAAGAGAGAGAGAGAGAGAGCGAGGGAGGGAGGGACAATAGGAGAAAGAGAGAGTGAGAGGGAGGGAGGGAGAGGGAGGGATAGCAAGAGAGCGAGGGAGAGCAAGAGGGAGGGAGGGAGAGAGATGGAGGAAGAGCGAGTAGGAGGG
>CM062818.1:779086919-779094419 GCA_031772625.1 Pinus tabuliformis
TTAAATTGTTCTCTATATAGCAATCCAGAGATGTGGTTCACTCTCAACCATAAATAGAATATTTCCATGTATATGTCAAATAATATAATTCTATATAGGAGAGAAATAAAATAATTAAATGTATATAAAACAATTGAAAGAAATAAATTATTGTGGTTAAAACATTTTTAGTGGTCTTAGTATTGTATGTTTTTGGTCTATTTTTTGGTATATTCTCTAGTCAATTTTGTCTGAAATCCAACAAGGATTTGTTGAGATTGTGTGCCAAGAAGATTTTCAAAGTCCTTAAATCCATTTATATGATGGAAAATTATATACACATTTGGATTTATAAGTATATGGATCAAATCTCTTAGGGTGATTTTTTTTTTAATGTTTTGTTTTTAAAATATGTTTGAAGTTAAGAAATTTGATTTCTCTAGATGTTTATTAGATCTTTTGTTAAGATAAATATATATTAAATAATAATAAAAATAAACACAAAATTAATTTTACTTCAAGTATATTTTTAAATATTATATAAAATTAAACATCAAACCTAAAATTAATTAAGAATAAATAGTCTTAAATGCCTAAAATGTATATAAGCAATTAAATAAAAATAAAAATAAAAATAAATAATCTTAAATACCTAAAATGTATATAAGAAATAGTTGTAGCTACATTTAAATACAATAGATAAATTAAATTGCCAATATAGAAATTTCATTAAATTGCATAAACATTTAAATACAATGCATAAATTAAATTGCCAATATGAAAATTACATAAATTAAATTAAATTGCCAATATAAGAATTACAAATATCACATTTACAGTTATTAAGTTTAACTTCATCTTGGCCTTTAGTTGCAAATCATATTAAAATAGCATTATAAATGAGGAAGTTACATTAAATTGCATAAACATTTAAATACAATGCATAAATTAAATCACCAATATAAAAATTACATAAATTAAATTAATTCTTCAAT
The DNA here is from genome assembly GCA_031772625.1 of Pinus tabuliformis. NCBI lineage: Eukaryota > Viridiplantae > Streptophyta > Pinopsida > Pinales > Pinaceae > Pinus > Pinus tabuliformis. The sequence continues at coordinate 779,087,894 of CM062818.1, forward strand.
ATAAAAAACACAGATATCACATTGACAATAATTAAGTTTAACCTCTAGTTGCAAATCATATTAAAATAGCATTATAAATGAGGATATTACATTAAATTGCATAAACATTTAAATACAATGTATAAATTAAATTTCCAATATAAAAAGTACATAAATTAAATTAAATTGCCAATATAAGAATTACAAATATCACATTTACAATCATTAAGTTTAACCTCAGCTTGACCTTTAGTTGCAAATCATATTAAAATAGCATTATAAATGAGGAAATTACATTAAATTGCATAAACATTTAAATACAATGCATAAATTAAATTGCCAATATAAAAATTACATAAATTAAATTAAATTGTCAATATTAGAATTACAAATATCACATTGACAGTAATTAAGATTAACCTCTAGTTGCAAATCATATTAAAATAGCATTATAAATGAGGAAATTACATTAAATGGCATAAACATTTAAAACATTTAAATATAAAATATTACATAAATTAAATTAAATTGCCAATATAAGAATTACAAATATCACATTTACAGTGGTTAAGTTTAACCTCATCTTGACCTCTAGTTGCAAATCATATTAAATAGCATTACAATCAAACCAGCAATATCTAATAACTTGAAAAGTTTTAATCTATTCGTATTGAAATGTAATTCGTATTGAAATGTAAAAGAAGACACGCTAAAACTAAAAGTATTGAATGCACTAAGATGAAAAAAAAAATATGTGAGAATTTGTGCTTCTCAAACCAGAAATAGCTATCAACTTAACAAGTTTTAATCTATTCATATTGAAATATAAAGAAAGACATGCTAAAAGTATTGAATGCATTAAGATAGATTGTGATCAGCTAGGTAGAGACGAAGAGTGAGAGGGATAGGGAAAGAGAGGGATAGGGAGAGAGAGGGAGAGGGATAGGGATAGGGATAGGGAGAGAGATGGGTTGGGAGGGAGGCAAATAAAGATAGAGTTGTAGTGAGGAGAGAGAGATGGACATTGAGAGTGATATATAATGAGGGAGGAAGGGAGAGAGATATAGATTTGGAGAGAGTGAGAGAGAAAAGGGGATGGGAAGAGAGAAATGGAGTGTGAGAGTGATAGAAAATGTCAGATTAATGGAGATAAGAAAGGTAGATATGGAGAGAGGGGGGTGAGACAAAGAGATAGTGAATGATAGAGGGAGGTAGATAAAGATAAAGTTGGAGAGGGAAAAGAAAGAGAGAGAGAGAAAGAGTGAGGGAGGTGGAAGAGCATATAGAGATGGAGTGATGGCAGAGAGAGAGAAAGATATATAATATAGGATCCCGACTATTTTTAGAAGAATTATAGGCATTAAAATAGTGAATAACATAAGAAAGAAAAAATAATAATATTTTTAGAATCCTCATGGATGCTTTTAAAAAAATGGTAAGATAAGTTGATCCCAAGACCATAATGCAACCCGTTGTGTCTTGTCCCTATCAATTGTTAACAAGATAATATGAAAAAATCCATTTGTTAAAACACACATCTTAGCTCATTAAATACAATGTCAAAACCCTTGGAATGCATTCTATTATACAATATTTCCTTGACAAAGGGACTTCACTAGTAGGCTACATCATTCTAATATGAAGTTAGTTGAAGTAGTTAAGGAACTAGTGAAAAAATTCTAGTATGAGAACATTAAACCTTCCTCTTACGAAAAAGATGTAATAAAATTAAGGAGTTCTATGAATCGTGAAAACAACATTAAACATGTTAGTGACATGACATGAATAGAGGCGTATAATAGATTAAAGAATGCATATGTTAGAAATAATGGAAACTAGGACACTACTAGGGGGGTGGGGTGAACTAGGTGTAGAACCATAAGCACCGAACTGAGTGTTGAACCATAAGTACCAAACTGGGTGCAAAACCATGAGTACTAAAGTGGGTGCAAAACCATTAGTACTAAAGTGGGTGCAAAACCATAAGAAGCTAACTGGAGTTGTAGCTTCATTTAAATACAATGCATAAATTAAATTGCCAATACGAAAATTACATAAATTAAATTAAATTGCCAATATAAGAATTACAAATATCACATTTATAGTAATTAAGTTTAACCTCATCTTCACCTTTAGTTGCAAATCATATTAAAATAGTATTATAAATGAGGAAATTACATTAAATTGCATAAACATCTAAATACAATGCATAAATTAAATTGCCAATATAAAAATTACATAAATTAAATTAAATTGTCAATATAAGAATTACAAATATCACATTGACAGTAATTAAGTTTAACCTCTAGTTGCAAAAAATATTAAAATAGCATTATATGAGGAAATTACATTAAATTGCATAAACATTTAAATACAATGCATAAATTAAATTGCCAATATAAAAATTACATAAATTAAATTAAATTGCCAATATAAAAATTACAAATATCACATTTACAGTGATTAAGTTTAACCTCATTTTCACCTCTAGTTGCAAATCATATTAAAATAGCATTATAATCAAACCAGAAAAATGTGTCAACTTAAAAAATTTTAATCCATTCTTATTGAAATGTAAAAATAAACACGCTAAAACTAAAAGTATTGAATACATTAAGATGAAAACAAATCATAAAATATGTGAGAATTTGTGCTTCTCAAACCAGAAATTACTATGCACTTAACAAAGTTTTAAATGTAAAAAAAAAAAAAAAATATTAAATGTATTAAGATAAAAAATCAAACGAGCTCTCTGCAAGTTCTCTAAATAACCTTGTTACATCAACTGTTGACAGCAGAAAGCACAGGAGCAGAAAGGTCCTGCGCCAAGATTACATAAATTAATTATTAGCGAGTAAGAAAGATTGCACCTTCAATACAAAATTTAAGAAAACCCCACTCCTTTCCATGGACACGTGGATAGATGACGTGGAATTTTTTAAAAAGCATCTCAGGCTTTTTTCCTTAACGGGTAAATTGTGATCCGCTCCTTTAAAGGTCGATCAAACTTTTTTGTTATATCATCTGTTTATCATCTGATTTCTCTTGTAAGAAAACCTTTCTGCTTTCCATTCAATTCAAAATTTAAGAAAACCCAACTGCTTTCCATTGACGAGTGTATAGATGACGTGGAATTTCTTAAAAAGCATCTCAGGCTATTTTCCTTAACGGCTAAGTTGTGATCCCCTCTTACAAACCTTTCTGCTTTCCATTCAATTCAAAATTTAAGAAAACCCAACTGCTTTCCATTGACGAGTGGATAGATGACGTGGAATTTCTTGAAAAGCATCTCAGGCTTTTTTCCTTAACGGCTAAGTTGTGCTTTTTTCCTTAACGGCTAAGTTGTGATCCCCGCTCCACTCAGGCTTTTTTCCAATTGTGATCCGCTCCTCTAACAGTCGATCCGCTCCATTAAATTGCCTTTAAACTTCTTATATCATCTGTTTTCTCGTGTACCTGTTTGGTGCCTCTGTTTTTGTCTAAATTTCTCTGATTTGTTGGATATGGATCAAGACCCAAGTTTTTTCATTGCAAGGAATTTCATCTATGTGACTGTGACTCTATGCGTGGCTTTCTGTTCTGTCTATATGTCCGTACCTTGTAGCTTTTGATAGAGAAGACTGCATATTATTTGTGGCTGTGACTCTGTTTTGGGTGCCTCTGTTTCTGTCTATTTTTTCTGTCTATATTTTCTCTGCTTTTGAAACTTGAATTTGATTTGTTGTATATGGATCAAGACCCGAGTTGTTTCATTTCAAGGAATTTCATCTATGTGACTGTGACTCTATGCGTGGCTTTCTGTTCGGTCTATATGTCCTTGTAGCTTTTGATAGAGAAGATTGCATATTATTTCTGGCTTTTGATAGAGAAGATTGCATATTATTTATATCTGAATTTGATGAATGCAGGGATGCATGGACGAATGAGAGACGTTGTTGTTCAATGTTATCAATGGAGGTATTTACAGTGGAGAGGTGGGAACAAGAGAGCCTTAACAACAGCGATATTTGTTGTAGCCATGATTGGTATGTTTTCTGTGTTTATTTTCATTTTCAGCGGAGTTTTTAATTTTATTGTTTTTTCTCATCGAAGCCCATAAGCCATCCTATCAATCTGTCATTTCTGCAATTGATCTGATTTTTCTATCTTATTTTGACGTGATTTCCCCTCAGTTGTTTTTAATTATTTTTTTTAATAATATAAGGGAATAAGTTTAAACAATCTTAGGGCTATTCGAGAAAATCCATATCTCAAAATAACAAAGTCTCATCTGCCAAATTTTTAAACTATGACTTACTATCTTTATGTATTCACAGGTTTGTGTGTGATACACTTTATGTATTTACAGGTTTGTGTGTGATACACTTTCTCTATGTATAAGAATGTGTAGTTCAGCTGTCATTATGCTGTTTCTCATTTTCAAAACGTTCATAGATACTACTCTCTGTGGTAAGTAATTATAACAAGTGGCTCTCTATTTGGCTCTGTATTTTGTATTTATTGTTCATCTCGCTTTCACTTTGGCTTTTCTTTTTGTTATTGTTATAGCTCCACTATTTTTAATGCTACAGCTCCAATATTTTTATTGCTTACAACTTCAATATTGAATCATTCATGGTGGATATATTAAGTTATTTTCCAACTTTGAGCAGTACATTGCATGTATCATTTACTTGAAGCTTAAAAACAGCAATCTAGATCTTATTTTTAGAAGTTCAAATTATTTTAGCTCATTGGATTTATTCAACCACTTACCCTATAGGTAACTGATCATTTACTTGAAGCATAAAAATGGCAATCTAAATCTTATTTTCAGAAGTTCAAATTAAATTAACTCATTGGATTTATTCAACCACTTACCCTATAGGTATTCGGTCAGAAAGCTCACGAAAATTTGAGTGGATAGTTTTAACTCATAGCCTTTCAGTTTTAAATCTCTCTCTCATCATCCTTTCATTTTCTTTGCTATAGCTAACAAAGTACCTTTATATAATTATAGCCATTCTTTTCTGCAATTTGTGTGATATTATGTTTTAAGAAAGCTGCAAGTTGTGTATCTATCTTCGAAAGGTGGATAAACCTAATTTCTATTCATTAATCTCTACATATCAATTGTCTCCCATCCAACAACCCTTGCCTTCCATTCACACTTCTTCACTTTCTATTTGGGATTTAAATTTATTTGTAAATGTAATAAGTAGAGAAATTTATTTATTTTTAGTTTCTTATTATTTTCGATAAATTTTACATAATCCCATGGCAAGGATTAATTTACATATTTCTCACATGTTCACTCATCATCTTCCTAATCTTTAAACTATTTTTATTTATTTTTGGTCTTAGTGTGTAGACATGCAATGAAGGTATCATGGTACATTTTTACACTTTCCTCGTTGCAATGAATGATTCTCTATTTTGCGTTTACTTTAATTTTTATTTTGCTTTTGCAATTTTTAATATATAATTTTAATCTTTTGCATAAAAATAGATAATATTAAGATATAAATAAATATATTTACTAGAAGTTACTTCTCCGCATTATTTATGTTTTAGAAGTTCCTCAACAGGTAATCAATTAATTTATCCACTTCACATCTAGATTTATTAGATCCTCCTAAGACAAGCTTATATGATTCTATTTTCCTATTAACCACCATTGATTTCCCTGACCAATGTAACTAAGAAATGTGAACGGAATTTTTTTAGTGATTTATTATATTTATATTGTTTAGTTGTATTCGTGCTCATGTAATTGTTTATTGATTTGAAATTATATAATATGAAATGAATATTTTTGCAAATTGAAATTTTTGTTTTATATATGGTTGTTTATATTGTAAAATGATATCCATTATTTAATTACATATTTTTTCTTATTTTTTTAAATGGTAAAATGTAAAACAAATTTATTCATGAATATAATTGTTTTATTTATTTAAAATATATGAAATAAATGCATTTGTTTACTTAAATATAAAAAGGAGAGAAAGAGTGAGAGAGAGAACGAGGGAGGGAGGGACAATGGCAGAAAGAGAGAGTGAGAGGGAGGGAGGGACAATGGCAGAAAGAGAGAGTGAGAGGGAGGGAGTGAGAGGGAGGGAGAGGGAGGGAGGGAGAGAGGGAGGCAGATTGAGAGAGGGAGAGAGATGGGAGAGGGGGATAGGTAGAAAGAGAGAGAGAGAGTCATATGGAGGGAGAGAGAGAGAGAGGTGGAGAGAGAGGGATGGAAGGTAGGAGAGAGGGAAGGAGGGAGTGAGAGATGGAGAGAGGGAGGGAGGGAGGGAGAGAGGGAGGATGGGAGAGGGGGATAGGTAGAAAGAGAGAGAGAGTCATATGGAGGGAGAGAGAGAGAGAGGTGGAGAGAGAGGGATGGAAGGTAGGAGAGAGGGAAGGAGGGAGTGAGAGATGGAGAGAGGGAGGGAGGGAAGAGATGGAGAGAGGGAGGGAGGGAGGGGGAGAGAGAGGGAAGGAGGGAGGGGGAGAGAGAGGGAGGGAGGGAGGGGGAGAGAGAGGGAGGGAGGGAGGGGGAGGGGAGGGAGGGAGGGAG
>CM062818.1:779099419-779136919 GCA_031772625.1 Pinus tabuliformis
AGAGAGGGGGGAGAGAAATAGAGGGTGGGATGGGGGGGCGGGACGGTTGAGATAGAGAGAGATAGATATAGGGCGAGAGACAGAGAGCGAGAGAGAGATGGGGGAGAGAGAGAGATGAGAGAGAGGGAGATAGAGAGAGCGAATGTGTGTGTGTGTGAGAGAGAGAGAGAGAGAGAGAGAGAGATGGGAGAGAAGGAGAGAGAGAGAGATAGAGAAGAGAGAGCAAGAGCGAGGGGGAAAGAGAGGGAGCTCCAGAGAGAGCACTAGTAGAAAATGAGAGATTGGTGACTACACGACTAAAAAAGTTAGTCACCATAACTATTTCAAGTGAATTACTACTAAATTTGATCAATTTTAAGTGATCCAACTAAAAAAAACTATCTTAAACGACTAATTTAGTCTAGGGATAAAATAAACGACTAGATAATAAGTGGCCCAAATAAAAGCGACTAACTGAAATAACTAATTTAGTCCAGGAATAAAATATATGAGTAGATAATAAGTGAAAAAATAAAAAATGATTAACATAAATGAATACTATAGTCCAAGAATAAAAATATGACCAACTAACAAGTACAACAAGTATGTGAATTAGTCACTTATGCTAGTCATTTTTAATTGTGTCACTCCATAAATGGAAAATTGAAATGTTGATACTGAAGTGTTACATTTCACTAAATTTTAACATTGCATATGGATTTAGTGACCCCCATAAGAGGTCCTCTAAATCCATCAAAAGGGTCTCTTAATCCATCTACACTGTTAAAATTTAGAGACACTTTTAAATTTGTTTACAATGTTAAAATTTAGGAGGATGGATTCAACGACCAGGGGTCTATCAATCCATCTATTATGCTAAAATTATAATTTTTTTATACAATATAAAGTATAAGTTTACAATATATAGTAGTTTTATACTCCCTTCGGAAGAAGGGACAAGAAAAGAGTTTGAAACTTTAATAAGAATTTGTTCCTCATATATTAAAGAGATGGCACACTATTTGTTGTGGGGATTTTGTGGTGTTGTTACATACCATGGTTGATTATTGCACTAGATTCATAGAGACAATGATTTTATTAATTTGAATTCAAAATATTTTGATTTAAACTTGGTCAATTAATATAAATATAGATTACTCTAAAGCTATATTATTATATAATGAGAAGATCATATTTTCGATCGATTAATTTGACTTGGGTCTGGAGCTGCCGCCATGGTTTCTCAGAACGCCCATGATGCAATCGGATGTGAGATCCGCAGGCACAGATCAAGGGATCTATCCCTCTCAGAAGACGCTCAGGCTGATTATTTGGGGATTGATGGGGCTGCAAACAAGACTACGCATGCGGATCTCTGGGTAGAATGTCCTGAAGCAGCGCGGCATCAGGTCCTCGTTTACACAAAACGCCCATGGAGCCATCCTCTGACTGACGGTGCAGCAGCCAAGGGCGCTCCAGCAGAGCCCCTTGATGCGTATTCTCAGATACGGGTTACAGGGAAGGAAAAGACTGCGTCTAAGGGCGATATGCCTCCTCCGCAAATAAGGCAAATCCAAGATTCGAATACCAAACCTCTTGCATGCTGCCTCTCTTCACAGATCGGCAATGGAAAGGGGCATTCGGTTTTTTCTGCATCCTTTCAGATACAAATCAAGCTCATAACAGGTAAAACTATGCTACAATGGGTTAACCAGTCGGATCTAGTGCAGAATCTCAAGTATACACTGAGCATCAAACTGGGAATCCCCTCTGCAGCTCAACGGCTTCTCCATGAAGGTAAACAACTTGAGGACCCCTATCCCCTCTCTTTTTTCGGTATAAAGAAAGATGCATGCATTATTTTATCCCTTCGTTTGAGGGGAGGAGCGGCAGGAGAGTCATCCTCAGCTAAAGTATTCTCTTACAAAGAAGCAGTCCATGCTAATAAGCCTGAAAAGACAGATCCGCCAGTTCAGGCTCCTCCCAAGCCCTTTCTGGTTGACAAATCGGAAGAGGTCCCCTCTGTTGAGATCTCTTACCCTGACTTAGCAGATGACACCCAGCAATTTGCTGAAAGAGCCATCATCTGCAGATTCAATGGTCTATGGCCACGCTCAAAGGATCTTTATGACTGGATCAAGGACAACTGGACGCACCGATGCAAGATCTACTTCTGCGCAAAAGGGTATTTTATAGTATTGTTCGAAAATCTCGAGGACTACAATGATGCCTTAGAAGAAGGCCCTTGGTTCATGGGTTCAGCAGGCCTCTTCTTAACTCCATGGTTCCCAGACTTTGATCCAGTTTCTGCAGTTATCACAAAAGCTCCTGTCTGGATCAGACTCCCAAACCTTCCAATTCACCTGTGGCGCACTGAGGTATACAGGCAAATAGGCAACACTTTGGGTAGTTTCTTAATGGGAGATTACAAGAGGGAAATGCAGGGTCTTTACACATATGCCAGAATCTGTGTGGAGCTAGATTTAAGCAAGGGATTGCCAGAGCAAATCAATCTTAAAATCAAGGACTCAGTTTGGACTCAGTTTCTAGACTACGAGAACACTGCTTTTAGGTGTCGCCATTGTCACCTTACAGGACACCTGCAGAACTCTTGCCCATCGCTGACAGCAAGATCGAAAAAGGGACTCAATGCAAAAACCAAGCCCAAGCGTTGGGCTCCCTGCCCTCCTCAGCCGACTGGAAACCCCAGCTCCCCAGGTTCGAAGGATGGGGACAGCGATTCAGAACCAGACCAGGAACCACAGCCGATGGATCCTCCCATGGATACCATGGGCCATTCCCCGGGCACAGCTATCGCCCTGAAGCGCAGCCATGAGACCTCCTCAGAATCCGAAAAGGAATTTCAGATATCAGAGTTTCCCAGTCTTCAAGTTGTCCTAGCTCACCCTCCCCAGGATGGCTGGACCAAAGTCAACAAAAAGAAAGGGAAAAAACAATGCGTTGCAGCTACTACCCCCATGGGGTAAAGATTATTTGATTTGTTTGTAATTATTTGCTATCTGCTGTTGCCTTTAGTTTGAATCTTTTTATCGGGACCGAGGTTGATGGATACATCATTTCCGGTCTACCGGTCTCTTGCTTCTCCTGATTGTACAATATTTTCTACCTAATAGAATTAGTCTTTACCAAGAAAAAAAAAGCTATATTATTATATAAATAATTCTATAGATATATACATTACAAAGAATGTGCACAAATTCTAATAGCGCATTCACATTATAAGAATATGCACACACTATTATTAGAAAATAATACACAGTCACCATTCTTGTTGCTCTTTATGTAGAATCGCATGCCATGGCTCTCATATCCAAGTTGAAATCACAATATCGCTTAGAAAGTATATATGTAATTGAGAGTTACTTCATGTTACTTGTACTCTATAAACTTTATTTAGAACCCAAGACCCTTTTTCTCCTCGTTGAAAATAGTACATTCCCGAGACCCAGAAACCATATTATCATGAAACCATACCAATGATGACAAAAATACCCTTAGAATCCAAACATCCCGATAGATATTATGATATTAAGTGTGGTAATTCAAAATAATTGTTTCGTGGGACCTTATTCCCTGGTCTGAGTTCGCTTAATGTATCATGGTAGATGTCGGTCACTCCAAATCCAAGTCACAAAAAGGTTAAGAACATGTACTACATAGAAAAAACAAAAGTCCAACACTTCAGAGAAGGTAGGCATCGAATAATGAAGAAGATCGACTAGGATTTTGGATCTTTGTGCAGAGCCCAATAGTGATAATAACAATTTGGAGATGGAGCCTGGTTACTCTGTAATTATCGAGACACCAATAGCAACCATCAAATCTTAACCAAGCTCACAAACTGAACGAGAAATATGATTACCATAAAAAATGTGGTTTCTGAGAAAGAAAGTAATAGAGGTAGCATATGAGGATGAGTGTTGAAATCGTAGAAGCAGTGATTTAGGAAACAATGCCTCAATGAATAAAACACGAGTGAACAAAGCCATGCCACTATTGGGGGGATCGAGTTGCAAGTGATGGACTAAGGATCAAGAGATTTCAATGCACACTGCTTATTGCACAATCAAGTCCGTACCAATTTCTGAAAGGAGATACCCAAGTTGGTATGCCCAAATCTACGCAATGCCCTCTCTCTTGCAGTTTTTTTTCCTTTTTGGGGGGATTTTTGTGTTTACCCCATTTTTTTTGCTCAGGGTGAGTGGGGAATGCATGGAATCTAATTAAAAATAAATAAATTATATCATGCCAAGAAAAACTAAACCTAGGGTATTATGTAGGGTTTATCGAATTCTGCTCTATTGAAAGTTCACTTCAACATAATTAATGCAATTTTTTTCAATAAATTATGAAGATCCAAGACCCCAAAAGGCACTAAAAGAGCCTCATGTGACTTCTCTATCCTTAAAATAATATTTCAAAGAAATATTTGATATCCCTCTAAACGACAATGAAAATGCTGGTTAAGGAAGTCAATATTTTTAAAACGGTAGGAAAAACATATCATAACTTAGTTCTCAAACTAGTAATGGGAAAACCATTACTAACAGGTTGATGCGTCATCATTATTCAAGGAAAGCCACACCACTTGGAATAACTCGTTGGTGGTCTCTAAGGAGGAAAACTTTCACATATGCCAAGTGCCTCTGGGTCTTGAGTTGTTGACTTGCTTTATTCCATTTGAGAAGGATGAGTTGTTAATAAAATAGAAACAATTTTAGGTTATACTCCAGGGCCAAGGTACTCAATATGTTTGCAATCAATTTTTCTCTTTATATTATTCTAATTCATTTCAATTAACTTCTCAAAGAAAAATAGAAACGTATTTATGTTATTCTTTGGTTTGTTTTCTTTTTTTTATTATTCTTAGTTGGTTGGGCTCAGGGCTAAAATACAACCTCACATTTAGTCAGCATCCACATTCTGTCCTTGTATGTTCATGGACTTGAAACTAGTTTGCATCATAAAGTGTTTATTGCATCCTGGGGATATTTCGTCTTTACTTTGTTTTTGTTGTTAGGGTAAGTGGGGAACACATATAATAAGTTACATCAGGCCAAAAAAAAACTTAACCTGGGGTAGTCTATAGGGTTTACCAATTCTATTCCCTTGAAAGTTCATTTTAGCATAATTAACATAACCATTCTTAATAAATTATGAACATCCAATACCCCAAAAGGCACTAAAATTACCTTAGGGTATCTACCCTACCCTTAAAAGAAGTTTCCAAAAAAAAATTCCAATACCCCTCTAATCGATAATGGCAATGTTGAGAAGATTTTTCAATGAAAATCACATCATGATACATTTGTCGATGCGTTTTGAACCAACAAGTGTGGTTCATCATCAGGGCAAGTTGAAGAACCAGACCATGGCAGCAGATTAAATAGAGAGAGCGGATCATCCAACGGCTATATTGGACTATGAAACAACTATATTTGACCAAGAAACAACTAAGTTTGACCAAGAAACTGTACCTGGACCGAGGGATAGGGATAGGGAAATTCAAAAGTTAGTTTGGTTAATTTTATTATTCTATATGATTAAATTTAATTATTTATGAGAGTAAACTAATAATAGTTAAATAGAAGAATATAAACTAATATTATTAAATAAATAAATAATGTTTATTAAAGGTTCACTTAATTAGTTAGCTAGAGTAAAAATTATTAGATCCTAGTATATTTATATTCAAGGGACCACCGTTCTTTGAATTTTTCTTTATTAAGTTGAAGCCTATTTAATTATTACTTTATATTAATAATTAACAAAATTTTAATTTAACTTAATATAATTAAGGAGTATAAAATAATATATTTATTATTAATGTTAAAGTTTTTTTCCCCTGGGAAAAAGTCGTAATTTTCATTAAAGTTAAGAAAATTACATTTTGCAGATGCCGAAGCATATTCAAAAGCAGGCTTATGCCTGTCGAGTTCATTGTAGCTACTATATATATATAAGTCTCCACGCAGGGAGCATGAAAATAAGTCAGTTCTATGTTCAAAATTTGTGCTTAGCTCTTCGTAGAGAGCAATATATACTGTAATATAAACAAAAAGACGTGTTGTTATTGCTGTATCTACATACTGAAAAAGCAAAAATATCTTCATATGTATATGGAATTATAGCCCATCATTCCAATTGTTCATCAAATGGCCGATGATAGTACTGATAAAAGGTACCATCGTTGTCCTCCTGGATCCACCAGTCCTCCCCTATTTTGTGCGCTGCCTCTTTGGAGAGCTGATCTGCAATGGTGTTTTGTTCCCTGTAGATGTGGTGACAGACAAAAGATTCAAATGACATAATCAATCTCTTAGCTTCGTCAAGTATATGTCTTAAAGCAAATGCATGACAATGAGATGCATTATTGAGCCAATTGCAAACAACTTTGGAATCGCCAAAAATCTGTAAGTGTCTGCATTGTTTTAGGATAGCAAAATGAATAATATGCTTGGCTGTGATGAGTTCTGCATAGTTGTTTGTGCCTCTGCCAAGGTTAATTTGAATCTTGTAGCAGTGTCTGTCGTTTAGGTGAAGTATGGCGCCCCCCCCCCACACCCATCATCTTGGGCTGAGCCATCAAAAAAAGCCCAGGGCTTTGTGTGATCAATGGGGATAGGAGTGAGAGTTCTCGGTGCAGTGGCAGGGTCCTCTTCAGGTAATAAGTTGTAATCTGCCACAGTATGAAGAATGATCGAAGGCCAGTGTGGCCTCTTCAATTGGAAGATGGATTGGTTACGAGCTATCCATATAGCCCAACAAATCAGCAGAGGTAGGTTCTTGGCCTTGCCTGTATGCTCTAAGCACCAGTTAGACCAAGCCTCCTGAAGGGTGATCCCATGCCATTGCTTCAACTGCGGGAAATGTGATGAAATGGACTGCCAGAAGTTAATGGTCGAGCAGCAAGTGAGAAACAGGTGCTCTGTGCTCTCCTCAGCATTAAGACAAAGATGACAGCGAAATGGTCCATAGAAGGATCGTTTCATGAGATTAGAACCTGTGGGGATCTTATCAAAGATGATATTCCACATTAGAAGTCTTGTCCTGGGCGCAACCTTGAGTTTCCATATCGACTTCCAAGTGGGAAGGATATCAGGTGGTTTGTGTGGCTCCATAAGTTTGAGGTATCCCAGCTTGGGTGAGTACGCACCATGTTTAGCATGTGCCCAGATAATCTCATCTGGTCCCTCCATAAGTCTGAAATTAGCTTGAGTGAGAGCAGAAATATAATCCTTCCAATCGTCAAACCATTGGTGAGGCAGATTTAGAGTTCTGGCAGATAACCAAGCCTGCAGGAGGAATGAGGAATTAGCTTGGTCACCAATGTGTTTGATAAATATGATTCCTCTGTCATGGAGATAGCGAATAAGATCAGCCGGCAGTCTGTGGGCATTCCCGCATCCAACCCAGGTGTCCACACCAATACGAACTGCATTCCCTTCTTTTATCCGCCAAGTGATGCCTTCTCTCAACAGTGGAATTGAATCAATGACAGCTTTCCAGATGTTGGAGAAGTGATTATTGTGTCCATGTCTGGTACAGAACCAATCTAATATAGGCAGTGGCTTAATGTACTTAGAATAAGCCACCCTGGTCCAGAGACTGTCTGCAGTGAGTAAACTCCATCCGAGTTTGGCTGCCAGAGCTTTAGAGAAGATAGCCAGTCTCTTAATGCCCCATCCTCCCCAGCTCTTAGGCTTAGTAATGGTCTCCCATTTCACCCATGCAAAAATGCGCCCTGGCTGGTGCCCTTTCCAAAGGAATCTGCAGCATATGCTCTGAAGCCGGTTCAGTATGCCCCTTGGTATCCAAGCCAGGGCCATCCAGTACACAGGTGTAGCCTCAATGACCGCTTTAATGAGAACAAGTCTTCCGGCTCTCGAAAGATATTTGTGGTACCAGACTTGAAGCCTCTTCTCTACTTTGGAGATGAGCCATAACCAGTCTGCAATTTTATAGCCCGATGGCTTCAATCTAAACCCCAGATACTTAATTCCATCCGATAATTCCATGGTGACAAATGGGAATCGCTGTGAGGCATAGTTGATTTCATGTGCCGAGCATCCAACTGATGTAATAGTGGATTTGTTATTGTTAATCTGCATCCCCGTGGCCTGCTGGAAAAGTAGGAAGGAGTTATGAAGAGAGGAGGAGTCACCAATACTGCCATTAAGGAAGATGAGAATATCATCAACGAATAAGAGATGAGTAAGGAAGAAATTATCCACTATTTTGATTCCAGTGATTAGGCGTCGATCTCTGGTGGATGAGATTATCCTACTCAGCCCTTCCATAATCAGGAGGAAGAGCAGAGGTGAGAGAGGGCATCCCTGCCTGAGCCCTCTCTCAGCAGAGAAGAAGGGAGTTGCTTCTCCATTGAGGAGGACGCTGTAAGATACATCAGTAATGCAGCTCATCATCCATTTGATAAAATCATATGGGAAACCAAGATGAGTGAGCAGCAATCTAAGGTACAACCAGTTTGTTCTGTCAAATGCCTTAGAGAGGTCTACTTTGAGAATCATGCCTTTCTGCTTCTTGATTTGTAGAGTATGCATGAGCTCCTGTGCTGTAGCTATGGCCTCATGGATCTGCCTGTGGTGAAGGAATGCAAACTGTTCTGATGATATATGCTGGGAGAGGATGGGCTTGAGACGGTTTGCTATAATCTTGGCAATAATCTTGTAAAGGCAGTTACAGAGTGATATGGGTCGGAAATCATCAAAAGAGGTCGGATCATCAGTCTTAGGAATGAGGGCGATGAAAGTGGATTTGATGGCTGATGATATTCGACCTCTTTTCCTGCTGTCCTCCACAATACTCAATAAATCTTGGCCCAGAATGTCAAAGAAAGAGATGTAAAATTCAATGGTCCATCCGTCTGGACCAGGGCTTTTGTCCTTTTTAAACCATTTCAGAGTTGCTTCCAGCTCATCCATGGTCACCTCCTTCAGAATCTCTTCCGAATTATCCTGGTCCACATATCTGGGAAAAAGCTCAGCCACTCTCATGATCTCCAGTATATTAACATTCCCTGGCGCCCTATAGATACCTCTAAAGTGATCGGTGGCCAGCCTGGCTAAATTCTGCTGATTGGAGATGGTGAGGCCATGCTCATCTTTTAATTCCCAAATAGTGTTGATGGCTTTCCGACCATTGGCAAATTTATGATAGAACTTTGTGTTATTGTCTCCCTCAGTGAGCCAAATAGCCCTGCTTCTCAATCTCATGCTCTCTTCTCTTTCCTTCAATATTTGAGATCGTTTAGCAATCAGAAGGTTATACTGCTCCTTACTCTCCGGGGAGTTGAAAGTTCCTAATGAAGTGTTTTCATACTCAGTGATGATCCTCTCGGCCTCCATGAGAGTGTGGTTATCCTGGATCCTCTTCTGATGTGCCCACTTTTTAGTAATCAGCTTGAGATCAGTTAACTTCCTGACAAAGCCAGTAGACAGATCCTCTTCTTCCCGAATTGGGTTGTTTTGCCAGTATTCATGGACCAGCTGAATGTATGATGGATCTTGTAGCCATGCAGCATTGAATTTGAAGGGGCTCTTAATTTTGTGAGTGAGGCCATCTACCTCCAGAAAGATAGGTCTGTGATCCGATAAGCCACCCGATCCTACCCATTGTCGAGCTCTGGGTAGATCATTATATAACCGTTCTTTAATGAGGAAGCGGTCGAGTCTTCTGGCCAAACTCTGATCTCCACTCCTATTATTAGTCCAGGTATACTGAAGTCTAGCAGAGGGTATGTCAACCCAGTGGTGGTCCTCCAAAAGGGAGGAAATGGAATCAGAGAGAGTATCCACTTGGGCCATATGCCCCCATGATTCACAATAGCCCAGGGAGAAATTAAGGTCCCCTCCCAAAATAATGTTATCAGCTTGAAAGAGCCCCCTTTCAAGAAGGGATCTCCAGAAAGTAAGTCGATCAGAACAGGGTCCATAGACATTTATTAAGCGGAGATCCCTTTCCAGTGAATGTTCATGAATGTCGATGCCTATGAACCCCTTGCCTCCCCAATAATTGCAGATGTCCATAGTCTTGTTGCAGACCCCAATAGCCAGACCCCCAGATCTGCCTGATGCATCAAGTGCATGGAAAGTCCAATTCGGGAGCCAAGTAGAAAGTGAGCGAATGAGGTGGTCCGCTGGGCAGAGGGTCTCCTGTAGAAAAATAATATCCAGACGATCCGAGGTTATTAACCTCCTGAGTGCTAGTTTTTTGGCTGAACTAGCAAACCCTCTACAGTTGTAAGAGAGGATTTTCATGAGGAAGGAGGGGGAGGGCCATCCTTCGCTCTAAGGGCCCCAAAAATGGTGTGTTGTCGCCCTAGGGCGACCTCCTCATCCGCAGTCTGCCTTGCTTTAGTGATACGGGATGGACGACCACGACTGGTCTTGTGGAGGGTGGGGGGACTAACAGGGTCAAGACCAATAACGTCCGGTCCTCTGTCTTTGATCCGAGGACGAAGGGAATAACGGGGAGATGGCTTGGAAAGTGCAGAGGTCGAAGTAATCAGAGGGGGGGGAGCCAATGGAGGAGGAGGCGGGATCGTGCAAGTGAGTGATGTATGTGCTTGAGTGAGTGAAGTTAATGTCACAGGGGGAACAGAGTGTGAAGTGACCGATGAAATGCAGGATGCATAAGATGTCAAAGAGTTAGGAGGAGATGACATACCCGTAACCGCTGTGTCCATCGGAGGGGTCAGTGTGTGCTCCTGAGCCTCTGAGGACGATGGCAGTGCCGGGGGAGGTGCAGCAGTCTCTAAACTTGCAGGTCCAGGTCCATCCTGGGGTGCATCTTCCCCTGGTGAGCGCTGATGGGTCACAAGAGGCTGAACCGGATGCTGATCCAGAGGTGTCGATCGGTTGATATCATCGACCTCTTCTTGCTCATTCCTTTGAGCTTTCCTTAGAAGCGGACAATCTCTATAGAGATGCCCTACTTTGTGGCATCTGCGGCAGCGATATGGGATGCCCTCATAGTCAATGATCTGCCTTCGCGCCGAATCTCTCCACTGTATAGTAATGTATTCATATAGTCCTCCCCGAGTATCCATGTAAATGAGAATCCTGGCATAAGCCATCATGCCCGTCTGTAGACAGGACTTGTCATAGCCCATATAAGTTCCGAGTGCATTGCCTATGCGCTTGAAAATTTCTTCAGACCAGTATTGAAGAGGGAGTCCAGGAAGTCGAATCCAGATAGGGCCAACCCCAATCTGCTCTGTCTCAGGATCAAATAAGGGTGTCCATCGCTTGAGGAGCACAGGTGCGTGGTCAAAGTGCCAATGTGAGGACAAAACCCAGTTAGTGTGATCGGCACGCGCGAACCTAAGTGCAAACCATCCCCTCACAAATGTCTGCACAAACGGGATATCAACCAAATGATGCCCCCAAATCTCAGTAGCCCAAGCCTTCAAGCGTGCCGCCGTATAGCTGCGTCCCCTGATGCGCCCGACCAAAACCCGGTCCGCAAAATCCATCGCTTCGCCCCACTGTATGTCCTCTTCCAGTCTGAGAAAATAATCAGCTTCTCTTGATTTGAAACACTTTGATTTCCTTCTAGGGCCGCCGGGGGGGATAGGGTTCCTCGGATTGCTAGAAGCCGGTGGAGGGAAATGAGCTGGTGCCGAAGGTTGAAAGGTTGCAGGGATACCAGCAGGAGAAACGTGAGAGAAACCGGAAATGGGGCCCGAGAGTGGGGGTACGGAGGAAAAACAGCCTGACGAGGGACCAAGGTAACCCACAGGACCAGATGAGGCAAGAACTAGGTTAGGGTTATGCGGATGGCGGTGAGATGAACCGACAGTCTGTGGGGTTAACCCTAGGGTAGGGTTTAGGCTACCAGCAACAAAACCCAGGGTCGCCGGAGAGTGGGGAGGCATCGAGAGGGCCGACGAGGTGGGGGGTTCGTCCGGGAGGACCACCGGCAGGGATCTGGAAGATTCGCCATGCGAAAACTGAGTGTAAACCCTAGAAAAATCATCGAAAAACATACCTTCTGAGCTGGCATTGGGGGTTCGCCAGATGGAAACCCCTTCCAAGGGGTCAGATGAGTAGTCCACGGTCTCCAGGTCCTCCATAGTTATCTGCTCCTCGGAACAGTGAGCGCTTTGCGGTGCAGTGAATCGCGGCGAAAACGACATGTAGCGGTTGAAGGTTGAAACCGCCGCTATGGTAAGCGATAAACAACAACAGGTAAACGAAATGACCCCTGAGAAGTCGTGTACCCAGATAGTGAAGGCGTTAAACAACTTCAGGATAACGTGAACCCCCGAGTGTCGAGAAACCGGACGGCGACAGGAACGGTAGAGTATCGGACGGCGGATGCACAGGTTAAGGTAAACGGAGCGAGTTACCAGCGACAACAGGGAGGTAAAGGTGAACGGAGCGGGTTACCAGCGTCTGCAGGGTTACAGAAACCCTAACCAAACCCTGTACGCACGGTAAACCCTCGCGGAGACCACATTGCTCCAAAAGACGTCTCTCTGTCTTTTTTATTTATGAGCAGATTGTCAAATTTTTCAGAATATTGCCTATGTTTTCTGATTAGATTTTTCAAGTGTTTTCTTAATGTTAAAGTTATATAAATATAAATTAATATTATTAATATTAAAGGAAATAATAAGAAAGATTAAAAAGGAGATTTTTAAATAAAAGTTAACCTACTTTGACTTAATACTAAAAGGAAGGGTCTAACCGATCTGAAATGGGGACCTAAAGGCTTCTTGTCAACTTACAAGAACCTCTCCCATTCCAAAGCTTAAACAATTTCCAAGATTTGTGCTTATGATTGATAATTTGCAGTATTAAAAGAACTCGAAATAGGTGTATGCATGTGTTTGCCTTTAACTGCTTAATTTCCTTAGGTTTATTTCCTTAAACTGATATACCAAAACACATAACAGTAAATGCAAGAAATAAACAAACCATAAAGACAACACGTTTAATTAGGAATTCACCCTGATATCTTGGGCTATGTCTCCATGAGCTCTAGTCAACTTGACTAGGCTCTTTGGGATCATGGTAATGCTTCTTTTACAAGTTCTACACTCAACTCCATAGGTTTACCTATGGGCTTAGAATACCATCTTACACCTGGTTTTCCTTACTCTGTAGATAGATCTAGGCTTCTCTGGACTAGACTCCTTCAATTAGTGCTCTGAGCTATCTTCAGCTCTAGCTTGCACCAAATCCCTCAGAATTCTGTTAACTATCTTTGGAACTGCTTCTTCTGTCTTCAACACACATCGTACATCAACAATAGCTTGATCATTTGATCTCTTTGCTATTCTGCAACTTCACTACAACATAATGGCTCTTAGAAGTCTTCTTTGAGCTCTATGGCTCTACGGCTTTGCCTCCAACCTCTGGTGGCTTTGCCTCTGTCAAGCACTCTGGCTCTGCGGCTCTAGTGGCTATCCTCTGTCCCCTCAACATCTTTGGGTTCATCGCGTTTTATAACACGTTTTGTTACCACAATCGCTTAAAGCGTGGAAATCGACTATCCGTCTCTTCGCCTCCTTTTGTGTTTTACTTTGTGTTTTCATGACACGTTCTATTCATCATTTCCTTACGGTGGGGAACAATGACGTTTGGATTAGAAATAGTTTCATAATTTAAAAGGAACCGGTGGGCGTGGGCAACCTGATCTTTTGGCCTTCCTTCTACCTTAATCCCAGAATAGACACATAACAGAATACATAGGCAAAACTCACAAAAACACATCATGAGCCTTTAAGCCAGAACTCAAATAGAATTCAATCGCATCTATAATCCTCTCGGGTTCATCCTTTCATCACATGTCACAAGTGACTTTGTGCATTCCCGATGGCTAAAACTGAACAAAACCCAAATAATGGAATACATGGGAAATACAAAGAAATCCAATGAAAATCTGCAAAGCCGCATTTCAAACAGAATTCAATCGCCCCTTTAATCCTATTGGGTCCATGCCTTCATCGCAAATCATATGTCGCATGGCTGCTATGGGGTAAAATGCACAGGATGAAAACTACCCTCAAAGGCCTTCCCGGGACCTTCGACAGACCGTAAGATTATCTGCAAAAGCTACCTGTTACACACATGTTCATCTATCAGACATATATTGACAGGGTACGGAAAGAGGATCACCTTTGGTTCCTTATAGATTTATTTGGGGATCTTTGTGCGGCAAGAAGAACTCCTTCTAAGTCGGTTCCAAGACGATTCCTACACAAAGGACAAAGTAAACCAATCACAACATACACTTCTAAAAATTAATGTAAGAATCCGTAACAAACATGTATAACTTATCTACTTAACACAACAAGCATCAGAATGAACAAATATATGCATAATATCACCGAAACTTTGGAGTAGGGAACACAACTGTAGTTCTATATTCAGAATGGAAGAGTCATTACAACAATCCGTTGCATCAGCCTTGCTTACCCCTTCTTCCTCTCTCTCTCTCTCCTTCTTTCAACTAGCTCCTTCAAGAATATGAAAGTTCAAAACAACTCTATGGGCTATCCTTCTAAATGCTCTGACCCTTTTGCAATAGCCCTCTCGTTGCCTATGTAGCAATCGAATTAGGGCTGCCAAAATCCACCTATAGTTCATTAGGGAAAAAGCCATGAACCTGCCCTATTTACAAGCTTTTCCCCATTTTCCTTCATTCTCGGAATAGAATTTCTCCAAATATCTTGATTTTTGGAGTTTCCTTGATTTTCTTGCATAAATATAAGGATTTAATATCTAGATATTTATGAGCAGATTCATTGGTAGAACCTCTTGAACATCACTTAAGTTCACTAACGCTCCCCCTGGTCTAAAAACATGAGTTAACAGGGTGACTAATGCTCCTTTATGCTTGGTAACAAGCTTTATAAAGTAGGTTGTCAGTGTATAGAGAGCGTTAGTGTGGATTCTGGCCCTGCAGCTGTGGTCATTGATTCAGTCATCTTGTCTTTCACCTCTGAGTTGATTAGGAGGTCAATTTGTCCTATAACAGATGCCCCCTAAAGTATGAGATCAGAGGTAGAGATGATGGCGGAAATACTTTATGAAAAACACTGTAATTTCCTGTCAAAATCTTTGTATAGAGAGATAGAGAAGTTTCAGGCGGCAAGGAAAACATGATACAACAAAGATACATATATATAAACTGCTAAAATCATGTCCTAAGTCGGGCATTCCCATGCTTAGTAGCTATGTCAAAGCAACTTTCTCCTTGGAGATATAACAATGCTGGCCGCCAATATGGCACAGGGTAGATCCAGTGTCATAATAGATCATCCTAAAATAGCTCTCTCCAAAGAACAATATCACAGCTTGGGAGAGGAAGCAACGCTAAATGATGTAAGCCTCTACCCAAGGTCTTGATTCCCGCTTCACCGAACATCATAGATTGGTACATGTGATAAAATGAGTTGATTTTGAACATGCACGAAATCATTTGATTACCATCCAATAATGGAGACTGTTAACAGATGTGAGGAGGGCCACTGATAAAGGTGATGGTCTCCAAGATGCACGGTGCAAACTAATGAGTGTGAAAGATTTTTTGTCGTCGAACACTCGTAGAATCGCTTAACCAGGAGCCAATAATGAAAACCCATGATCAAGCACAAGGTAACCTGCCACTAATGTCTGCAAGCACTAAGGCACTGAATGTGTTTCTGGGTTATCATCCTAGATAGATTGTTGAAGTCGATAGGGAGGAACCCATCGAAAGGTAGGCAATGACGTGTCCTAGATCAGTCAAGACGAAACCGGACAAGGATGATTTTGTTTTCTGAATAATATTTTGAGCTTTTGGGTCTAAACAACGGAGCGCATGATGAAAGGATATGTAGGATCAGTTGATAGAGGAAAAAAATAGGGACCCTTGAACAATAGAAGGCATGACAATGGTTTTAACCAGACAACTCTAGACTCATGAACACTACAGAGTGTTTAAGATACGAAGATGCAATTACATCAGGGTATATAGGCTAAAAACTCATAGGTTGGTAGGGTTCATACTGAGAGGCTATCAAAATGAAGGTTTATCTGAGGGAGTGACATGTTCAAGGGAATGAATGCTGCCAAACCACGCTTTCGAATACAAGATACAGTTGTATTGTCCACTTTCCCTGTCTAACTTTTTAATGAGTCCTGACGGGTAAACTCATCGATCTTTTCATGTTTAAAGAGTTTGAAAAGGATCGCAAAAAGAACAAATCTTTGCCCTATCTAATTAATTTAATGATTCTAGACATGTAAACTCGTCGATTTTTTCATCTTTTAAGAGTGTGAAAAGTATCGTAAAAATAACGACTCTATATCTTGTCTGTGTATTTAAAGAGTCCATACTAGACAACTCGGTGGTCTTTTCATCTTTAGAGAGTCTGAAAAGATCGTAAAGAGAGACTCCATGGTGGTCCCTTTGTCGTAGTTGTTAATTGGGTGTGACAAAAGGTTAATAGTATACCTGGATCGGTTACTTTTCTGTATTAATCTATTGAACCCAAATAAAGAGAAACATTTTTCCAATAGATGAGGACCTCATTTTGTTACGAGTACAAGGCGACGGGCTAAACTCGTGTTTTGTCATGACACTTTAACGAGCTCAGTAACAAAAACTCGAGATTTTTCATTTTTTAACGAGCAAGAAAAAGTACCTGAAAGAATGCTCAGGTCATCTTTAACATCTTTAATGAGCAGAAAGACACAGCTCAAGGTTTTTTCAGTTTAAAGAGGGAGAAAAAAGTGCCTAAAAAGTATGCTCCGTTGGTATTTTTCAATTTATGAGCTCGAACAAGATCAAAAAAGAGGTGCTAGAGCATCGTTTGCATATATTTAACGAGTGCAAATTATGTAAAAATCGGGGATGTTTATATTGTCTAAAGAGCGATAAAATATCCCGAAAAGTGCTTTACTAATTGTGGTATTTATGTTTAATGAGCCCTATTACAAAAACTTAGAGATGTTTATATTTTTTAAGGAGCGATAAAATGTCTCAAAAAGTGCTCTATCTATCATTACATAGATTTAACGAGAACAATGACAAAAACTCAGGGATGTTTGTATTTTTTAAAGAGCAATAAAATATCCCTAACAGTGCTCTATAAAGAATTGCATGCAGCTTTTACTGCTTTTCATTCCTGAGAGTACTTTCATTAAAAGCATAAAAAAGCAGCAATTTCTATTATCTGGGTTCATGCATGATAAAACATCATGTAGAATGGACTACTTCCTCTTTAATGATTTTCAAAAAATCATATCTCTCAAAGTTATATAAGGAGATGCTTTGAGCTTTCACATGCATCATTTTCACTATTTTGAAGTTTGTGAGAGCTGGTTGGAGTTGAAGAGGAGCAGATTTTCCGCGGACCATTGCAGGAGATTCGGGCAACCATTTGACGTGTCGTTAGTCCCAGGTGAGAGCTAAAACCTTTCTCTATGCTTTATTAAACCTTTTTTAACAGTTTCATGGGTGGAAATTTGCAGATCTGAGGTGCCCTAGAGCCATTTTTGCATAGTAATGCCCTCCAGATGGCTAGTAGAGTGCGTTAAGCCTCCTTGTGTAGCACTGGGAGGGGCTTTAAGGCTATAGGGCACATTTGAAACCCTCATGCATGGATTCCTTAAGTGATTTTGCCCCATTTTAACTATTTTTAGGGTTATTTTGTATAGGTTTCAAGCTAAAATGACTCACCTATGGAGAGAACGGGCCCATGACAATGAGGAATTGATGATGCTAAATGATCCATCTTTCATACTTGCATTGCGCTGCTACGGTTTGTTGAAGTATGAAAGGCTAGAGTTGATGAAAGGATAGGAGGATTTACTAAGATGGATCATACAGCGCTGGGATGAACACGAGCAAGTGTTCAGGGTTGGAGACCAGGAGCTGGCGATTGACCGGGATGACGTTTACTTATTGACTACTTTGCCATACTGTGGGGCACAAGCAAACCTCACCAGTGGCAGGTCAGATCCACGATCTACTTCAGAGCTGGTACAGATCTACTACATCCCCGAGAGTGGACTAGTCAGCAACAGAGTCCCGGTAGAGAGGATTTGATCTCGGTCTATGAGGGCAGTTTTATGGTTGATTGTGCAATTGGCGGGGTCAAAAAGTCCCCACGTAATGACAAAGGCCCAACTATTGCTTGCCATTGACTGTGTACAGCCCCAGATGTTCAACTCGTGTGAAGCAGTGCTTCACTAGTTGAAGGCAAAATTGACAGCATGCAAGACCCGTACCCAACATAGTTTTGGGTACGGTACTATCATAGTCTCATTTTTCCTTGAGAGGGTACATATCATGCGCCCACAGGTGAGCTTAGGTCCCTTTGATCTGAGGGAGCCAAGGCAGGGTCACTGGACATCACTTGATCCTCGCACAAGAGGACGACCACTCCGGCACTTCTTTGACGAAGACTTCTTCCAGTGGCTTCACAACTAGATTGTGATTGTTGACTACTATGCCTATGAAGGCATGGACTTTACCAGTGACCCAAAATTGATGTTACCGCTCGGGACCAACTAGGGCCATCAAGGTGAGAATAATTTTGATAGTATTAAAGTATTTTTGGACTTGTGAATGTATATGTAATGATTTTTAACGGTGAGAGAAGAACTGACATGAAACTTTTATGCTTAACATAGATGTGGCGCCAATACGGCCTGTAGGCGAACCTCACTATGTGTGACGAAACGGCCAACTACATGTTGGAGGGGCTAATGCCGATAGTCTCCGTGAGTTTCTCAGGAACCTAGAGGGTTTGACTATGGGTGTCCCCCCGCTTCCTATGAGGGAGATTCCTACTCATATGCAGTGACACACCGTTGGTGTACCTGAGCGGTTTCTGGTTCCTCGTCTAGCCAATGGGTTAAGGAGGCTTGTGGGCATGTGATACTTACCTTTTTGGTAAGTTCGGTATCTTTCCCAAGCATGTTTTATGATGAAAGTGTTCTGCCACATGACTCTTGAGGGTCATTGCTAGGAAGATCAATAGGAAATAAGATGGGTTGAGATGTGCTCTCCTATATCACCTATTTCTCCATATGGGGTTGAAGATGTTTAGCTCCCCTATGCAGTTTCAGGTTTAGACTAAGCTCTCCAATGTGGTTTCAGGTTGAGATGTGCTCCTTGATATTATTTTTGGATTAATATGTGCTCTCCGACATTATACAGGGAGGAAACTAATGCTCCATGATTCTTGTTCTTTATATTCAAGAATGTTTCAACAGATAGAGTTGAGAAAAGATGTGACATGATATGATGATAAGATATAGTTGGAATTTCTCCATAGCTGAGAGGAAGTGTTAATTTGGTAGCTCAATGACAAATTCCACTCATGGGACTAAATTCCTCTTTTCGAGAGGACTAATTTTGACTATTGAAGCGCTCAATTTGGACAATAGAAAGAGTATTTTTGAATTAAAATCCCACATGTGTATATTTGATCAGGTTGACCCTAAAGAAAATTGTACCAAACTGGGTGCAGAACCATAACTACCAAACTAGGTGCAGAACCGTAAGTACTGAACTGAGTGTAGAACCGTAAGCACTGAACTAGGTGAAAAACCGTAAGAACCAAACTGAGTGCAAAACCATAAGTATCGAACTGGGTGCAGAACCATAAGTATTGAAATGAGTGCAGAACCGAAAGTATTGAACTAGGTGCAGAACCATAAGTACCGAAGTGGCTGCCAAACTGTATGTATTGAACTGAGTGCAGAAGCATAGGTATTGAACTAGGTGTATAACTGAAAGTACCAAACTCGATGCAGAGTTGTAAATACCAAATTAGGTGTAGAACTGTAAGTATAGAATTTAGTGCAGAACCGTAAGTACCAAACTGGGTGCAGAACCATAAGCACCAAACTGAGTGTTGAACCATAAGTACAAAAATGGGTGCAAAACCATTTGTACTAAATTGGGTGCAAAATCATAACTACCTAACTAAGTGCATAACCGAAAGTAGTGAACTACGCCCAGAACCAAAAGTACCGAACTGGGTGCAAAACCATAAGTACCAAACTGGGTGCATAACCATAAGTACGGAACTAGGTGTAGAATTGTAAGTACTGAACTAAGTGTAGAACTGTAAGTACCGAACTGCATGAAGAATCATAAGTACTGAACTAGGTACAGAACTATAAGTACCGAACTGAGTGCAGAAATGTAAGTAGCGAACTAGATGCATAATCATAAGTATCGAATTGGGTATAAAACAAGTCGAAGGTGAAAAACTGTTGTTATTTTGACTTTGACCAGATTTCACTATTGGATGATTTTTTGGTTTTTGGTTGGTTGCTCTTTTGGATAAGTCAAAATTCGACTTGAAATATTATTTATGTATTTTGGCTCACTGTACACTCTTCTTAACATTTTATGACAATCTAATAGAATAAAATTTTGATTGGGTCTTCGCCATAGTGGGTTTTTTCCATATTCTCCGACCAATCTGGGTGTCTCTATGTGTGAATGTTTTTCTTCTATTGTCCCTCCATGTTTCATTGCATTGACATTTTTCTATATAATTGCATATGTTACTGATCAATGGTGTAATGTTGTGGGGTGAATTCAATATGAAAATGATGAAATGCAATTATCTAAAGAAAAGAATAATTAAGCCCTAAGAAATATTAACACCCTATTGTTTGGCTTCTAATGATAAACAATGCAATATGGGATACTTGAATATATTTTGAAGCAAGGGAGACAAAATTTGGGATTTCAATAATTTTTCTTCTTATTCTAATCTAATCATGTCCGCAAATTGATGATGGTTACAAAAAGAGAAAACACCCAAAATTCATCTTAAACTACATTAACATGATTCTTGGGCTAAATTTTATGAGTAAACTATCTAGAAGTTTTTTTTTTTGCAATAAATTGAACTCTTCTAATAAAGTCTTAATGCCTTTGTATTCAATTTATGTGTCCTAACATTACAATATGAGAAATTTTCATATATTTTATAGCCAAAGAAGTGAAAATTAGGATTGAGTACTTGTTCTTGTTGTTTTGATCATATTTTCACATGATTATGGTCATTGTAGGGATTATGATATGTGGCAATCGTCTTTCTTCAAACTAAGTTGCATTGTCTCTTATTACATACAAAATATGATAAAATAAAATTGAAATGAGCTACAATTGATTACATCAAAGGAATTGAGGGGATAGCTTACTACAAATAAGATAAGTTATGGTTGTCAATTACATTGAAAGTATTAAGGAGATAACACTCATTAGATTTGTTGGAGAGAACATTTGTTACACATTTTCCACATAGGGTGTAATATAAATTCAAGATATGTCATAAAGTAAAGAAGCCAAGCCCTAAATGGTCACATTTTCCACTTTTATTATTAAAAATAATTTGGTAAAAGTTCTTATAATGGCATGTGTAGTATTGTTCATTTATCTCCTGTGATATGGAAGTGATGTGAAATACAACATTAAACAATGGGTAGAGGCAATTTAACCCTTGAGAAGTTTAGTTGACCAGTACTTTCTTTATAAATACAAAAGTGATCTACAACTAACAAGCATGCATAACATGCAAATAAGGATGCAAGCTTGGAGAATAATTTCCTTTAACAAAAACACTCTTCTAATGAATAATTTTCTATATTTTCCTCTAACAAATACATTATATTAACAATGAATTTCCTATCTCAGCTTCTAAGATAAGTTTCCTAATAAGCTTTTAGCCCCCAGATATTGTACCAAAAAATCAACAAAATATGGGAAAACATATAGAATGGAAAGACAATGAAAATTCCTTTTGGACTTAAAACCATACAAATTTAGGTAAATGTTATTTCTAAAAAAAGACTCATGCTAAAGATTTTAAACAAACCAATCAAAAAACCATGGTAAAGCTTGTTATGTCACTTGACATGTAAATAAAATATTCTCTATTAAAAAAGAAATGTTACCTATGATAAATAAAACAAAAACAAAAATATATGTTTGGTTCGTTTTAAGAAAAATCATTATTAAACTTCAATAATATACATGTATCATTGTGGTTGCTTAAATTGTTCTCTATATAGCAATCCAGAGATGTGGTTCACTCTCAACCCTAAATAAAATATTTCCATGTATATGTCAAATAATATAATTCTATATAGGAGAGAAATAAAATAATTAAATGTATATAAAACAATTGAAAGAAATAAATTATTGTGGTTAAAACATTTTTAGTGGTCTTAGTATTGTATGTTTTTGGTCTATTTTTTGGTATATTCTCTAATCAATTTTGTCTGAAATCCAACAAGGATTTGTTGAGATTGTGTGCCAAGAAGATTTTCAAAGTCCTTAAATCCATTTATATGATGGAAAATTATATACACATTTGGATTTATAAGTATATGGATCAAATCTCTTAGGGTGATTTTTTTTTAATGTTTTGTTTTTAAAATATGTTTGAAGTTAAGAAATTTGATTTCTCTAGATGTTTATTAGATCTTTTGTTAGGATAAATATATATTAAATAATAATAAAAATAAACACAAAATTAATTTTACTTCAAGTGTATTTTTAAATATTATATAAAATTAAACATCAAACCTAAAATTAATTAAAAATAAATAATCTTAAATGCCTAAAATGTATATAAGCAATAGTTGTAGATTCATTTAAATACAATGGATAAATTAAATTGCCAATATAAGAATTACAAATATCACATTTACAGTTATTAAGTTTAACTTCATCTTGGCTTTAGTTGCAAACCATATTAAAATAGCATTATAAATGAGGAAGTTACATTAAATTGCATAAACATTTAAATACAATGCATAAATTAAATCACCAATATAAAAATTACATAAATTAAATTAATTTTTCAATATAAGAAATACAAATATCGCATTGACAGTAATTAAGTTTAACCTCTAGTTGCAAATCATATTAAAATAGCATTATAAATGAGAAAATTACATTAAATTGCATAAACATTTAAATACAATGCATAAATTAAATTGCAAATATAAGAATTACAAATATCACATTTACAATCATTAAGTTTAACCTCAGCTTGACCTTTAGTTGCAAATCATATTAAAATAACATTATAAATGAGGAAATTACATTAAATTGCATAAACATTTAAATACAATGCATAAATTAAATTGCCAATATAAAAATTACATAAATTAAATTAAATTGTCAACATTAGAATTACAAATATCACATTGACAGTAATTAAGATTAACCTCTAGTTGCAAATCATATTAAAATTGCATTATAAATGTGGAAATTACATTAAATTGCATAAACATTTAAATACAATGCATAAATTAAATTTCCAGTATAAATATTACATAAATTAAATTAAATTTCCAATATAAGAATTACAAATATCACATTTATAGTGGTTAAGTTTAACCTCATCTTGACCTCTAGTTGCAAATCATATTAAATAGCATTACAATCAAACCAGAAATATCTAATAACTTAAAAAGTTTTAATCTATTTGTATTGAAATGTAAAAGAAGACACGCTAAAACTAAAAGTATTGAATGCACTAAGATGAAAAAAAAATATGTGAGAATTTGTGCTTCTCAAACCAGAAATAGCTATCAACTTAACAAGTTTTAATCTATTCATATTGAAATATAAAGAAAGACACGCTAAATTATTGAATGCATTAAGATAAATTGTGATCCGCTCCACTCAGGCTCACAATTGTAGGGAGAGACGAAGAGTGAGAGGGATAGGGAAAGAGAGGGATAGGGAGAGAGATGGGTTGGAAGGGAGGCAAATAAATATAGAGTTGTAGTGAGGAGAGAGAGATGGACATCGAGAGTGATATATAATGAGGGAGGAAGGGAGAGAGAGATAGACCTGGAGAGAGTGAGAGAGAAAAGGGGATGGGAAGAGAGAAATGGAGTGTGAGAGTGATCGAAAATGTCAGATTAATGGAGATAAGAAAGGTAGATATGGAGAGAGTGGGGTGAGACAAAGAGATAGTGAAGGATAGAGGGAGGTAGATAAAGATAAAGTTGGAGAGGGAAAAGAGAGAGAGAGAGAGAGAGAAAGAGTGAGGGAGGTGGAAGAGCATATAAAGATGGAGTGATGGCGGAGAGAGAGAAAGATATATAATGTAGGATCCTGACTATTTTTAGAAGAATTATAGGCATTAAAATGGTGAATAACATAAGAAGAAAAAATAATAATATTTTTAGAATCCTCATGCATGCTTTTAAAAAAATGGTAAGATAAGTTGATCCCAAGACCATAATGCAACCCATTGTGTCTTGTCCCTATCAATTCTTAACAAGATAATATGAAAAAATCCATTTGTTAAAACACACATCTTAGCTCATTAAATACAATGTCAAAACCCTTGGAATGGATTCTATTATACAATATTTCCTTGACAAAGGGCCTTCACTAGTAGGCTACCTCATTCTAATATGAAGTTAGTTCAAGTAGTTAAGGAACTAGTGAAAAAATTCTAGTATGAGAACATTAAACCCTCCTCTTAAGAAAAAGATGTAATAAAATTAAGGAGTTCTATGAATCGTGAACACTACATTAAACATGTTAGTGACATGACATGAATAGAGTTGTATAATAGATTAAAGAATGCATATGTTAGAAACAATGGAAACTAGGACACTACTAGCGGGGTGGGGTGAACTAGGTGTAGAACCATAAGCACTGAATTGAGTGTTGAACCATAATTACCAAACTGGATGCAAAACCATGAGTACTAAAGTGGGTGAAAAACCATGAGTACTAAAGTGGGTGCAAAACAATAAGAAGCTAACTGGAGTTGTAGCTTCATTTAAATACAATGCATAAATTAAATTGCCAATATGAAAATTACATAAATTAAATTAAATTGACAATATAAGAATTACAAAGATCACATTTATAGTAATTAAGTTTAACCTCATCTTGACCTTTAGTTGCAAATCATATTAAAATAGTATTATAAATGAGGAAATTACATTAAATTGCATAAACATCTAAATACAATGCATAAATTAAATTGCCAATATAGAAATTACATAAATTAGATTAAATTGTTAATATAAGAATTACAAATATCACATTGACAGTAATTAAGTTTAACCTCTAGTTGCAAAAAATATTAAAATAGCATTATATGAGGAAATTACATTAAATTGCAAAAACATTTAAATACAATGCATAAATTAAATTGCCAATATAAAAATTACATAAATTAAATGAAATTGCCAATATAAAAATTACATAAATTAAATGAAATTGCCAATATAAAAATTACGAATATCACATTTACAGTGATTAAGTTTAACCTCATTTTCACTTCTAGTTGCAAATCATATTAAAATAGCATTATAATCAAACCAGAAAAATATGTCAACTTAAAAAATTTTAATCCATTCTTATTGAAATGTAAAAATAAACAGGCTAAAACTAAAAATATTGAATAAACTAAGATGAAAAAAAATCATAAAATATGTGAGAATTTATGCTTCTCAAACCAGAAATTACTGTCAATTTAAAAAGTTTTAAATGTAAAAAAAAAAAACACAAAATATTAAATTTATTAAGATAAAAAATCAAACGAGCTGTCTACAAGTTCTCTAAATAACCTTGCTACATCAATTGTTGACAGCAGAAAACACAGAAGCAGAGAGGTCCTGCGCCAAGATTACATAAATTAATTATTAGCGAGTACAAAATTGCACCTTCAATACAAAATTTAAGAAAACCCCACTGCTTTCCATGGACACGTGGATAGATGACGTGGAATTTCTTAAAAAGCATCTCAGGCTTTTTTTCCTTAACGGGTAAAATCATCTGTTTATCATCTGATTTCTCTTGTAAGAAAACCTTTCTGCTTTCCATTCAATTCAAAATTTAAGAAACCCAACTGCTTTCCATTGAAGAGTGGATAGATGACGTGGAATTTCTTGAAAAGCATCTCAGGTTTTTTTCCTTAACGGCTAAGTTGTGATCCCCGCTCCACTCAGGCTTTTTTCCAATTGTGATCCGCTCCTCCTTTAAACTTCTTCTATCATCTGTTTTCTCGTGTACCTGTTTTTGTCTAAATTTCTCTGATTTGTTGGATATGGATCAAGACCCAAGTTGTTTCATTGCAAGGAATTTCATCTATGTGACTGTGACTCTATGCGTGGCTTTCTGTTCGGCCTATATGTCCGTACCTTGTAGCTTTTGATAGAGAAGATTGCATATTATTTCTAGCTTTCGATAGAGAAGATTGCATATTATTTATATCTGAATTTGATGAATGCAGGGATGCATGGACGAATGAGAGACGTTGTTGTTCAATGTTATCAATGGAGGTATTTACAGTGGAGAGGTTTTTTGTAGCCATGATTGGTATGTTTTCTGTGTTTATTTTCATATTCAGCGGAGTTTTTAATTTTCTTGTTTTTCCTCATCGAAGCCCATAAGCCATCCTATCAATCTGTCATTTCTGCAATTGATCTGATTTTCCTACCTTATTTTGACGTGATTTCCCCTCAGTTGTTTTTAATTATTTTTTTAATAATATAATGGAATAAGTTTGTTTCGAGAAAATCTCAAAATAACAAAGTCTCATCTCTGCCGAATTTTTAAACTATGATTTACTATCTTTATGTATTTAGAGGTTTGTGTGTGATACACATTCTCTATCTCTAAGAATGTGCAGTTCAGCTGTCATTATGCTGTCTCTCATTTTCAAAACGCTCATAGATACTCTCTCTCGTAAGTAATTATAACAAATGGCTCTCTATTTGGCTCTGTATTTTGTATTTATTGTTGATATCGTTTTCACTTTGGCTTTTTCTTTTGTTATTGTTATAGCTCCACTATTTTTAATGCTACATCTCCAATATTTTTATTGCTTACAATTTCAATATTGAATCATTCATGGTGGATATATTAAGTTATTTTCCAACTTTGAGCAGTACATTGCATGTATCATTTACTTGAAGCTTAAAAACAGCAATCTAGATCTTATTTTTAGAAGTTCAAATTATTTTAGTTCATTGGATTTATTCAAGCACTTACCCTATAGGTAACTGATCATTTACTTGAAGCATAAAAATGGCAATCTAAATCTTATTTTTAGAAGTTCAAATTAAATTAACTCATTGGATTTATTCAACCACTTACCCTATAGGTAATCGGTCAGCAAGCTCACAAAATGTCACATCTCCACCCATATTAACATCAGGTAATATAAAAAAAAAATTGGGTTACGGCAATAACACCAACTATATATATATATATATATATATATATATATATATATATATATATATATATATATACGGCAATAGCACCAACTATATATATATATACGTATACTTAATCGAAATGTGTTTGCTGTGGAAATTTACCATAACGTATGTCAGTGTTTTGATTTGTTAAATACTGTAAAGTCTTAACGTTAATACGAAGCATCTGCGCCTCAAATATTATACCATGGATATTTTTTATTACTACACGGCTATGTGTTTTAATACTGTACCGTATGCATGAGCTGGCAATGTCATCTCGGAACACCTGGACTCAGCATTTAAGTTTACTGACTTGTTCACGTGATCTGGGCATGGCTCCCGGATTGGGAACTTTCCCGCTTTTCCTCTTTGGTATTCCCGCTTCGATCTACGGTGAGCAAACTTTGGCAGAGATCAATGGAGGAGATAGCTCCACGTCTCCTAGGTTGGCTCTTTGCATTTATAAGGTGGATCCTCTGGATACTTCGCGATTTCTTTGGTTCTGCTCGGCGCTCCATTGCCTTCGCGCCATTCTGTCACTGCTGCGAGTCTATCCCTTGGTTCTGTTCCGATTTTCCTCCAGCATGCAACACCGCCATGGCGCCACCGCTCCAGGGATGCAAGCTACCTAGCTGGCTCGGTAAGTTTTCTACCTGTTTAACAAAGGTTGCAAGGTTTCCTATGATTAACTTTAAGGAACGACCGGTAATGAACTTCTCTCTTGACAGGTTTTGAATGGCGGCCATTGGAGCTTATCGGCGGTATGCGCTTTCCCTCAGGTGCTAACCGGCCGGACTTTCCACAGGTGCACAAAGAAATCTTCTCTTACACCCGATGTATCTCATGGTTAAAACATTACTTGTCTTCTGTCATAGGGTTATTCTCCGAGCTGGTTCTGAGTTCCCAACCTTACTTCTTCATGGTTGGGCGCAGATGGCGGAGAACAATTATCTTCGTGACTGCTGGGTTAAATCCTTTTTCTAGTTACCGCGGAACAGAGGAATGTCAGTCTCTGGTTCATGAGACTGTACTGCTCGGCCGCTGAGTAATATGGCTATCTGAGCCTGATTCCTCTCTATGTTATTGTGCTTAAGTTTAAGTTAATATACTTTGTGAATTCTCAGCATATGTTTCCCGGCTCTGGACCCATTGTGGGATGGCGGCCCTTTGTTTAATACAGACATTGGTTATATTTACAGTTAATAGCTATCATGTATTTGTACAGTTCCATGAGGAACGAGTCTCAAACATTTCTCGTTTAAGGAATATGATTTTCTCGTCATGAAATGTATCTATCTTGTTTATAATTTACATGGTTCAATTCTCTGATTGCATTTGCTTATTTTCCATTCGGTCTTGGGATGCCATGAGAGGTTGCACCTGCATCCTATTCGATGGTTGCATGGTCGATCTTGGGCTTGGTTCTATGCGAATATACATCTGCTCGGAACCATTTACTTTCAAGGCATAAGTTATGTTTTGTTTCTATATTGCCAATCAGAAGTTATTCTATCTGAAACATGAATGGCAGATTCTATAGTTTGCATGTGAATGTCAGGGTTTGATATGTATCATTTGTTTATTACAGCAATACCTATCTTACGCCCTTACGGCTCTTAGAACAGGACTATCGTTCTTTATAGAGTTATTTCAGCTCGGCACTACGAGGGTTATCATTTATGTTCTTATTGCTCTGTTCATTGTTTATCATTTGAAGTCCATATATATAACATAAGTTCTGTTTTCGATCTTGTCTATTTTTCCCAAAGAAACAGAGCGGAATGCTCTCGCATGCGTTACATTCTTTGAAATCGAACCCGGGCCTCTTGGCTCAGGGTTACGATGCGAGGAATATGTAATATCTTTCTGTGATAGTCTTCGAGCCTCTTCGTGAGGGTTTTGAAGAAAATACAGGTTACTATTTGGTTATGCCGGTCACGGCGCTGAAGCAGCTAACTCTATTTTTATTGGTTTAAGTCTTTCTTTTCTACCGAGTACAAATTCATTAAATACCGACTAGGTTATATCGTTTAAGATTCTGCTTGAAACCCCGACTTAAAGTTTGATGTCACGGCTTCCTACCTTCTGTCTGTCTCTACAGCCATAAGTCAACATACTCTGTCTTGAGGTTATCAGTTACTCAGGAAGTAGTGGTTTACCCCCTTTTTTTAATAATACAGGTTAGGGTAACAACACTATAGCAGAACCTTCCACTGTTTCAGTGTGATTTAGTTCCCTTACCCGGCCCTAACTTCCACAGGGACAGGTTACATTTCCCAGAAACCCCTATCGGTGGCATTATAACTTTGCTGCTCCACGAATGGTACACCATTTGGTATAAGGCACTAGTTTCTAATATCACTTTAAATCCACAAATATTAGGTCTTATAGCCAAGGTACAGATTCTAATGTTTGTTCAATCTTTACCCTGATAAGAGTAACAGAGGTTTGCAAGTATTCTGGTCTATCAGCTTAATACAAGCAACGCAATTATATTAATCTACCATTTAAATATAACAACTACAGGCATAATAGGTTCCCGTTACTTACCTGGTCACTGCGCGCAATGTATTTCTTGTAGCAAGCCTCCTGCAAATTCCTGTGTCAAGCTCATTAACCACCCATCCGTGAGACTTGTCCTCCGGGACCTGAGCCTCCCCCCGAGCTTATCCTTACCGGATCACAATCCTCAGTAAGACAGCACACAGTGCTTGACTATCTGGTCTCTACCAGACTTAGTCCAAAACAAGGTTTTTCCCCTTTTTCCTCCTCTGTCTGTCTCTACAGCACAGAGAGAAAAACTCCACCCATTTCCTTTTTCCTGGAAATCCTTCCAGTTAAGGGAGGTGGTTATTTTCAGTTCCATTAACTGCTTTCCCTTTTGGGAAACTCAATGCTCTTTTGAGTAATTCTTTAAACATTACTTTAATGCATAATTTAAATTAACAGATT
The DNA here is from genome assembly GCA_031772625.1 of Pinus tabuliformis. Classification (NCBI taxonomy): domain Eukaryota; kingdom Viridiplantae; phylum Streptophyta; class Pinopsida; order Pinales; family Pinaceae; genus Pinus; species Pinus tabuliformis. The sequence goes on from CM062818.1 coordinate 779,129,605, forward strand.
ACTCTTTTAAAAGAAAATAAGTTCTCAATGTCATTCAGTTTTTACCACAGTAAACTTTTAAATAATTACATTTACGGGGTCATCACATCTCCCCCCCCTGAGTTTGGACATCGTCCCGATGTCTAGTGTTCTCAAACAGCTCCGGATAAGCTTTCCGAAAAAGCTCCTCATCTTCCCAAGTGGCCTCATCCGGCCCATAGTGCTGCCACTGCACTTTAATTTGGGTAATAACCCGCTTCCGCAGCTGTACTTCTCTCCGGTCGAGAATGTTCAGCGGCTCGACCAAGACCTCTCCTTCCGGTTCGACCTACAAACAATACCAGCGTTATTTTTCTATGTCTTGACACTTCTTCAATTAGTTCAATTCAAAGTAACTCTTACCCGTATATCTTGCCACTTGATCACATGCTTAGGGTCATAAATATACTTTTTAAGCATGGATACATGGAAGACATTATGAATTCTAATGTGGCTTGGTAAGGCTAGCTGATATGCTACTGGCCCAACTCTTGCCAAGACCTGAAAAGGTCCAAAATAACGAGGCGCGAGTTTGGCACAACTGCTCCATTGCAAAGTACTCTTCCTGGCTTGTATTCTTATGTAAACGTGGTCACCCACCTGATACTCTTTGAATCTTCTTTTTCGATCTGCAAAATTCTTTTGCCGATCCTGAGCGGCCTTCAGGTTAGCTCGCACCTTTTTAACCATGTCCTCCATTTCTTTGAGCATTTCAGGCCCCAACCTTAACTTATCCTCCGGGCCACTCCAATTTGAGGGCGTCCGACATTTGCGTCCATACAAGACTTCAAATGGAGACATTTGAATTGATGTGTGATATCCGTTGTTATAAGCGAATTCCACCAGGTGTAGATAATCCTCCCACTGAGTCGGTTTTTGCATTACACATGCTCTCAGCATGTCTTCCAACACCTGATTTACTCTCTCCGTCTGTCCATCAGTCTGGGGATGGTATGCTGTACTAAAATTCAACTGTGTACCCAGTTCTGCAAATAGTGCTTTCCAAAAAGCGGATGTAAACTTTACATCCCGATCTGATATTATAGTCTTCGGAAGCCCGTGGAGTCTGAACACATTCTGCATAAATATGTGTGCAATTTGGACTGCCCTGTAAGTCGATTGCACTGGAATAAAATGGGCTGCTTTACTCAGTTTATCAACTACCACCATAATAGAGTCATTGTTTCTCTTTGTTCTAGGCAACCCAGTTATAAAATCCATGGATATAATTTCCCATTTCCATTCCGGAACTGGTAGAGGTTGCAATAACCCAGCCGGATGCTGATGCTCTGTCTTGATCTGCTGGCATTCTAGACATCGCGCTAAATATTCAGCTACATGTCTTTTCATTCCTGGCCAGTAGTACTCTTTCCGAAGTGCAGCAAGCATTTTCTGATATCCAGGATGACCTGCGTAGTGACTGGTATGAAACTCATTCAGAATTAAGTCATTTGGTACAAACAGTCTCTTTTTATAAAACATCATTCCATCTTTGCTCACTTCATACCCTTGTTGGCTTCCCTGGCTGGAAAGTGACTTTTGTTGCTTTATTTGCTGATATTCGGCATCCAAGTTTGCTGCTGTTTTTATCTTTTCCTGCAAGGAGTTCTCCCACTTGCTGAGAGTAACTTCATATAAACAATGTACTTTTCGGCTTAGAGCGTCTGCTACGCGATTTTCTTTTCCTTTCAGATGCTTGATATCAAAATCGAATCCGCTTAAGAAATCTACCCAGCGGGCTCGCCTTTCATTTAGAGTGGGCTGACTGAAATAGTTTATCAAGCTATGATGGTCTGTTAATAGCAGAAATTTCTTACCCAAAAGATAATGTCGCCACATTTTAAGGGCATGTATGACGGCTGCCAGTTCCAAGTCGTAGGCAGAGTACTTCTGCTCATGTTCTTTCAGCTTTCTTGACTCATAGGCGATCACTCTTCCCTCTTGCATTAACACACCTCCAACGCCTTCTCGACTAGCGTCGGTGCATACTACATAATCCTTATTAGGATCAGCTATGCTTAGAACGGGGGCCGTAGTGAGTAAGTGTTTAAGTCGTTCAAAACTTTGCTGACATTCCAAAGTCCATTTGAATGTCCTTCCTTTCTTTTGTAAAGATGTGATAGGATATGCCACCCTCGAGAAACCCTCCACGAATCTTCTGTAGTACCCTGCTAACCCCATGAAAGATCTGATATCTGCCACATCTTTGGGCACAGGCCAATTCATTATGGTTTTAATTTTCTCAGGATCCACTGCAATCCCTTCCTTGGTGATCACATGGCCTAAATACTGAATCTCTTCTTTGTAGAAATCGCACTTGCTGAATTTAGCATACAGTTGATGCTCTCACAGGGTTTGCAGCACTATCCGGAGGTGCTCCTCGTGTTCCTCCCTGGAACGAGAATAGATCAGAATATCATCAATGAATATTAGTACAAACTTGTCTAAAAACTGATGGAACACGCTGTTCATCAAACACATGAATGTTGCAGGTGCATTAGTCAATCCGAAAGGCAACACTACAAATTCGTAGTGCCCATATCGGGTTCTAAAGGTTGTTTTAGCAATATCTTCTTCTTTAATTCTGATCTGATGATAACCAGATCGCAGATCGATTTTGGAGAATACTATCACCCCCTTGACCTGGTCAAAAAGCTCATCAATCCGAGGTAAGGGGTATTTATTTTTGATTGTGAGTTTGTTCAGCTGCCGGTAATCGATACACATTCGAAAGGTTCCATCTTTCTTCTTGACAAACAGCACCGGTGCTCCCCATGGAGATACACTGGGACGGATATAATTTTTATCCAACAATTCTTGTAATTGCATTTTCATCTCAGTCAACTCATGTACACTCATCCTATAAGGTGTCCGCAAAACTGGGGCAGCACTTGGTATTAACTCGATGGTGAAGTCAATATCCCGCTTCAGAGGTAATCCAGGAATTTCCTCCAGAAACACATCCGCGAATTCTTTTATTATTGGAAGATGGTCTAGCGGACCCCCTCTAACTTTGGTTTCTGCATAATGTATCTGAATTGCATACACTTGGCATCTTTTCCGAATGCATTTCACTAACTGGGATGCAGTGATAGGCCGGATCTGCACTGGCCGTTTAATTCTCTGCATCTCCTGTTCCATTCCCGAGTCATCCTTGAATCGTATCGCTTTCGTTTTGCAGTTCACTAAAGCCCAATGCTTTTCTAACCAATCCATTCCAATCAGGACGTCATAGGACCCAAGTGGAAGCATGTTCAGATCTGCTACCACCGGCTATCTTGCCACCGTTATGGAACAGTTTCTAATTTTTGCCATTACTCGCCTTTTAGCCCCTGTAGCTAGGTGTACTAGCCATGGATTCTTAAATTTTTCCGGTTGCAATTTACACCGTTCAACTATCTTTGGACTAATATAACTCAAAGTAGCTCCTGGGTCAATTAGAACAGTGATAGAAAGGTCTGAAATTTTACCTTCGAATTCTACCACGGTGGGCTGATATTCTGCCTGGCGGTAGTCCAAGGCTGCATTAATTTTGTGCACACTTCGTCCCACGTCGCCCACGGTTGATGCCTCATGAATCTGAGAGATCTGATCAGTTCCTTTCCACTACAGGCAGTTCTTGACACAGTGTGGTCCGCCACAGCCCCAGCACTGTACTGAGGGTCTGTTTACTCCCTCATTATCCAATTTGATGGATGGCTCTCCCATTCTAGTTTCATTAACAGGCTTGGGTCTGAATGAGCTTCTTGGTGCTGCTTTGCTACTCTGGCCTTTGACACTTCCTTTAGCTCCACCAACCCGGCCTCCTCTATTGTTTCCCACAACTTTACTACCCTTTTTCTCATTCCATTTCCTATTGGAACTGTCCCCTTTCTGCTTGCTCTGCTGGTAGCACATTCTTGCTTTACGGATAGCTTCGTCCATGGTTCTGGGATTGTCAAATTCAATCCTTTCTCTCATATACATGGGCAAACTGCTAACGAACCTTTGCACCTTTGCTTTTTCTTCTTTAAGGTAGGGTACATAACGGAGCAAGGAGGTGAAACGATTGATGAACTCATCCATAGTCTGCTGTCCCAATCGCAGATCATGGAATTCCTTTGCTTTTTCGTCATAAAAGCGCTCTGTCAAATATCTCTCTTTAAAGTATTTTTGAAATTTTTCCCATGTTATGGTTCGCTCGCTTACCCCCTTTACAATTTTAACTTCTTCCCACCACAATGTTGCCTTCCCTTGCAACTGAAAAATGGCCAATCTCGCCTTCAGGTTATGGTCATACTCATATAGCTGGAAATATTTATTCATGTTAATCAGCCATGCTTCAGCTGCTTCTTCTTGCTCTCCATCGTAGTGTGGGGGTTTGATTTTCCAGAATTCTCCCTGCAATTCCACCTTCTGCCGCTTTGAAGTCTGTTGTTCTGAGGCATTATCAGATTGATCTTCTCCATCTTCTGGAATCTCAGATTCTGCGTGATAACGCTGCTCCTCCGTCATTCTCGGCTGCTCTGCACTAGGGTTGGCCAGTGGCGGGTTCTGTTTGTCAGACAAACTTTTTAATATCCTTTCCTGCTCCATTGTCAAACGTGCATTGTCTTCACGCAACCGAGCCATTTCATTCTTCAGCTCTTGAACTGTTTCTAATATGGCCAGATTTGTACTACGGGTCTCTTCTCCCAACTGCACCCACAACTCTGGGTTGTTCCCCGGATTCATTTTTCCTGTATTCACCTGGTCTGGTCTAATCATAAAACAGTCAACATTGTGAGCTTCTGGCACAATTTAATCACACCAATCAAGAAATATCAATACTATCAGGACTCTTTTTTTTTTTTTTTTTAAAGGAAAACATGCTATTCATATCCCAGAGGCCACAGTATGGCAACCCGGGCTCTGATACCAATTGTCACATCTCCACCCATATTAACATCAGGTAATATAAAAAAAAAATTGGGTTACGGCAATAACACCAACTATATATATATATATATATATATATATATATATATATATATACGGCAATAGCACCAAATATATATATATATACGTATACTTAATCGAAATGTGTTTGCTGTGGAAATTTACCATAACGTATGTCAGTGTTTTGATTTGTTAAATACTGTAAAGTCTTAACGTTAATACGAAGCATCTGCACCTCAAATATTATACCATGGATATTTTTTATTACTACACGGCTATGTGTTTTAATACTGTACCGTATGCATGAGCTGGCAATGTCATCTCGGAACACCTGGACTCAGCATTTAAGTTTACTGACTTGTTCACGTGATCTGGGCATGGCTCCCGGATTGGGAACTTTCCCGCTTTTCCTCTTTGGTATTCCCGCTTCGATCTACGGTGAGAAAACTTTGGCAGAGATCAATGGAGGAGATAGCTCCACGTCTCCTAGGTTGGCTCTTTGCATTTATAAGGTGGATCCTCCGGATACTTCGCGATTTCTTTGGTTCTGCTCGGCGCTCCATTGCCTCCGCGCCATTCTGTCACTGCTGCGAGTCTATCCCTTGGTTCTGTTCCGATTTTCCTCCAGCATGCAACACCGCCATGGCGCCACCGCTCCAGGGATGCAAGCTACCTAGCTGGCTCGGTAAGTTTTCTACCTGTTTAACAAAGGTTGCAAGGTTTCCTATGATTAACTTTAAGGAATGACCGGTAATGAACTTCTCTCTTGACAGGTTTTGAATGGCGGCCATTGGAGCTTATCGGCGGTATGCGCTTTCCCTCAGGTGCTAACCGGCCGGACTTTCCACAGGTGCACAAAGAAATCTTCTCTTACACCCGATGTATCTCATGGTTAAAACATTACTTGTCTTCTGTCATAGGGTTATTCTCCGAGCGGTTCTGAGTTCCCAACCCTACCTCTTCATGGTTGGTGCAGATGACGGAGAACCAGTTTCTTTATGACTGCTGGGTTAAATCCTTTTGTCTAGTTACCGCGGACCAGAGGAAGGTCAGTCTCTAGTTCATGAGACTGTACTACTCGGCCGCTATGTAAAATGGCTACCTGAGCCTGATTCCTCTCTATGTTATTGTGCTTAAGTTTAAGTTAATATACTTTGTGAATTCTCAGCATATGTTTCCCGGCTCTGGACCCATTGTGGGATGGCGGCCCTTTGTTTAATACGGACATTGGTTATATTTACAGTTAATAGCTATCATGTATTTGTACAGTTCCATGAGGAACGAGTCTCAAACATTTCTCGTTTAAGGAATATGATTTTCTCGTCATGAAATGTATCTATCTTGTTTATAATTTACATGGTTCAATTCTCTGATTGCATTTGCTTATTTTCCATTCGGTCTTGGGACGCCATGAGAGGTCGCACCTGCATCCTATTCGATGGTTGCATGGTCGATCTCGGGCTTGGTTCTATGCGAATATACATCTGCTCGGAACCATTTACTTTCAAGGCATAAGTTATGTTTTGTTTCTATATTGCCAATCGGAAGTTATTCTATCTGAAACATGAATGGCAGATTCTATAGTTTGCATGTGAATGTCAGGGTTTGATATGTATCATTTGTTTATTACAGCAATACCTATCTTACGCCCTTACGGCTCTTAGAACAGGACTATCGTTCTTTATAGAGTTATTTCAGCTCGGCACTACGAGGGTTATCATTTATGTTCTTATTGCTCTATTCATTGTTTATCATTTGAAGTCCATATATATAACATAAGTTCTGTTTTAGATCTTGTCTATTTTTCCCAAAGAAACTGAGCAGAATGCTCTCGCATGTGTTACATTCTTTGAAATCGAACCCGAGCCTCTTGGCTCAGGGTTACGATGCAAGGAATATGTAATATCTTTCTGTGATAGTCTTCGAGCCTCTTCGTGAGGGTTTTGAAGAAAATACAGGTTACTATTTGGTTATGCCGGTCACGGCGCTGAAGCAGCTAACTCTATTTTTATTGGTTTAAGTCTTTCTTTTCTACCGAGTACAAATTCATTAAATACCGACTAGGTTATATCGTTTAAGATTCTGCTTGAAACCCCGACTTAAGGTTTGATGTCACGGCTTCCTACCTTCTGTCTGTCTCTACAGCCATAAGTCAACATACTCTGTCTTGAGGTTATCGGTTACTCAGGAAGAAGTGGTTTACCTTCTTTAATTACAGGTTAGGGTAACAATACTATAGCAGAACTTTCCACTATTTCAGTGTTATTTAGTTCTCTTACCCGGCCCTAACTTCCACAGGGACAGGTTACATTCCCATAAATCCCTATCGGTGGTCATTATAGTTATGCCGTTCCACGAATGGTACACCATTTGGTATAAG
>CM062818.1:779141919-779279419 GCA_031772625.1 Pinus tabuliformis
TCGAACACCAAGAGAGAGCGAAGTGCGTTGGTTGATCGAATGAGCTTTCTGCGCCATCTACTTATAGCCATCCTAACTCATTCATTGAGGGGTGTTAGCCCCACAAGTCGACCCCAAAAGATATGCGTTGAAGCCCCTTTTTATCTTATGGGCAGGTCGGCCTTTGCCTAAAGGCAAGGTCGACCTACACCCTTATAAACTTCGCATTCCTTCGCATTGTTTCATATGTAATTTGTGAGCGCTCCCCAAGTTCGTCGCAACCAGCTCGTGTGACTGTCGCATCCGTCCGCCATTTCTGCTGTTCGTCGCGCCCGCCCTACGCCGCATTGCCAACTCGCTGTCGCACCCGTTTCGCTGTCGTGTTCTGTCCTCTCGTCATGTGGATAGACGCCCGCCCGGGTCGTCCTCCCCTCGTTCGCGTCTACATGCCCAACCGCCCACACTTCATGCTTGAACCAACTCGCGGTCATGCCTCCGTCCACCAGCTCGCGGTCATGCCTCTGTCCACCAACTCGCGGTCGTGCCTCCGTCCACCAGCTCGCGGTCATGCCTCGTTCGTCAGTTCGCCCATCGGGTGTGGGTCGCCCTTGGGTCGCCTGCCCGTTTGTTGCGGGTCGCCCTCGGGTCAACTCGCGTTTCAGCTTGCCTGAGCTTCCACTTATGAGTTTGTCTGTCGGTTCGGGTGGTTGTGCCCACGTCCGGGTCCGCTGCAACTCGTCCGTGCTTGCCTTCCGTTCGCCGAACCCACAGCTCGTCCGAACCTGTAATCCTGTTCGCCGTGCACGGGTCGTGCGCCCGGGGCGCCCGCCCGTCGTGCACGGGTCGCCCACCCGGGTCGCCCGCCCGTCGTGCACGGGTCACCCGTCGGGTCAAAGCGCGCCTCTGCCCAAACGACAAGGCGTTACACTCTCCTCCACCTGAAGACGTTGTCATCCCGACAACATTCCATCTTAGTGATTCCTCCACCAAGACATCTCCATGAGCCAACTGCCCAAGTATAACAAGTGTTACACATCTAGCCATGTGCCAACACTTATCTTCACGGTTCCATGCCCAGGTCCATGGAAACCCCATCTTTCTGCAGCATGTTATGTTCACCATACCTGCTCAACCAAGTTTGAGGGCTCACTGCCATGAGCAGCTTAACAATGAGCCCCATCTTCTTTGTCATCTAAGAAGATGTGGAGTGAGAAGAGCCTGGAGGCTCTCCCCCACTAATCAGCTCGATCCATCTATCAGGATCCTCAACCTCCATCCTTTGTAGATATGCTTCCCGATCTTCCTTCTGGATGTTCGGCCTCACATATAGCTCATCATCGTCATCATCGTCCTCCACCAACTCTAGCCTTCTTGATAAGTCCAAGATGCTATCTGAAAGTGATCGGATGACCACAGATTGTTCTGCAATCTTTGCTTCCATCGTAGACAACCGCTTGTCTACCTTCACCTTGTCCTCCATCTGCATTCCTCCTAATTTATGATTGGGCTTAGTTACACCAATGGTTGGAACACCAATGGGCACATCTTCCCTTCCATCATAAATGAAGAGCTTCCTCAAATGTGGCACAACCATAGCTTCAAACTGTTTCATGAATTCCATCCCCAATACTGCCTCATAGTCATCAATCTGCACTATGGTGAAATCCACCTTTCCGGTCCATTCACCAAGTGTAGTGTCCACCTTATCGGCCATACCAAGGATTGCCATCGGAGGAGAATTCACCGTCTTCATTTGTGCCTTTACAGGTACAAATTTCAGCCCAAGTCTCCTTGCGGTATCTTCACTCATGAAGTTATGTGAAGCCCCACTATCGACCATAGTGAGTACATCAGCTCCACCGATCTTCATTTGAACATACTCTAACCGGTTCCTTTCTGGATCCCTCCTAGAAGGCACTTCCGTAGTAGCAGCTGCACCAAGTATCTGCATCATCCCTACAGAAGCATTGTCATCCTCCTCGGCAGGTTGTGTAACTGCATTCAACTTTGGTTTAGATGGGCAATTCTTCACCGTGTGTGGTCCCTCACATAACCAACACTTCAAAGGCTTTTTCATCTTTGCACCATCATCTGGTTTCGGAGTATCCTCCTTCTTCTTTTCTTTCGGTTTGTCGGACTTCTTTCTTTCATTAGAAGCCTCATCATAGTGGTCCACCAGCTTGTCAACCGCAGCAAAAGCCTCCTCAAGTGTTCTAATTTTCTGTCTCTTCACCTCGTTGCGGGCCCAAGGTTTCAACCCAATAATAAAGTTGAACACTTTGTCCTTTTCCGCCATGTCGGGATCCACGGCTGCACTTGAAAACTCTCGCTGATATGCTTGCAAGCTTCCGGTTTGTTTGATGAACTTAATCTTTGTCCTCGCTTCCCAGGTTTCATCCTGAGGACTGAAATGGGTTTGCAAAGCTTTCTTCATATCGTCCCACGAAGTGATGTCATCAGCATTACCATTGATAATCTGATCTACCTTCCTTCGCCACCACATCTTGGCATCATTTGTCAGGAATTGAGCGGCTACCTTGACTTGTGTCTCCCCATCGGGTAGACTTAACCGTTCCAAGTACTGCTCCATGTCCCACAAGAAGTTACCAAGAGTCTTTGCACTCCTTGTACCGTCATAAGATTCCGGCTCTTTGACCTTTACATGAGGTACTCCTCCACCTGAGTTATACCTCACGGCCCTCTTCAATACCGCAATCTCGTCCTTGGCTTGATCAAGACTCTTATTTACCTTGTCAAGAGTCCCTTTCAAGTTTGTGATTTCTGCAAGGCCTTGATCTCTCGATTCTTCGACCTCCTTGACTCTTCCTTCCAATTGTGTACACAGAAGATCTGTGTATTCAAATTGTGTCTTGAGCTCCTCGTGTTGAGTACGGAGTTCTACAAGTTCTTCTCTGACCTTCAAGATGGCTTCTCGTTCTTTAGTAAGTGAGTCCACATCTTGATTCCAAGAAGACTCCAAAGTCTCCATCCTTTCAATCACCCTTCCCATGAACTCAAGATGAGGATCCTTCACGGGATCCTTCATTGTATGGCTAGACCCGGCTTGAGAGTTAGCGGCCATCTTCTTTTGCGACCTTGTTTCGACCATTCATCGGCTTCCCCAAGTCACCTGTAAGAACCTCGCCAACTGTCAACTTTCAAGTGTGTGAGCAACCCTGCTCACCAGCTCTAGACCGAGCTCTGATACCACCTGTCACGCCCCCAGGTCTACGGTAGTCTTTCGACCGTTCTCCGGCGGGGTGCGACACCAACGTGTATTTTCTTTTTCGTAATACTCATACACTGGACTATGCCTTCCACGTTAATATACTTAATTAATCTTCTTTAACCAAGTAAACCACATAAAACTTCATATATAAACACAGCCAATATAATTAATATGCAATGTAAACTGAGCACATAACATTGACACACAATTATAATGGGAGGGGCAACTCCCGAACGAGCTCGCCCGATTATATTATGAACCTTCTTTTTCAATAATACAATGATACACAAGTGTGTCGGGCAGCCCACGGCCAACACTTAGAACCATTACAAATAAAGGCAAGATTGCCGTTTACAACAATTCGATACCGATTACTTCCAATAGGCATGAGCTCACCCGAGCTTCTAAACTCTGCCGTGTTAATTCCGCACCAAACTGTTTCCATCGTGAACTGTTCGACCTTCAAACTATCCCTGGTTCTGAACTGCGCACTTATTCACCAAGGCGCATGAGGAATGCGCACTCTGCTTTCGTCTTGTTCCTAGATTGAACACCAAGAGAGAGCAAAGTGCGTTGGTTGATCGAATTAGCTTTCTGTGCCATCTACTTATAGCCATCCTAACTCATTCATTGAGGGGTGTTAGCCCCACAAGCCGACCCCAAAACATATGCGTTGAAGCCCCTTTTTATCTTATGGGCAGGTCGGCCTTTGCCTAAAGGCAAGGTCGACCTACGCCCTTATAAACTTCACATTCCTTCGCATTGTTTCATATGTAATTTGTGAGCGCTCCCCAAGTTCGTCGCAACCAGCTCTTCTGACTGTCGCATCCGTCCGCCATTTCTGCTGTTCGTCGCGCTCACCCTACGCCGCATTGCCAACTCGCTGTCGCACCCGTTTCGCTGTCGTGTCCTGTCCGCCCGTCGTGTGGATGGACGCCCGCCCGGGTCGTCCTCCCCTCGTTCGCGTCTACACGCCCAGCCGCCCACACTTCATGCTTGAACCAACTCGCGGTCATGCCTCTGTCCACCAGCTCGCGGTCATGCCTCTGTCCACCAGCTCGCGGTCGTGCCTCCATCCACCAGCTCGCGGTCATGCCTCGTTCGTCAGTTCGCCCATCGGGTGTGGGTCGCCCTTGGGTCGCCCGCCCGTTTGGTGCGGGTCGCCCTCGGGTCGACTCGCGTTTCAGCTCGCCCGAGCTTCCACTATGACTTTGTCTGCCGGTTCGGGTAGCTGTGCCCACGTCCGGGTCCGCTGCAACTCGTCCGTGCTCGCCTTCCGTTCGCTGAACCCACAGCTCGTCCGAACCTGTAATCCTGTTCGCCGTGCACGGGTCGTGCGCCCGGGGCGCCCGCCCGTCGTGCACGGGTCGCCCGCGGGTCGCCCACCCGGGTCACCCGCCCGTCGTGCACGGGTCACCCACGGGTTGCCCACCTGGGTTGCCCGTCGGGTGAAGGCGCGCCTCTGCCCAAACGCCAGGGCGTTACAAAAGGGGAGAGAGAGAGAGGGAGGGAGGGGGATAGGGAGAGAGAGAGGGAGGGAGGGGGATAGCGAGAGAGAGAGAGAGAAGGTGAGAGAGAGAGAGAGAGAGAGATGGGAGAGAGAAAGGGAGAGGGAGGGAGGAAGGGAGGGAGGGAGGGAGGGAGGGGGAGGGAGGGAGCGAGGGAGGGGGAGGGAGGGAGGGAGCGAGGGAGGGGGAGGGAGGGAGGGAGGGAGGAAGAGCGATGGATGTGGAGATAGAGGGAAGGAGATAGGGATAGGGAGAGGGAGGGGGAGAGGGAGAGAGGGGGGGTTGGGAGAGGAAGGGAGAGAGACAGGATGGTAGAGAGAGAGAGAGAGAGATATGGGAGGGAGGGAGAGAGAGAGTGTGTGTGTATTATAGAGAGATGGGGGAGAGGGGGAGAGAGAGAGCAAGAGAGAAAGAGAAAGTGAGGGATAAGGATAGTGAGAAAAGGCAAGAGGTATATGAGTATGGAGAGATAAAACGAGAGGTTGGGAGAGGGAGATATAGAGTCCAAGGGAGATAAAGAGAGATGTAGAGAGAGAGAGGGGGTGGGGGGGGGGGGAGAGGTAGAGGCGAAGGGAAAGGGGAGAGAGAGAGAGAGAGAGAGAGAGAGAGAGAGAGAGAGAGAGCAAGGAGGAGTGATAGAGAGTAAGGGATGGGAGAGGGAGGGAGGGAGAGAGAGGGAGGGAGGGATGGGAGAGGGAGGGAGGGAGAGAGAGAGGGAGGGAGGGAAGGAGAGGGATGGGAGAGAGAGAGAGAGAGAGAGTGAGAAAGTTAGAGGGAGAGATAGATTGAGAGAGGGAGAGAGGGTGGGAGAGAGGGTGGGAGAGAGGGATGGCGAGAGAGAGAGAGAGAAAGAGTGAGAGAGAGAGAGGGGAAGTGAGAGAAATACTGAGAGAGAGCGATGGGGAGAGAGAGAAAGAGAGAGTGAGGGGAAGAGAGAGAGATGTATCGAGAGAGTGAGTTTGTGTGTGTGTGTGTGTGAGAGAGAGAGAGAGAGAGAGAGAGAGAGAGGGAGAGCGAGAGAGAGGGAGGGAGGGAGAGGGGAGAGAGAGAGATATGAGAGAGAGAGAGAGAGAGAGAGAGAGAGAGAGAGAGAGTTGTAGTGGGGAGAGGGGGAGAGAGAGAGAGAGAGATGGGGGGGGGAGATTGAGAGAGGGAGAGGGAGAGGGAGATGAAATAGCTCCATTGGGCTATTTTGAAACCTTAGGAGATTGGGGGTAGGGTTAGCTTCAAGAAGATTGATTTGATTCCAGCAAGAAGGATAGCGAGAGGGAGAGGGAGAGAGGAGAGGAGGGAGGGATATAGAGATAGAATTATAGTGGGGAGAGTGAGAGGTGGATATATATATATATATATAGAGAGAGAGAGAGAGGTGGAGATATATATATATCTCTCTCTCTCTCTCTCTCTCTCTCTCTCTCTATAGATATAGAGATATATATATATATATATATATATATAGAGAGAGAGAGAGAGAGAGAGAGAGAGAGAGATCGAAATGGTAGAGAGGTAGAGAGAGAGAGAGGGAGAGAGATAGTGAGGGAGAGAGATAGAGGGAGAGAGAGAGAGTGAGAGAGAGAGAACAACTTTTAGCCTTTTTAGTTTTTTCTAGCGATTGGATGGCTTTTAGCTTTTCTAGTTTTTTCTTTTTTATCTTTTCTAACGAAGGACCTCGGAATTGAGTGTCAGAGAAAATTTCTCATTGGATTCTGTTAATTCTATGGTTTCACGAATTACAAGAGGGGAAGAAAATACTATAACAAAAAAAACGTGTAGAAACGCAGAAACATTTACAAGCTAACACAGAAACATTTGCGAGTTTGGAAAAATATTTGTAGGCGCAGTGAACGAAGGCTAACGCAAATATTTATATAGTTGAGCGGCTGGAGAGCGGATTTTTTGTGGTCCACCGGATCGGATAGCTTTTAGCTATTTTTAGTTTTTATTTTTTTAGTTTTTCCAATTAAGGACCACGCAATTGGCTGCCACGGAAGATCTCTCTTTGGATTCTGTTAATTTTTATCAATATTTTGAAATTGAATTTCACCGGTGAAAGACATTTTATTATTTTGATAAAAGTTTGTATTGTGTTGTGATGTGAATTTTCACATTGATGTAATATTTTTAATAACTATTTGTTATGATAGTTGAATTGAGGCTTTGTGATCCATGTCAAGATTAAGAGAATTCTTTGGCTTAAATCACATGATAGTATATTTGTCTATGCATTTCGAATCACCCAGTGTGGTTCATCGTCAGGACAAGTTGAAGAATGAGATCTAGATTACATGTTAAATAGTCAGAGCAAAACTTCCAACTGCTATAATTTTTGACGAGGTAATAGTAGACTAGGAAACGGAGGAAGCGGCCAGACATAGAGAAAAAGGGGGCAAAACCATATTATAAATTAAGTTGAGGTTATTATTAAATTGATATTTAATTATACTATTATTAAATTAAATGTAAATTTACATAAAAGGTATATTTTAATACACATGTATATATATTTAAAATAAATTAATTTAAGTATTATACAGTAAGAATTAATCTTTAATATTTTAATTTAATTGTTAAATTTTTTATTTAATCATGAAAATTGTTTAACTATTTTAATAGTAAAATATGATTTAATGAAATTATTTTCTTTATATTAATTAAGTTGAATGATTAGATAAATAGTTAGTTATACTATTACTTATCTTATGTAATTCCTGTACAAGAAATAATCCATTTAGAAACAATAATTGATTAATATGAAGTTAATTGTGTTAAGCTTATTGCAAATGACATGTGTAACTAATTAAACTAAATTTAAATAAATCTAAGGATATTATTAATATGACCTTATACTAGATCTCTACTATCACAATTATTATATTAATATTATTACTATTAATGTTAAAATTAAAATGATAGTGATATCTCTTTATCAATGGATAGGATATTAATATCTTAGTAATATACTAGGAACCCGAGTTACTAGATTTAGGGAATTTGTAAATGTAATGAAATCTATTATAGTTTTATAATAATAGAATTAATTTAAGGGATGAGTAACTAATTAACATAAATTTTGTAGAATATAAATTAGTTATTTAAATATCATAAACCATATAATTTAACCCTAAAGGAAAGAAAATGATTAAATTAAACAAGGAAGGTTAAAGGATAACAAGGGAAAAATAAAAAATAAAAAAATCTAGAACCAGCTACTAAAAGAGGGAGGGGGAGGAAATGACTAGGAGGTGAGCACCGGGATCCAACATTTGTTGATCTTCCAACTGTCATCTCTATTGAGATTGCTTGGCCTCCTTTCAACCTCAATGGCTTCCCTAAATTTACGGTGGTAGAACATTGAAATTCTAGCAAGGAAATTGGCCTCATCAATACAAACATGATGTTTGGTCTTCTTCGCATGCTCAGCTAGTGCAGAAGACTTAGTTCTCCCGTGCTTAAGATCAGCTGCATGCTCATTGATTCTTTGATTAATGGAGCACCTAGTCTCACCAATATAGGGAATCCCCTAGGAACAAGGAATAATATAGACCCCTTTCATGTCCTTCTGGTCAATAGCATCCTTCACCGATTGGAGGGACTTACGAATGGTGTTAAGGGGTCTAAAGGTCGAGGGGACATTATGTCTTTTCATAATCCTCGCAATCCTGTCAGTGGTCCCTTGAAAAAAAGGAAGATGGACCCCTGGGACACATTCTTTATGCTCTTTTTTAACCATCAAATTTTTGAAAGCTTTGAGGAAAGCCTTTTAACCCAAGTATTTGCTACAACCGTTCTCAACAAAGACCTTGAGAAGATGGTATTTCTCTTTCTCGAAGCTCTTTTCATCAGAGATCCTGAGGGCACGAGTAGCGAGAGTGTTGAGAACGCCCAACTTTTGAGTAGGGAAATGATGGGAACTGGCATGGAGATCTTTTTCAGTATTTATTTTCTTCTGAAACACCTGGTGGGAGAGGGAACCATCATTATTCTTAAAAATAAGAATATCTAGGAAAGAGAGGAAACCATCAACTTCTTGTTCCATGGTGAACTTAATGGTGGTGGACTAACCGTTAACATGATGGAAAAAGAGATCTAACTCCTCTTGGCCATGTGGCTAGATGACATTAGTGTCATCTACGAATCTTCCAAAGCTTAAGTAAGAGGCGAGCTGAGGATAGAGCCTTGGATTCAAAATCTTCCATAAAAAGATTAGCAACGAATGGGGATAGGGCTGAGCCCATGGCAACACCACAGGTTTGTTCGAAAAAATCACCTTCAAAACTGAAAACGATGGAAGTGAGACAGATCTCAACTAACCGAGCAGTATCGGGATCTGTTAGGCGGTTGATAACATACAAAGCATCATTTATAGGGATGAAAATGTAGAAGGAGACAACATCAAAACTAACAAGAATGTCCTGAGGGTCAAGCTTAAAATCCTTGAGCTCACCAACAGAGGAAGCAAAGTCTTTGACGAAAGACTCTGTACGACCAACTAAGGGTTTAAGCTTTAAAGTAAGGAACTTAGCTAGAAGGTAGGTAGGACCACCAATGGTGTTGAAAATGGGTCTAAGGGGAGCCCCTTCTTTGTGAATCTTAGCAAGCCCATAGATCCTGGTTTTGGAATTGAATGTCATTTCTCACACATATGTCTCTTTTTGCATTTATATAATATATTTTCTTTTTTAATTTATTGGTGAAAGACAACTTTAGTTTTCGTATTTATATAGTATTTAAAATAAAATAATAAGTGGAAGACAACTTTATTTTTGGCATTTATATAATATTTAAAAAAAATCATTGGAGAAAAACATGATTATTTTTAGCATTTATAGAATATTTAAAAGAAAATGATATTTTTAGCATTTATGGAATATTTTAAAAAAAGTTCATGAGTGGAAGACAACCTTATATTTCGCATTTATATAATATTTAAAAAAAAACCATTGGTGAAAGACATCTTTATTTTTCACATTTATATAATGGTTTTGAAAAAAATTCATCGGTGAAAGATATTGTTATTTTTCTATAAGTTTATGTGTTGCATATTTTCACACTCACACACATATATATATAATTAGATTATTTAAATTTTTTAAACACACATTTATTAATTAATGCAAATTTAATATATATTTTTTCTAAATAATTCTAAATTCTATTACTGAAACATAGTGATACACTGAGGCTTTGGCCTTTGCATGTCTGTGCCATGGTTTAAGGCATATAACAATAAAATAGGTTTGTGACTTCCCAGAATAGGAAACCAGTCCAGTTCAAAAATGAAATTGCAAAAATGAACTTGCTGCCCACACAGGGGAAACTAGAAATCAATCACAGTAGCTAGCATGTTTTTCAAAAATGCACAAAAAAATCCCTATTGATGTAATTCTAGAAACCTGAGACACGATGATGCGTGGCAAGTTGTGTGGCATGCTGTGCTAGCAAGTCAAGTGTTATGTGGCGACGACGAGTGTTCCTTAATGATGAAACACCTGTATGGATCAATGTCCTCCTCTTCTTACTGCATCACACCCATGTCATATTTCGCCTAAGGGTCACGGTTCTTCTCCTCTACAGTGTTCTTGTCCTGAGGATTGTCCTTCTTCTCCCTTGTGCAGTGTGGTCTTCCATTGTCCTTGGCTAGCTCCTTGCAGATTGGGCTTCCTTCTTCATTCATTGGCTCCTCGTGGAAGGTAATTGAGATGGTGGTTGTTATGATTGGTTGGTTCACGGAGCAGTGATAAGTGAACTGGGTTGAGCGAAGGGGTTGCTGTGAGCTGGAAGGAATGTCAATGGTTGGAGAGGTGGATTGCATTAGTTGGAAGTGGATAGCTTGTGAGCGGCCTCTATGAGTGTCTGGATAGCGGTCAGAGACCAAATGATCCGAGGGGGATGAGGAGTCTGAGGCAGGAGAAGGTGGAGAGTGAAGCAGTCTGCCTCTGTTACTCCCTCTTCTGTTTCGCATTCTATGGCAAAGCCTAGGCATTTTGACGTGGGAGCGAAGAGAATATCTTCTAGGAGGTGGCTCAGAGAAATGAGAAAGGGCAGCAGGTTTAGAGGTCGGCTCAGAGGAAGGAATAGCAGCAGACGCAGAATGGAGAATGAGGTTGTAGATAAAGCTTTGCGAATAATGAATACCCGGGACAAATTCAATGTAGCATAGAATGTTGCAACACCTACCCGTAGCAGTGTGTGAGCTTGGTTCCTTTGTAGCCAGTGGACAATGAGATTGCAGAGGCGAAGGATTAGAGACAAAGGAGGTGGAGTTGAAATTGCTAGAGGGGGCCATTAAGTAGAGCCGAGGTGGGTGGATGCAGCCAGGTTGATTAGAGTGTCGTCTTAAATGCCATTTACTGTTGTTGTTAATTCGTTTTATGGTTTTGTGTGTAGGATTACGAAGGGCCATGTGGCTAGGCCACTTTCCGTCCCGTTCCCCCACCAGCATATCGATTTCGACGTACACCCGCATCCAGGAGATGCAAATTCAATATTTTATTTTCATAACCATTTTTATTCAAAGTCCATTCTTCATTGTGTTACAATAAAAGGGCATTCATTAATTAATTTTACTGAACCCCAACTTTTTTATTCTCATAAATATTTGTATATTAAGAAAGACAATCAATTCTTTTTTGCAATTACTAATGCATACATATAAATATTTTAAATATTCATACACATCATATAAATAAATACTCCAAATATATATCCTCTACATCATAAAAGAAATTCAAAACTTTAATATATTAATACACTCACATAAATAAATACTCCAAAAAAAGTTTTCAAACACGGTCATGTATAAGAGGGTCTTTATACATGATTTTTGTTTTGTGACATTACACTTCACAACAAAATTTTTTATACAATATGGTATGGATATGGACATGGATTCAATTTTTTGATGTTATATCATTTTATTTATGGACCTTGCGGTAGAGTTGGAATGCACATAGATGCATACACTCTACGTAACTTTTCACTTAATAAATGTTACGATTTTTTCTTTAGAGAAATAAAAAAATAGACACTGCAAGCATTAGTAAGTGAAATTTAAGTAATGATAAGACAATTTCCATAAAAAAATATTTAAAATAATAAATCAATATAAATATATTCAAATATATAAAAAATTTATTAAAAATTATATTCATTACATATAAACAAGAGTTTCATGCAAAAAATATCCCCAAGATTGCAAATATTGTAAGCCCAAAAAAAGTCAAAATTTAAGATTGCAAAAATTAATTTTGTTTTGGTAGATTCCAGAACTTTTCAATAATCGTAGAAGCTAAAAAAAATAAATAGACTGATGAAGGTAGAGGAAATTCCAACAAATAACTCCACCTCTGCCGCAGATACCCAACTGAAGCAAGCTACATGCATGCTAGGATTTGCAAAAACATTGTCCATAAGGGCTCACACCCTTCCAACCAAGAATCACCAAATGCCCAAGAGGAATTACATTCTATATACCGAGAGACAAGCCGCCTCCAGTGACGCCAAAAAAACAAACACTGATGGAGGTACTGGACACACCAAACCCATCAAAAAAGCATAAACTTCATGAGATAGGGAGAACATGGCCACCACCAAAACTGGGTATTGGTAGCATATATCATCATAATCCCATTAGAGCAGTGGCCACACAGGGAAAAATTGGAAAAAGAAGTTTGTCATCAACAAATTTGATCAAAACCATCCCCCTTCTTCCCTCTTTCACTAGTCCCCATCCGACGAGGAAACATTATCCAAGACGCAAGCACTTCAAGCAAGGTGGATCACCAAGGTCACGTTCTTCTAATTCACAAGGTAAAGGCACTGAACATGCCTTAAGTGGGCATCAATTTCATCCACATAGAAGTGCAAGTTCCTCAACATCCTCTTGACATCTTCCAAGGATGAAGAAAGGTTCCACTTTTCAACTTGTTTTGTCTCTAAGAACTAAGCTCAACAATGTCTTCATCTGCCACTAAAGGGCCACTGAATGTAGGAATTTTTTCTTACTAGCCCTTGAGTGTCTAGGGTTAGGAACCCACCCACCCAAATACCCGAGAAATTTTGAATTAGATGAAGAATTCCTTTATTCTCCCACCTTTGGATCCAATTCTGTTATCTCCATACACAGAATTTGGAAAGTAGATTTCTTGAGCCAAGAGGGAACGGCACAAACTCCACAACATACTTAAATTCCTCTAACCATTCACCAAGACAACACCACCTCACGACACTGTACCAATAATGGTCATGACACCAAAGGACCATGGCACAACCCCTTTTCTTAAAGTCAACAACACAGGAAGCAAGGAAAATTTTAAGGATTTTTTTTCTTAATATTTAGAAACCTTGGCGAATCTTACTAGTCCCTAATATGCAAAGTGTAAAATGTTTGCATATATGTTTATAAAAATATTCAAATTTCTAATGATTTCATATCATTCTCTATAAAATTTTAGTGATTTTTAAGATAATATCATTTATCCTATAAAATTTAGGCGAATAAATTTTAGAGAAAATGGAAATTTGGCGAATCATTTTTTTGGAAAAAGCATGGAAAATTAGCCCACCTATGAATATTATCCCCTAAAATTTTCCATGACATGAAGCTAGTGCGGCCTTCAACAATACACACCTACACGTAACACTATGACTACCCACAAAATGACACAGATAATGCAGACTTACAAACTCCCAGACCTAAGAACTAGAATGAAGAAGACCCACAATCGTCAAACTATAAACAATTCTTAGCTGAAAAGGACACGCCCATGAAGACCAATTCACCAAGAATTTAGGATAAACAACAAACCCAACTAGATAGAAGGGAAAAACGAAAGGCAATAACTTACAATCCCAATTCACCACCCCGCAAAGATGAGCCCGCCACCTCGTCAACGAGCAACATGAACAGACCCAGAGCACAAACCTTTCTACATTATCACCCCCATCAAGGAGATTGAAAAAAAAAATAGTTAGCTTAGAACAAATACAACAATATATTAATTTAAGAGCCCAAAGTGTCACTCACTAGAATTAATCATTGGTTGAATGGAAAATAATGCTTCCAACTAGTCTAGCTAGACCCAATTGATAGTTGAAAACATAATTAAAACAATATGCATTAAAAAGGATTGAAATGACTAAGCCATAGATTTAAAAGATCAAAAGAATAATAATAATTCTTGAAATTAGAGCATTTTCATTGATGTCCAAATACCTCGATGAATAAAATAAAGAAAACAAATAGAATCAAGAACCATGATCTTTACTCAAAGTAGGAAAATAATTAGCTGAAAACAAGGCTCAAGATGTTAGCTCATTCAAGAAAAATGAAAAATCACTACCAACAATATGAATGATGTCACTGTAGTCAAGTAATTAAGACGAAATAAACATGAGTTTATTATAGAAACAAAAATATCACTAGCTTTATCAAACAACAAAAATAAACACTTCAGCACTTAGTGCAAGGTTTGATGACAACAAATGTTTATTTTTTAATTTTTTTTTTTAAGAAATGGTTATGGGGTTCGATATTAATGCAATCTGGTTTGAAGGTTAAAATGGTTTACAATTTTAACACAATTTTCCAGTTCTACATTCAAATGGATCCAAAAAAGACTAAAATATCCCATTGGATTCCGTTCATTATGTGGTTTCACGAATTGATGCCAATAGTGGTTTCAGGAATTACAAGAGGGGAAGAAAATACTATAACCAAAAATATGTGTAGAAAGAGGGGAAGAAAACATGAAGAAACAATCAACAACAAAATTAGCGTCAAAACCATGTGAAACTGTCGCGTGGAGAATCCAACAAGAAGGGTATTCGTTGCCAATGTTGCCAATTTTGTGAATTTGTAGTGTCATTAGCAGGAAAAAGAAGGAAGAGGCATAACTTGGACATTTTTCATCCTTTTTGAGCCCACGAAGAGCTTACGTAGGGGTCTTTGGGTGTTCTGGACACAATGGCAACATTATTTTTGTGATTTGATCATTTTCTATTGATGTAATTGATATATTGAGCATATAATTTAAAAGCCAACATTGGAAGCTAGATGCAGAGATGTATCCTAGGAGGGGTGAGCTCCATCATCAAATTGTTGTTTTAATATGTTGGTCGTTGTCTATTTTTCTCTTTTTAAATATTCAAAACTTATCTAAAATCACTAGGTTTATGTTCTTTTGCAATTCTGATCCATTTCCCACAAGACATAAAATAGATTGCGAACTCTTTCAAGAAACCTTTAATTTTTAATTTCAGATTACTTTGGTATTAAAGCATGCCTGTTTGAAGGTTTTATATTTTTTGCAATTATTTTCTTAAATGATTTTAAGGTCTAAGTTGAGAAGAGGTGAATCAGTTCTTTTAGAACCAAACTCTCAATTTCGTTCAAGGATGTCATAAACTCCACCAGTCATCTCACATGAAGAACGAGAGCTAATGTCTAAGGATGAAAAAGCTTTTAGAAATACTTTCTATGATATGTGAGAGATGGTAAAAGTGTACTACAATGAGAGGATAAAAAGGTTGCAAGGAGAAAACTCAAATCATATAAAAGGTAATGGTGGTGATGGGAGAAAGTCTCTATTCTCTCCACCTCCTCCTTCACATCCATCTTTACCTCCATCCTCACCTCCTTATTCACCTCCTTTAACACCTAGACATACTCCTCCTAAATCTAAAAAAGGATGTGTTAAGTCTCCTTTGATTAATCTTGATGTCAATCTTTAATTGCTTATGTACAATGGGGAAGTAAATGATGAAAAGTTGTATAATTGGGTTCGTCAAGTTGAAGCCTATTGCAGGATCCTAAAGATTGACAATGATGTTACAAATATCCAGCTTGCTTCTCTTTGATTGGAAAGTACATCCCTCTTCTGGTGGGAGGCGAAAACTAAATAAGGTTTGAAGAAAAGTGGTAAAATTACCTCTTCTGGGAATGATTTTATAGTTGCATTAAGAGGACAATTTTATCCATTAGCTTATATGCAAAAAGGAATTATGTATTGAAAAAAATTTAGAACGGTTGAAGGTCAGAGTGTTCAAAGTCACAGACAAGAATTTAGAAGAAGAGATTTAATCTTGGATGTTGAATTGTCTTCAGAATACACTCTCCTTAAATACATAGGCGTATTACATATTTATTTGAGACATACTATACTTATGTTTAATCCCACCAACCTAGATGAAATATGTGTTCATGCATCTCATTTAGAATCAAGATTCAAGAATTTTCCTCAAGAGATTAGCAAGAAACCTTCCAAATTTGGAGAGAAGGGAAAACGAAAAAATAATGCTATAGTAAATAAAGAGGTAGAGAAACTTACCTGTAAACATTGTTCAAAAGAAGGCCATGAAAAAGACCAATGCTTGAAATTACATCCAGAAGTGAGAACAAATAAGTTCAATAAAAGGTAAAGGTTCCTATTACAAGTACTAGTTCTTCTAGTAAGCCTACTGAGTCTCAAAATGATAAAGAAATAATTGATCTTTTTCATATAAGCGTCATTAAAAAACATACAGAAGTTGATCTATTATTTGATAGTGAATTCCAGGTAAATATTATTTCTGAAGCAATTGTCAAGAAACTAAATCTAAAAGCTAAATGTCAAATTGAACCTAACCTATTGGGTTGGGTATGTGATGATGCCAAATTACAAGTCACAAGAAAATGTAAACTCAAATTCACCATCAGTATTAATTTTATACATGAGGTAGAGCTTGATGTTTTACAACTTGACATATGTGGAATTGTTTTAGGGAGTCCATGCTTGTATGACCAAAAATCCATGTTCTATTGTCATGAGAAAAAATATCATCCTCTTAAATATGGATTTTAGTATATTGTTAGAGAACATTGCAAGAAGATGAAATTATCTCTTGTTAGTGTTGGTTAGATGAAAGGGCTTGTAAATGCTAGAAAGAATTTTGTGTTGTTTGTCGAGCCGTAAAAAGGGTCTTTTTCACCTCTATTTACCCCACATTAACTTGTCAATCCAGGAATGATTTGTTATCTCAAAGAGTATACTTAGTTTGAGGTTGCCATTTGTCAGAGTAATGCTAGTAGTATAGTGCTCAAAATGCAAAGGTAAATGAATACTTAAAACAAGATCTACTTACAGCCAGAACTTTAAGATTTAAATCATGCATTCAAGAAACTAAAGGGCAATTTATAAGTCAAGGGTTCAGTAATAATAACTCATCCCTCTGTAAACTGATGTAACTAAAGATAATCAAGGAACAGATCATCAACCTGGAAACTAGACAACAAATTTCAATGCTCACAACAGTCTCAGATCGTTTTGCATGGTGGGCCCCAGTATTGCAGCAATAATGCTGCAACTCCTAGAACTCCCTTCTTTAATTTTATAAACCCAGTAGTTTGTAACAAACTTGGAAGTGACGGTGCTGTATGCACAAGTACAAGCTCTTGCCGCAGCTGTCACTTGGTCAGCTGGCACAAGTTCGATAGGAGCTTAAGCCAAATTCTATGAGCTCTGAGAAGAATCTTTTTAACTGAAGGACAAAAGCTAACTCAAAGAAGGCTAATCTACTTACATAAAGAAATTGGAAAGCTGAAAGGAAACGTAAACCCTAGCAAACCCTAATTTTACTAGCTAGCCCTACTGATGCAAGAAAGAGGATGCAAGCTACTGAAAGAGATGCCATTGACTTCTAGGAAGGTAAGATGCATTTGTCCAAGCTACTTCTACAGTAACATCTGAAAAAAAAAACATCTTTTTGTATTTTTGAATAAGTTGTCAGAATTATCATGCATGTGCTTTTAACTAGTTTTTGACTGTTCATAGGTGGATTGGTGAGAGGAAATGCTTGCAGAAGGTTGGGAATGTTCGAATAGGGCCTAAGGGGTCCCTAGCACCCTTCCAGAGAGTTTCACAAAGTTTGTCTATCAAGAAACCACTCTTGTGAGCTTCTACAGGAAGTCTGCAGGGGTTCTACAGGATGTTCTGTAATTTCTACAGGATGTTCCGAAAAGAGGTTTTTGGAGGGTGTATGGAGAGATAAGGGTGAAGGAGTGAGTATGGAGGTATGATAATAGTGTGAGGAGGTCCAAGACTTGGAGGATGGAGCTAATGATAGCTGAGGATGACTGGATTTGTTCAAGGAGGAGTGGAGCAATGTTGCACAAAAATATGGAAACTAGGTCAAGGTGTAGCAAATGTGAGGCAAGACTTAGAGTTAGGGGATGGAGAAGATGGGATTGATGGTGTATGGGTAGATGGAGAGGTGTTACAGGTGCTATGCAAGTTACTTCTCAAACTGAACAAACAATGACTTGAAAAACCGATGACCTAGCTACTTTATTCTAATCTGGCCTAAGTAACAGCAAAGGAAATGAACAGAAGTTTATTTGCAATGAAACCATGTATAATAACTATGCAACAAAGCAATCAACAATCTGAACATGTAACCAACATTTGCAAATAAAAATCGAACACTAATGATTGCATGGCGAAGAAAAGACAATGTTTTTGGGCAGCAAGGTCACCTTGATCCCAGCTCTTGATTCCACTGAGGGAGAGGTGAGATTAGAGGTGCTTGATGGCCTTTTTCTAAAGATCTTCCCTGTTAATAACCTATAAAATCAATCTGAACATAAAAATCATTTTTAATCATCAAAAGAAATCTAAATAACAAAGCAAGATTTAAATCTAAATAGCAGATTTTATTCTAAGAATGCAGCAAAAACACGTAAAGGTGAACAAAGGAGTTACTAGGCACTTGATTTGGGTCCAACCCCAAGACCTATAGCCTCCTAAGGAGGATTAGAGTTGGCGCAAAGCTGGATTCATCTTTATTGCTCAAGAAATAATAGTTACATCAAAAACTGTCCACAAGGAAAAGCTTGAAAATGTGCTGAAATGCAAAGCTAACCTACTGCCGAGAAATGACTAAAATCCAACTAAAAACTAGCTAACTTCTGCCTACAAAGTGACTAACTGAAATGAGGCCCTAAGCCTTCTTATTTATACAAATTGAGGACCCCAACAGCCCTCCTAAACTTTAGGAACTCAGCTACCAAAACTTGTAGTTAACAACACCTTTACTAGCCCTTGCTCGGCTGCCCTTGTGATAATCAATTTGGTGGCCCTTGAACTCCGAGCTGATGGTGGAGAATTCAAGGTAAGGGCCCATAAATGAAGGAGACACCTTCCTACAAATCCTCTCCCTTGTTCTTCCACGAATTTGGCTACCAAGTGCTCATAAAAAACCTTTGATTTTGTCTCAAAATTGACTAAAAATCTGCACAAAGCACCCATTAGACTTGTTGGCATAATGACTAATCCAATTCACTCTATTAGCATAAATATAATAAAAAACGTGCAATAAAATAATGAGAATGGTGGATTGAATCGAATTAGGAGGTTGAATGAGCCCATATAATTATCCATTTTTGGGGCTCATCATCACCCCCCTACTGAAAGTTTTGCTCATCCTCTGAGCAACTAATCTATTTCTTCATCTTTAATGGCCCTGGTGGCCTCCTTGTCATGCCAAGCTTTTGAAGTGATGTCCTCTTCTCGGTCATGAACCCATGCTTTTCTCTCTACTTCTTCCCACTGCCTGTGATCCTTTTCCTGTAGCAGTTTTGTTAGCTCCTCAACCTCAGCCTGCAGCTTGTCCTCTCTTTGTTGTTCATCAGATGTTTCCTTGTCTTTCCTTCTTCCTGTGATTGTTTGGCTACCTTTTCCTCCAATTTCTCGGTCTCTCTTTGCTTAGCCAGTGTTTCCTGTAGAACAATCTCAGCATCCTGTAGAGAGGCCTTTGTGTCCAACATTTTTCATTCTTTCTCTCCAGGTGGATGTCTTAGGGCTTCCCCATTCATAGGGGATGGATGGCCTTGAGGGAGACCTCTCCTTTTGTGTAGTTGGGGTGTCTACAATTGTGATTGCCTCTTTTGATGGTGGCTGGGGTCTACCAGTTTTTATCCGCATGCTCCTTCTTGTGTTAAAATACATGGAATGCTCCCTCTTTCACTTCCATTTTTGCTTTGGAGATGTGCTTAGGGTAGCCAACACAGCTGCTACCTCCTCGGCTAAAATCTCAGGCAATTTTTCCTTTTGTTGCCCTGTTTCCATGCTTCCTGTAGAAAGTCCTGTGTTGACTGTTTTCTGGCTTCCTGTAGAAACTGTTTTCTGGCTTCTTGTAGAAAGTGTCTTCACTGTTTTGGTCTGCTTGGTTAGGGGTGTCTTCCCTTTTAATTTTTGTGTGGTCTCCTTGGTTGTGCCCTCCTTTGTTTGGACTTTTTTAGTCCTCTCTGCTCTACCTGTGTCATTGATTTAGGTTGTAGGGACATTAATAATTCCTCCATTATCTCATCGTCATGACCCTGCATTTTGTCAAAAAATGTCATCCAATTGGCACGGGTGAAGAGGTTCACCACCTCGGGATGTTCACGCAATTTCCTAGAATCCGAGGGTTCATTCATGATAGATCCCCCTGGCATGGTGAGAGTGCTCTGTTTTAGGCTTTGAGCAGAGAGGGACTGTTGTTTTATGGTTTCCTCCTTTGAACCTCAGGACAGGCTCTCTTAGGTGTTTATATTTTAACTTGTGCCAATTCCCTGGTTCTAAAACTTTTGCTGCCCAAAACTAGGTTGTCCATATGTAAAAGGAAGAATCAGGTTTTCACAGATAGGGCACAAAGCTCAATTTTCATCTTTAGCATACATAAAATTATGAAAATTCAAATGCTTCATACGCAAGTTAGCCCTCACGGTGCTTCATCTTTTTTCAGGAGATTTTTTATCAGGGACCATGGAGGAGAGTTTTGACGCAGAACTGACTGAGTAATTTCGAGCAACACATAGGCAAACCACTATTTTCCACTCACAGGCAGACTTGTCTCTGACTTCCTTATTCAATATAGTTCAATTCATCACCTTTCGAACACACCATGCATGGAAGAGTGTTTTTCGAGCCTACCTCTTTCGGGACTTCAAATTTGTCAAAGAAAAATCCATTTTCTCTGCTCTAGAAGGCTATGTTGTATTTCCTGTAGAGCCTCTTCCTGTAGAACGCATTTATGGCTTCTGTAGAATGTCACGGTGCTTCTGAATGAGCCTGGGACGTGGGAGAATTTTGAAACAAGCTGAAAAGCTCGGGCTAACAGACTGCGAATGGAGGAGGACGCGTACTTCGCTGAGAACGGTTGCAAATGTAAATGAACATCGGTTAATGTGAGTTCTTCGACCGAGAATTTTACGGCGCAATTCATGGCGAGGAGGTGAGGTGGCCAGGTGTACGTGGTGACATGCAGACTGTAGTGATATCATGAACTGCATGTTCTCTTCTGGATCTGTTGCACTGGAGTTCAAACGGCCAACAGTCCCTGTTTTTTAATTTTCACGTGAGTCGACTATCCACATATATTGCATGATTTCTGGCTGAGTGCTAGAGAAGGAACTGTTGGGTTAACTTTGCTAGATTCATGGTTTAATCCCACCATTTCATTTGTTTAAGCATTTTCGAATCATATTGATGCAAATAGAGGAACTGGTTTATACGCATACCTGTAAGTCGATGTGCTGCTGGGTCCTTTTTGTTGCTGCATCCATTTGTTTCTGTTGTTGCATGATGGATTGGTGGTCGATTCATGGCTATTTCTTGTTGTGTAGGTATCCTCTAGCTGGATCTAAGCTGCAGGAATTTGTTTCCATGTTCAGATCTGCACCCTCAAGCTTCTGATGTTGAATTTTTACACGGCAGAAACTTGTTTTCTCCATTGCTCCCGAACGATAAACCGGATTGATCTGAAACTTTCTAAGCATGTTCCTATCATCATTATGCACCTCCCATAGCAAAATTGCGATCAATGGATGCACAGATTTCGGGAAAAACAGAAAATGGATGAATATTATAGAGATCAATTTCTCGGAAATCATGCATTGAAATCAGCTGAAACTTCTTGGGTAAGTTACTATCACCCATATGCATCTCCCCATGAAACAAGTTTTGAAATCGATGCACGGATATGGAGAAAATACGAAAATGGATGAAGGTGATAGGGGTTGATTTCTTGGAAAGCATACACTGGAATTGGCTAAAATTGCTCGGGCATGTTGCCATTGTCCCGATACAACTCCTCCTGTAATAGTTTTGCAAATGGATGCACGGTTTTAAAGTTAGGGAAAAAACAAATTATGTTCTATGTATTTTTTCTTCAAAGCATTCTGCAAGTTTCTGCATGGTAAAAAAAATGAGCTTGGGCTGTGATGCAGGCATGGAGATGATGGAGTAGGAGTTTGAAGATTGCAGGAGGACTTTTGAACCCTTGAGGAAGCTATCATGTTCTCCAAACCACCTTTTTGAAATCCATTTCTAGCTTCCTATAGAAATCATGTAATTTCTACCGGAACTTCCTGTAGAACACGCAGTTTTGAGGAGAGAAGCACAATGAAATGGAAAAATGATGGAAAAGGGTGAGGGATGGAAACATGGATGCTTGCAGGCCTCGTGGACATATTCCTAGCCTTCTGGTCCTCTTCGAAGATCGATTTTTGCTTGTTTGTAAGCTTCCTGTAGAGGACACAGAACTTCCTATAGAAAAAACAGAACTTCCTGTAGAAGGCACAGGACTTCCTCTGTCTTTGTTTTGAGTGATCCTACTGACCTGCAATGTCCTTGCTGCAACCTGCAATTATTCAATGGAAATTAGGTTTATTTTTATTTTTATTTTTCTCTTTTTTTTTGAAAAACCACTAGGGCGCCTCATGGAGGTTTTCACCCTGATTGCCTACCTTGGGCACCTCCAAGGGAGGTTTTCACCCAGGGATCTTATTCCCTTTTTATTTTCTCTTCTTTCTAACCCATTGACCACCTCATGGAGGTTTTCAATCAATGAGCCAATCTAAGGCGCCTCCGAGGAGGTTTTCACCTTAGAATTTTTCTCTTATTTTCATTTTTTCCTTTTTCCTTTTGTTTCTCTTTTCTTTTTTTTCCTTCTTTTTTTTTTCTACCCTACCCTACTTGAAAAACAAAATCATTTTCAAGTATAAGAATACTTCCAATGGAGCCATGTGCACATCAAAATTAGAGACAAAATGATGTGGAGGCTTGAAATGCATGCTTTGACAGCTATCCGGATTTCAGAGACTAAATGATTTGACTCTGAAGGGATCAAACATAGCTGAGGAAGAGAGTACTGCTACAACTTAGTGACTGTCTGAAACCATATTTGAATATAGCTCTAATATCCTTGGTCATTTTTCCAATCTAGATCATTCTTCATGCCACCTTCTATCATGACTTTCTCATCTTCCTCTTTTTGTTGATCTTTCTCTTGAATACATGGAAGATTTGATGGTAACCATGAGGGAACTCTCTCGATCTCTGATTTTGATGCCTTCTCTTTATCAAGTGCAGCCCATGGTTCTTTGATATTTTCTTTTGAATCTTCTTTGCCTTTGGTCCTTCAATGTTGTCAATATAATCTCTGTTTTGCAATACTCTTCCTGAGCTATGGTGAAGATGATCGAGCTCAAGAGGAGTCATTTGGACATGTTGTACCTCAACTTTGCAATTGGGTTGAGCTATTCCAATGTGCGGGTTTGGAAATGGTGGTATGGATAGTTGAGTGGGGGTGTATATTTTAGATGGATGTGGATGGGGTTGTGGTTAGGAAGGTGGTGGAGGGAAATGAGTGGGATGAGAGTTGTACTAGGGCCTCCACCACTGATGAGGTGCATTCCACTGAGGCTATGGCTGAGCATAAGAGTGAAATGAATAAGCAACTGGAGAAGCATGGTATTGAGGAGGATACGACCAAGGAAGGGGTGTGGACCAGGAAGGATGAGCAGGGGGACCCTAAGAAGGCATGGAAGTGGCTTAATAGGAGTCGTAATAGGTCTGGGATGTCCCTTGCATTCCCTGCTAGTAGGGTATGGGTCCATGTGGCCTCCTTTGGTTCATATAATAGAGTGATTCAGTGGCTCCTTTGGCTTTTTGATATACAACTTTAAGTCTAGGCAAGGAAGGGCACTGATTCGTAGGATGGTATTCTTCACAGACGAAACACACTTCTAGGGAGTGCATTGGACATTCGTCCCTAAGATGCTTTCTAGTGCACCTAGGACAAAAGATGTCCAAAGCCCTCTTGGCTTCCTCTTGCTTCCTTTGTATCTACATGGTATCCAGTTGCATGGCAAGAAACTACCTCATCTCGCTCTTGAAATCTTCCATCTGATTTGAAAATTCATTTTTGGATAAGGCACTGCTCCCAACATTTCTGCTTGTAGCCATTTGCTCCATAGGAATGTTTTCTTCTTCTTATTCCCTTGAGGTTCTTCAAATATGTCTTGTTGTCCACCTAAGGGTTCTTTACTCACAGCCATCGGAGAAGGGAGAAGGTTGGCTGTGTGAAGCAGTGGGGGTGTTGTGCAATCATTTTTATGAATTATCTCTGCTCCTACAAGGCATGAAAGGAAATCTTTTTGGTTGATTTTTGCACTTTTCTACTTGTACCTACAAAACTAAAATAGATTGAACTGCAACTAACTATCTTGCTGAAATGAAAATGTGGAATTGAAATGAAAGCAGGAAACGACTAATCTATTTTGCTCAAATGAAATTGCAGGAATGAAATGCTAATCTACGCTTACATAATTGAAATTGCGGAATTGAAATGAAATAAACTACTTAGCAGAAGGTTGTAGTGGAAAATAGAAGAAAGCAGCAATCACCAATACTCTGATGCTTCCCCGGCAACAACGCCAAAAAGATGGTGGGCTCTAGTATTGCAGCAATAATGTTGCAACTCCTGGAACTCCCTTCTTTAATTTTATCAACCTGGTAGTTCGTAACAAACTTGGAAGCGACGGTGCTGTATGCACAAGTACTAGCTCTTGCCACAACTGTCACTTGGTCAGCTGGCACAAGTCCGCTAGGAGCTTAAGCCAAATTCTATGAGCTTTGAGAAGAAGCCTTTTAATTGATGGATGAAAGCTAACTCAAAGAAGGCTAATCTACTTGCAGAAAGAAACTGGAAAGCTGAAAGGAAACGTAAACCCTAGCAAACCCTAATTTTACTAGCTAGCCCTACTGATGCAAGAAAGAGGATGCAAGCTACTGAAAGAGATGCCATTTACTTCTAGGAAGGTAAGATGCATGTGCCTAAGATACTTCTACAGTAACATCTAAAAAAAAAAACATCTTTTTGTATTTTTGAATAAGTTGTCAGAATTATCATGCATTCTTTCACAGTCTCTCCTTCTTTAGAGTCCACACTGGGATCAGGAGCTAAATGTCAAACTAAACCTAACTTATTGGGTTGGGTATGTGATTATGCCAAATTACAAGTCACAAGAAAATGTAAACTCAAATTCCCCATCAGTATTAATTTTATAGATGAGGTAGAGCTTGATGTTTTACAACTTGACATATGTGGAATTGTTTTAGGGAGTCCATACTTCTATGACCAAAAATCCATGTTCTATTGTCATGAGAAAAAATATCATCCTCTTAAAGATGGGTTTTAGTATATTGTTAGAGAACATTGCAAGAAGATGAAATTATCTCTTGTTAGTGTTGGTTAGATGAAAGGGCTTGTAAATGCTAGAAAGAATTTTGTGTTGTTTGTCGAGCCATAAAAAGGGTCTTTTTACCTATATTTACGCCACATTAACTTGTCAATCTAGGAACAATTTTTTATCTCAAAGAGTGTACTCAGTTTGAGGTTGTCATTTGTCAGAGTAATGCTAGTAGTATAGTGCTCAAAATACAAAGGTAAACGAATGCTTAAAACAAGATCTACTTACAACAAGCACTTTAAGATTTAAATCATGCATTCAGGAAACTAAAGCAAATTATCAGTCAAGGGTTCAGTAATAGTAACTCATCCCTCTGTAAACTGATGTAGCTGAAGATAATCAAGGAACAGATCATAAACCTGGGAACTAGTCAACAAATGTCAATGCCCACTACAGTCTCAAATCGTTCTGCACACCAAAGTAATGATAACACAAATAATAGGAAATGGAACAGCAACTAGGAAATGGAATAGAAACTAGTTCTTGTAAACAACAACACCTTAATCTATAGAAATAAGTGCAGCAATCGTATCCTACAGAAATCAGATAGCAATCTTTACTCTAAGAATAAATTGGACTGCAAACTGAAATAGAATGGCAACTTATTAGCAATAAAATATAGAACAACACTTAGAGACAAATGTAAATGTACAATGAACCAAGATAAATAACACACACGACATGCCTTAATATTGAGAAAAATAGTAATCTAACTTCGATACCACAAATATCAATCTCAGTTATAAAGAATAACGATTGTAATTCTTAATGGAACAACAATGTTAGTTGAACAACAATCGCAATTAAGTGTAAACCATAGATGAATACAATAATACCAACTTATGGATGTTACAGCCTGGTTACTCTGTAATGGAACATCAATAACACTCTGTAAGGAACAGTAATGTTATATCAATGATTAAAGGAACATCAATGCGTTACAAAGTCAGAATGAATAATATAACATTCCTATCACAAAGAACGATATTACTCAGTCGAACATAAATCAAATATAACAGAACCATGATGTAAAATAACAAAACACATTAGATTACCAAACAAAGCTGATAATGAAAACCATGCACGAATTAAATATAATGATACAAGAGCAAGTGTTCCACCAGGGCTGGGCCCTTAGCCTCTAGGGACACACCGCTTGAGATTATTCTAGGATCAAAGATGGAACAACAACCAGATTTATATTAAAGCATCAAAGCAAAGTTACAGTGGATCACTTCTCAATGAGAGTCGATGGTCAAAGTTTCAAATACAGAGGAAATTTACATAAAAATAATAGTCGATCGTCCCCCGGGCTAGCAGTGCTGCCCCTTTTTATAATAGCCAAGCGGAGATATTAATGATGCAAAAATAGTAAAGACAACAATCCCTCAGGATCAAAGGATCCTAAGGGATTCACCAAACTGTTAATTCCCATTTATCCATTTGTTCTCTTACGCTGATTCAATATCTCCTTTTCCTTTCCTTGGCTGATACACTTTAATTTGGATCACCTTGTTTGCATGTGGTTCCCCGCCAAAGGGATAGCAGTTAACTTTGCCCTGCCTTTTTCTTTGGAATGACAATCTTTCGTTTTTCCATTTTCCTGCATAAGAAATGGCAATTATTAGTATTTTGTGTTGCGTATAAATCCCATAGATTTTGTCATGATTTCTTATTATCTACCTAGTTCATGATGCAAAGAGGTTATGAGTTCTAAAGAAAAGATGACAAAATAATCAATAAAAACATACCTTCTTCAGTACTCCACATTGTTGATGATAAAAGCTAAAGATATTGTTTAATCTGAATCTTTCATGACATGTTATTCTAAAGTCAAGCATGAATTGGTTAAGTTGTAACACCTATGACAAGATTTTTTAGGAACATGAAGGGTTGCCTCATAAAAGAGGAATCCAACATGAGATTCACTTATAGCAAGATGCATCACATATAGATATTGTCATGTATAGAATGTCAGTTTTGGAGTATGCAGAAATCAAGAAGAAAATCCAAGAGATGTTTGACAAAAGGGGCATCAGTCCCAACACATCTCCTTATGGGTCTCTTATTTCCTCAGTTCCAAATAAAGATGATACATGGCACATGTGTGTGGATTTTAGAGCTTTGAAAAAATCACTGTAATGAATCGTTATCCTCTACCTTGCATTGATGATTTCTTGGATGAGTTAAAGGAATTTGTTTCCTTAATAAGTTAGATTTGAGAAGTGGTTATCATCAGATAAGGATTGTTGAAGATGATATTTGGAAAATTGCTTTCAAGACAAAACAATGTTTGTTTGAATGGGTATTTATGTCATTTGGGCTTTGCAATGCACCTACAACATTTGTGAGAGTTATGAATGATGTGTTGAGACCATTCATTGATGATTTTGTCATAGTATACTTATATGATATTCCGATTTTCAGTAGGACTCGTGAAGAACCTGTTAACAGTGTGAAACAAGTTTTAGTTGTCTTGAAAAAGGATAAATTGTATTTGAAGATGTCTAAGTATGAATTTGGGAAAACCTATTTGGTTTATTTGGGTCATATTGTATAAGGGGGTGAATTAAAGATTGATCCATCAAAATTTGAATTCATTGTGAATTGGCCTAATCCCAACAATGTAACAGAAGTTAGAAGCTTTTTGGGAGAATCCAAATATTGGAGAAAATTTATAGCTAAATTCTCACTCATTACAACACCATTACATGCTTTTACAAGTGTTAAATGTGTGTTTTAATGGGGAGGCAAGAAACCTAAAGACTTCGACAATTTGAAAGATAAAATGACTAAAACACTAGTCCTATCACTTCAATATCTTAAGTAACAATTTGAGATTCAAACCAATGCAACCGGCTATGCTATGGGAATGGTTTTGATGTGACATAGTAAACCTATTTGTTATCATTTTGAAATGTTTACCAATGAAATAATTAACTATCCAGCTTACGATAAAGAGTTGTATGCTTTGGTACATAGCGTGAAGTAATGGAAGCATTATTTTATGGGTAAAGAAACAATTTTTCATATTGACCATCAACCTTTGCAATATTTACAAACACAAACCAAGATACAAAAAGATAGACATTTAAAGTGGATGGGAATCCTAGAACAATTTCATTTGGTAATCAAGTACAGGAAATATATATTCAACAAAGTTTTTGATATGTTATCAAGTCCTATTGTTAATGTATATGTTATTCTTAAGCATAACTCAATCATGCATGAAATTTATATTGAGAAGTATGCTCAAGATGAATATTTTAGAGATGTTTATGCAACTTTGAGTTAAGGCAATCATGTTGAATAATTGGATTATCATGTTCATAACAAGTTGTTGTATCATCCTGGAAAGTTATGTGTTCCACATGGTAAAAGAGTTAATGTCATAAGGTAAGCCCACACTTCTCTTATTCTTGGTCACTTTGGTGTAGGCTAAAGAATTCCAAAAATTCAAAGGTATTGTTATTGGCCTCACCTGAATGAAATTGTTTCAAGATATGTAAAGGGATGTTCCATGTGTGCTACTAGCAAGCCTAGAAATAAGAAATTGAGACTGTACACTACACTTCATATTCCTTCTCATCCTTGAGAAATTATTTCTATGGATTTTGTAAGGGGAATAGAAATGTATAAAATAGGTCATGATTATCTATATGTTGTTGTGGATCATTGCAAAAAAATGTGTGTATTGATTCCATGTAAAAAATAGGTTACAACTGAACAAACTGCAAATATGTTCTTCTAAAATGTAGGGGTTCACTTTGGGTTTCCCACTTCTATTATTTCTAATCTAGATTATTCATTTGTTGGGAATTTTTAGTTAAGTTTATGGGATCTCATGGACACAAAGTTGAAGAAGAGGACCACATTTCATCCACAAACCAATGACCAAACAGAAGTAGTGAAGATAACATTAGTGCATATCCTTCCAAGATAATGTGGTAAGCATCCTAAACTTTGGGTTGAGCATTTTCATTACATACAATGTGCCTACAATCATGCCAAACATTCATTATGAAATTATCTATATTTAAATCTTGTTTAGGTTATTTTCCAAAGTCTCCTTTAGATTTCATATTTGGTAAAGATATTGTAGTAGATGGACATAGTGATGTGGAAAAGGCCAAGCATCTCATTAAACAAATACATTTAGTGCATCAAATAGTACAAGAGCAGCTAGATAAAATCAAAGCCAAGTACAAAGAAAGATATGATAAGCGTCAATTTGATCATGATTTACTTATGGGAGATAAAGTTTGTTTTTATATCAACAAGGAAAGACTTCAAGGTAAAGGTATAATGATCAAGTCAATCAAATATGTTCCTTTAAAAATCTTGGAGAAGATTGGTAACAATGTTTTGCGATTAGATTTGCCACCTTACATGCAAATTTATTCTGTTGTGAATGTGGAAAACTTGAGACTTTATGATCCTCCAATGGTTGATGATCATGAAGAGAATGTTTAGATTTTATCTATAGAATATTTTTCTCTTGAATATTTAAATGATTAGCAAGAAGGCTCATATCTTGACAGGAGAATCAGGGCTTCATGCAAAGGAAACGTGGAGTATCTTCAAGTCGGGATGAAAGGTACCAATCCAAATCAATCAATGTGGATTGAGATCAGAAAATTCAGGGAGATGTACCCTCACTTTCTTGCTATGTAGAAAAAAGAGTTTTGGTGGTCCAATAGCTTCCAGTGGGGAGGAATGATCCAAGGGATAAAAAATATGATAAAAATAAAAGTGATCAATTTATTCTAAAACTAGCACCAAATTGTATATCTCATTGACATTTTGATTCTAATAATGCTTGAATCACCTCAATTTGACATCGTATGTGAAAGTGATCATGTTTTGAATTTTTTGGCAAATAACTAAAAAGTCCACTTGCAGGGTTGACTGGGTAGGTGACTACGCAATCTGTATAATGATGTCAGCATGCTCACTTGGTGGTACAATGGTTAGACAAGATAATCTAGGACTGAAAAGTGGTGAAGTGGGATTGGTTTTGGTGTTTTTAGTTGGGCCAACCACAGGACACCACATGGCCAAATGGGAGGCTGCCACGTGTCCCTATGGGAGGCCACCATAGGGCTTTGTGGTGTTTGTAAAAAAAACATTATGGTTATCAAATGAACCCAAAGGAACCAAATGCACAAAGTCACAGTTAAAACCCAACCACCATACCTTTAAGGAACCATCGGTGGTCGTTACAACTACCCGAAGAATTTAAATTTAAGTTGGAGCAGTTGGCATGTTGGCAGGAAATGATAAGGTGCATGGTCCCAACCCAAGGTTCTATAGTATTGATGTGACCAATGAGTTTGCAAGAGGGTAGGGGTGGGAATCCCTAGCCTCGAGTTCCATTGAACACCACATGACTGTCAGTAGGGGCCCTGGAGGGGGGTTGACACGTGGCACTAGCTCGCGAATACATGCATAACCCATAGGACTAGGAGCACGGAGCCATCGGGTATGTGGCCTCTGGTCCGTGCCCTTGGCCACATTGAGCACCATGTGACCGACTGGGGGGCTGCAAAATAGGGCACGAGGGCTAACTAATAGTCCAACATTTTACACACTCAAAGACAGAATTACCATCGAAACGATGCCAAATTGTTACCTAGCGGATCCATCAAGAAGGGAATTTGTTGCTAGCTTTTCCATTTTTTTGAATTTGGAGGATAGATAGAATGAAAATGGAGAAGGAGGCCTATATTGGCCATTTTTCAAGATTTTTTAGCCCAATAGGCACCTTTACAAGGGTTTTTGGGTGTTCCAAACATAATGGCAACATTATTTTATGATTCCAGCATTGTATGTTGATGTGATTGATATTTTGAGCATATAATTTAAAGGGCCAACCTTGGAAGTTGGACTTGGAGATGTGGCCGAGGACGGGTGAACTACGCCATCAAATTATTTCTTTGTGATGCTACTCATTTTCTATTTTTTCTTTGTTTATATCTGCAAAACTTAACTAAAATTATTAAGTTTATTTGATTTTGCAATTTCGATCCATTTCCCACAAGACATAAACAAGCTCGCAAACATTTTCAATAAACCTTGAATTTTTTAATTTCAAATCAAACACCCTATATCCCACTTCATAATGTTAATTGATCTCGTGAGCATCAACATATCTCTTATATCAATCCTGTGCTTATTTAAGCCCCCTCTTAATCATGGTCATTTGTTCCTCTATCTCTTGTACTACTTTTGGTCCTATTAATAATCTATCCTCTAACGAATCCTAACTGAGAGGCGTTCTACAAGGCCTCTCATACAGGAACCCAAATGGTACCATATTGAAGTAACTCTCATAACTATTATTGTAAGAAGATTCAACCAATTGTAAAAAAAATCCCATCCATTTTCTTATCCATTACATACATTCATAGCATGTCCTCAAGGATTTGATTAGTCCTTTCTATTTGACTATCTTAGGGTGATTAACAGTGCTGAAGTTCAGCTGGTTTCCGAAGGCTTCTTAGAAACTGGCCCAAAGCCTTCTTGTAAACACAACTCCCCTATTTGATATGATATTCCTTGGTAATCCATGTCATCTTACAAGTTCATCAATAAAAACTCTTCCTATATCTAGTTCCTTATCTATAGTCTTAAGTGGTATAAAATGGGAGCTCTTGGTCAATGTATATACCATAAGGAATATGCAATCATGTCTTCTTGTGGTAATTGATAACTTCCCACAATGAAATCCATTGATATAACTTCCCATTTAGGTTATGGTATCTCCTGGGGTTGCAATAAAAATGCTAGATGTATTTGTTCAACTTTTACTTGCCAACATTCTAAAAATCTTGCTACAATGTTTACAGTATAATTCTTCATCCCCTTCTGAAAAAAGAGTAGTCTCAATTCTACACTGATCCAGATCTTTTAACTTGAAGGATGCATAGACAATTGCATATAAAAGAGCATATTAACCAAGTAACTTAACACAAGGAAGAGAAGAAGAAATCATAAAGAAACGATGAGATCAAAGACACATAGACTATTTGATTACAAAGTTCACCCAATGTGGGCTATACCTCTAGGCCCTACTCAAAGTGGGGACCCTCTTTTTCATTTAGTGGGAACAAATAAATGAATTACAATCAAGTTTCCAAAAATAACCCTTATACCTCCATTTATGATGATGGCTTGAATTTGGAAAACTCAGCTGGACAAACGGACTGAATGGTAGAATTCATAGTGTAAAAACATACAAAAATGACTATAAACTTGTCAAATTTTGACACTAGCAACTATGACCCCTAAGGTAACCTTCTCAGCATCTAAATAGATTCCTCACTCATGGTTTTGTCCCTCCTCGCTGCTCAGGGTTTTGCACTCCGCTCCTCCATTAGTCTTCTAGGAAAAGAAACTGAGGGTTTTTATATAAGTTGGAGGGTAGAGCCACCAAGGTGGGCCTGTTGGCCCATTGGTAGCAGTGGCGCATAGTATGGGAGTGATTTCTGGTTCGAATCCCCTTGCAACCCATATAATGTTTGACTACTGGTAACCATGCAATATTGTTTTATTTTAATGTGG
Source organism: Pinus tabuliformis (assembly GCA_031772625.1). NCBI lineage: Eukaryota > Viridiplantae > Streptophyta > Pinopsida > Pinales > Pinaceae > Pinus > Pinus tabuliformis. The sequence goes on from CM062818.1 coordinate 779,174,747, forward strand.
TTCCACCGGGGGTTGGGCGGATCCACCAGGGGTGGCTTTCCCACCTTATTTAAATATATATTGTATAATTTTATTGGGAGAGGTGGCAGGGTGGTGGCCCACCACCCCATTTCTATATATATATATATATATATATATATATATATATATATATATATATATATATATATATATATATATATATAGTAAACAATGTGGTTGAAAATTTTACGCCCGCTTTTAATGGCTTCTTTACAAATTAAGGAGGTGATAAATTCTCTCTTCTAACGATCATTTTCCATGCATCATGACTCTACCAATTTGTTGCCTTACTTGTGACTGTCACATGGCCAAGTTTGACAAAAAATTTGGCCTGTTATAACTTGAGCATACAAATTTGGATTTTAGTGTCATTCAAAATGTTTGAATCATGGCGATGATCACTACGATATAATCCTGATTTCACTTCCATATGATGACAATGATTTTTGAGTTATTTCAAGGCCACTTCTATTTCTGGATCCCCTCAGATCATTCCTCCCCCTTGAGGTGCTTTTTTTCCTCCAAAATCATGCACACATCATGCACACTGCCTATGTCCTTGTCAAACCAAACTTTCAACATCTACATTCCATGCAAATCTGGTACATTCCTCGCAATCACATACAATTCCACACATGACTTGAACAACCACTTACTTGCCAAGAATTTATAACATAAACTCTTTGTTCAAGTTTACATCATAATAGAAACCAATACCCCAGCTATTAGGAAAAGGCCAAAGAGATCATCGTTGCTTTAATGAGTGATGGAAAACACATCATCAATTTTATAATTATTCGCAACACATGATTTACAAAATGTGGCCATGACAAGCTACAATATCTAGTAAAACCATCTCTTACTCAAGAAAGTGAAGGGGTTATCATCCTAGAGCTAATTCACTTGATGAATAACTTTTCCTCCTCATTTATTCAAGGTGCTTTATGGAGAATCTGACACGTGGCTCTCTAATGTCCACCCTCATTGCAATGACTGCAATAATTCTTTCTCCTCCAAACTTTGAGGATCCTCTTGGAGCACTTATTCCTAGTGCACATCTGATGAGTGTCCGTGGAAACCTCACTATCACTAGAACGTAATGAAGTGCTCTCATCATCAATCGTTGGTTGGTCACTAGCTATCTTGGATCATTCCCCAACCTCTTTTCTGACATATCCAAGTCTTGCATAGCATGGAAATTCCTCCACTTTGATGGGATTTACAATGCCTTGTCCATTAATGTCGAGGCCCTTTCCTTGATACCACAATTTATTCAACAAATTTGATCCAATTCTTGTAGCAATTTTCTCAAAACCAGCAAAAGAATCATCATAAATAGTACATGAAATTGAATAATCACTTTTTACATCAGGCTTGTTATGCTACAACTTTTCCAAGGCCTCCTCCTCGACTTGTAACTAATGTTGTAATCTTTGTTTCTCCTTCTCTGCTTCTCATAGGAGGCTTCTTAGTTCATCATTCTCCGCCTAAATTCTTTGCTTGATTTCTTTGAGTTCTTGGAGCCATGCTGCATTTTATGCTCTTTTCATTTTTGTCACAACATCTCCTGAAATATTTATCTCAGAACCTGAATGGGAACCCAAGTTGATTTTTCCATCCAATGTAATTCCAAGAGTTGAAATATTCATTTTTCCACCTGAATCTAATCCCAATTCAATTGGTAGACCACCTGTAAATCCCACAATAGTGATCTTCTCAACATCCTCTAATTCAGATTGTTTCACTGTTGCAACTATCTTCTACTTCTCTTTTATTTCATTCCTCTTAGGTCTCAATTCTGGATGCAGTTTCCATCAATTCTCCTCATCATGCCCTTATTTCTCACAATGTGTACAAGAGGACCTTGCTTCTCTTCTCTTGGTTGTTGCTTCCCTCTTCGAGCGGTCATCTTGCTCATGTTTCTCCCTGATTTCAAGATGTACAAACTTCACACTAGCCTCATCAAGAGACTTAGCTTCAAATAATTACAATGAATGAAGCAGATAACTATGCAAAGAGCCAATATATTTCATCAACATCTCAAGAAGTGTCTAATGGAACATCAAATGCTAATGCTTTTTCTCTAAACTCCTCTATAAAATTATGAACAATTTGACCTTTTCTTTGTTTCAAATGTTGTCATTCCATCATGGCCTTCTATTTGTAACCCAATGGGTAAAATTGTCCTCTTAAAGAAAAAATGAACTGAGACCAAGATGAAAGAAGTTTATGACTACTCTTACCACCTTTTTGCAGCTTTCCTTCCCATCATATGAGAGCGACACCACTCAATCAAAGGGATATTAACTAGATCTTGGCTTAATCCTCTTTTATTTGTTGTATGCAACAATACACTTTAACCTATATTATCTAGTTACATGCATTAGATTCTCCACTAAAAACACATAAATCAAATTTGACATATAGCTTGGAAAAAGTCTTTTTAGATGCATTCCTATGATTCCTTTAGAATGACAAGAAGAGGAAGAAGAAGAACTCTCACTCGAGGATAGAGAGTGATGAGACTCTTCTCCTACACCTTCATGATTTATTGAAGCATGATCATCTAGTTATTTTTTCTCAAGATTGATTGGCTTCTCATATTCTGGAAACAACTTGTCATCTTTCTCTGCCATAGTGAAGAAGATCTTGTGATAATTTCACTCTTCCTCCATGCGAGCATCCTCATCTGCCATGTTTTGTATTCATGGTGCATGCCACAATTTGGGATCAAAGGATTGGATTTTTCCTTCACCTCTTTCGATATTGTTCCTGGTTAGCATTCACTCATGCAACTCGCATCAAGAAGGCATGGTTTGATACCAAACTTGATCTAGATCTTTTAACTTAACACATGGAAAAGAAGTAGAAATCGTAAAGTGACCACGACATCAAAGGCACACAAACTATTTGATTATGGATTTGACCCAATGGTGGCTACATCTTCGGACCCTGCTCAAAGTGGGGAGGCTTTCCTTCATTAAATGTTAGTAAAGAAATGAATTACAATCAAATTTACAAAAATGACCCTTATACCTCCATTTCTGATGATGACTCGAAATTGGAGACCTTTTTCTGGCATAACAAACTGCATGGTTCGATTCGTGATGCAAAGAAGTGCAAAAATGACTATAAACTTTTCAAATTCTAACACCTGCACCTCTAGACCACAAGGGAATCTTATGAACATCTAAATAGATTCTTCGCTCATAGTTCCGACCGTCTTGGCTATTGAGGATTCTGCGCTCCGCTCCTCCATGAGCTTTTTGGGAAAATTAATTGAAGGTTTTCACATAAGTTGGTGGGTGGAGCCATCAACTTGGGTTTGTTGGCCCATTGATGGCAGTGGCATGTAGTTCGGGGCAGTTTCCGGTTCGAATCCCCTTGCAACCCATATAAGGTTTGAAAATTGGTAACAATGCGATATTGTTTTATTTTTAATGTGATTCCATTGAGTTTTGGGGGAGCTCATTGGGGGTGGCCCATCCACTGTATTTAAATATATATTAAATAATGTCGTTGGGAGGGGTGGTGGCCCACCACCCCATATATATATATCTATATATATATATATATATAGATAGATAGATAGATAGATAGATAGATATATGGTTGAAGTTTCTCCCCCCATATATATATATATATATATATATATATATATATATATATATATATATATATATATATATATATATATATATATATATATATATATATATATATATATATATATATATATATATATATTAACAATATGGTTAAAGTTTCTCCACCCATTTTTAAGGGTTACTAGACGAATTAAGGAGGTGAAAAATTTACCCTTTCTGACTGTTATTTTTCATGCGCCAGGACTCTACCAATTTGTTGCCTCATTAGTGGTTGTCACTTGGTCATGTTTGACCAAAAATTTGATCGGATATAACTTGAGCATATAAATTCAGAATTGAGTGTCACTCACACTGTTGGAGTCAGGGCGACAAGGGCTACAATCTAGTTCTGGTTTCACTTCCATCTAATGATTTTTATTTTCGAGCTATTTCAAGGCCACTTCTATTTCTGGAAACACTTGAAACATGCACTCATCTTCTTATCACTGGGGAGTAGAATGTATATTTCTTGATGTATTTCACTCAAGGTTAATTGGCATATGCCTTTACTCAATGGCACAGATTCCCTCCCATGAAATCATAGTTGTCTATCACCATCTAGAGAGTGTCCTTCATACTTTCAGATGATAATTTCATCCTTCCTTAAACTCTTGCTAACTTTTTGCTACTAGGTGTACTCAAATTTTAAATGGAGAGAATTCCCCCTAATGTTTTTCTTTAAGGGAATCACTTAAGATATTCAAGGTCTCCTACTTAAAGCATCTACCACCTTGTTTACAATTCCCTTTAGGTAAGTAACATGAAAATCATGTTCACTAATTAAATCTAAACACCTTATTTGTCTGGCATTTAAATGGTGTAGGATAAATATTTATTGTAGCCCACAATGATGAGCCCTTAGTTAAAACCTCCTTCCTAGTAGAAAATGTCTCCAAATTTTTAGGGTGTAAATGATAACTGCCATTTCTAGATCATGCATTGCGCAGTTATCCTTGTGGATTCCAGGTTCTCTTGAGGCATACATTATTATTCTTCCTTTTTGTATCAATGTGAAACCAAATCCTTCCATGGAGGCATTAGTGAAACCCAAAAAAATATCTTCATTTCATGGCCTTGATCTTTGTCAACCCTACTACAAAACCCTCCCCAGAGATAATGTTCCAAAAATAGTGGATATTGGATTGGTAAAAGGAATAGTTTTATAGCTTCCCATATAGTTGGTTCTCTTCAAAACATTGTAAAACTAGCCTCAATTGTTCACCATGCTCCTATGGGTTCCTTGAGGAGTAACAAAAATGATGAGTAGTAGCAACAACAATGGAAAGTTACAATAATGGTGGAGCATTGTAGCAACTTCAATCACATCTGAAATTTGTAACGACTAAATCCTACTTGAGCATTGTATCACTATTAAATATTTACAACAGATATGAGGAGTTGCAACATATATGAGAAGTAACAACTATTGCTAATGGTACTGATGTAGTTCTCAGATTCTATATATCATTGCGAGTAAAAAATGGTAGAAATTTCTTACACAATGCATATGAATAAGCATAAACATATCTCCTTGACCATAAATGTGTCTATGTAGATGAAAAGGTAATAGGAAAATGATGAAAAAATGAAAAAATGATGGGAAATAATGTATTAGACAAGTGTTAAGGATGTTCCAATGTAGGCCCTTTTCGTTGGTACTCATCAATAGTTCTAATGTTTTAGTTCCTATCATTGGATTCATTTCCTTGAGGTATTTTCATTTTTGGAGGATTTGTAGCAATGGCTACCTATTTATCACTCTTTGAGTTATGTGATTCGTGAAGATGTTTATATCAACTCGTGGACAAAACTAGGATCATGGCTATATCTCTATCTTCTCCATATGAGGAATTTACACAGGAGTGGGGAGACAGAGAAGGACAATGAGGGATCATAGAGTTTGTGGTTTGAATTAGTATTGCGGGGGGGTTGATCTGAGGCTCAAGGACTAGATTTGGTTGCAGTTTCTTTTTGTTGTTGCATGTAATCTTACTTGTTTTCTAAGGAATTATGATATGATTTTGGGGCTCGTCATCCTCTGTCCCTTTTTTTCATCAAGGAGATGATAATGCCCTTGAGAAGAACAATCAACATTATTGAGATGACCTAGCTATTGAAAAGGACTATAATGAAAAGTTGTGTTTCTGTAATCCATTCTTTACAAACAGGTTATTCCATTCTAATCAATAAGGATCCCATCAAGCAAACCTTTGTTAAGACCTGTTTCAACATAGATGCGTGCAAAGGTTATACTACCCCTCTTAATCAATTTGTATGTATCTTAAAAAAGAAAACTAGAGAGTTCCCTATATAGTCTAACACATTTGGAGTTAGCAAATGAATGGAAATATTCAGAAGTCTTACCCAAACTGGACTATTTAGAGTTTCCATGGATAAAGGGTTAAAATCAGTAAACCATTGCTAAACAGAGAGCCTAGAGAGGCCCCAAAACCAAGGTCCTTGATAAAAAAATATTCGATGGTCCTGTAGAATTTTGAAATAAACCACAAAGAAGCCCTTCAAACAGATATATAGATCTGTATTTAGGGACTCATCTTAATGCACCTATTCTCAGAGCGTAAATGTTGATGGCAAGAGCCCATTAAAATTAAAAATTATAGTAATCTTCTCATAAGATAAGCTAAAAAGATATGATCGAGAGTCTTCCACCTTTAGTTCTAGAATATATTTTTCTTTTTCTATAATGAAAGGTGGCACTAAGAGATCTTTAGGAGTTAGTCATGAGAGCCATGGATTTAGAGCACCCTTCAAGGATTATGGCAGAGAGGAAGATGGCGTAACCCCAAAATTTGGCTCCTTTTTTGAGTCTTGAGACTAAGAGGATTAAGGCGTCCTTAGATATACCATAATCTTTAAGAAAGATTCATTCTTGAAGCTGCTTACACCCATGTAGGAGTCGCATTGATATGGAAGGGATTCCTGTACGACCTTCAATTTTGGTTGTAAGTTTAGAGAAAAAGGTCAATGACATTTAGGCATAGAGAGAGAGAACGCTCTCAGAGAAGTCTCACGAAGACTAAAAAAATTGAGTGATTGGAAGGGATGGTGTCACCTTGAAGAAGGGAAGAACCAAGCTACAAATACAATATCCTCATAGTTGAATGGACTTAAGTGATGGTGACACATTGAGGGAGATCTGATTGAAGGGAATAATATTAAAGTTGGAAATCCTCGAAAGGCAGTCGAAGGCTTTACAATTTCCATCATGATCATTCTTTCCATGGTCGATAACTTTGTGTTTCTACATCTTAGTGGTTACCCCGAAGGCATCGCGTCTGCAAATAAACAAACATGGTATCGACATCATCATAGAAAAAACATACCTACACATGAAAAAAATATACAAATGTCGAAAACAAAAATCTCATACCAACTAGTCCCTTGGCATCACCTAGAGGAAGCTCCATGTCTTGATCTACCCAGAAGTCTACATTATGGTGGGGAAACTCTAAAATCAATTGAGGGTTGTATTTAAACCAACCCTTGATGTGGCATTTGGATAATTCCCTGTAGCACCATGACTAGCTCGTGGCATCACAAGTGCCCATCGTTGCATACAAGGGTCCCTTGCAAGATCTGTCCACACTACTAGAAAAGTTTAGAGCATGATGACCCTCTCATACATGATGCTATGTAGAATACTCATGTAGAAAAAGCTCCAAAGCTTGCCATGCCACACCTGTGTCAACTAGGACATCATGTCCCTATATAAGAACTGATCCCAAGCATAGAAGTGGCCCACCTACAATTGTTGTAGGACCACTATCTGAGACCCTGATACTTTGTGGGGGGACACTGACCCTGCCAACTCGATGATCATTTCTAGAGAATATTGATCAGCAAGATCCATGATGGAATAAACCTTGATACAACCTTCCTGATAAGGTTTGGGCCTGCAAGTGAGCCTCATCCTCCGCCCATCAATGAATATCCACATGCCCAAAAAATAATGGATATGGAAAATCCTCCCAGCAAGGAAGCAAATCATCCTTGTAGATCACCATGACCTATTAGTCCACATCCCAACAACAGATTTAAAAATGTAGGAGTCTATCCTATGATCTTAGTATGTAATTTTGAAGAAACTTTAGCAACCCACACTAAGCCAAAGTTTGGCTAGCTTCCAGGTCCCTTGCAACCTTCACACATAGGGTCACCCAGTCATGCTCTCTCCAAATCATCTTGCCATCAAGGATATCAAACATCAATATTTAGATCCCTAAGGTAAAAAAGAAGAAGAAAAAAACCATTTTTTCTGGCAATCACACGATTATGCACCTCACAGATGCACACAATGTGCTTCATTTTCTTGAAAAAACATAGGTGTTGGATAGGTAAATCCCCTCTGCGGACAGAGGCGATCCCACTAGCCTAAAATAGAACTAGCCACAATCAATTCACGCTGCCACGCAAGTTCCTAGTTGTACATTAAAGGTGAATTAAGAAGACCAACCTGGAATCCAACGCTATAGTCGAAGCAGAGTTGGTATTCCCACTCCCTCGCTCCGTCAGGTCACAATCCTTGCGATCCTCGCAAACGGACACCTGCACATGCAAAGGAAGAAACAAAGACAAGCATAAAATCCACCAAGGCACAACTATATTTCAGTCAGAAAGGAAATAAATCAAACATCACTATAATAGACAATGAGATTGGAACCATAACAACAGTCATTCATTAATAAATAATAGACAGGAAAAGTTACAACCAAGGTTCTGACGTTGAACCTCTCCTCTAGCTGGGCGAGCAACTATATGTGTCTTGCAATGTACCTCCTCTCCGGCAACATAACCATTCTATGCTTTACTATCACTCACGACAAGTATAATCACAACTAGCATTCCTCCAAAAACTCCCCTTGTCTAATGAATGAGGACAGATATTTATAGATGGAGAAGGGAGAAAGATTCGATGAACCAGGACACCCATTGTGGATTGGCATTATCTCTGTAAAGCCCTTGTGGATAGATATCAAGGCTATATGATGACTCTCGACCTCTATCAGATGGATTTTTCCCTCAAAAGACTTCGTGATCTGAAGGGAAAAAAACAGATGGGCGTGCGTTTAGCAAAAATCATTACAAAACTGGGCTGGCGCGGGTGTTGTTCTGTGACAGAGCGCCAATGGTCGCGCCCTCTTTTGAGGATCTCAGTGATTGGCGCGGGTAAGATACTTGTGGACCTGCACCAATGGAAAAAGAGTACTTTTCAGGGAGAATTTGCAGAAGGTGTCTTCAGGGAACATGAAGTACATACTCAGGGGAACATAATGCAATTGTTTTTGGATTATGTCACTGCTCACAGGTCCCGGAATGCATCCTTCAATGTATGGAAACAGGGCGATAGGGACGGTGACCAATGGTGACAAATTACTATGTAACAGATGCCCCCTAAAGCATGAAGTCCGAGAGGGAAAGAGAGGGGTGAAATGCTTTACAAGAACACACAAGAACACATATAGTTGCTGCCGAGGATCTGCCTTGAGAGACACGACTGATAGTTCAATTACATGATGTACGTGGTATGGTCGCAGCCATCCAGAAGAGAGTACATAAATAATCTAGATCCATAGTATGGACGCAGCCATCTGGTTAGGATAAATGAATTGACTCAGGTATGGTCGCAGCCATCCAGTGAATGAGTCATACATCAAGAATCACGCCTGGATTACAACAGACACAATCCAGGGTCTTGCGCTCCATCTCGACCCGAACAGAAGTACAAGTTCAAACATGCGAACATGTAAGCTGAAGTCGAACATGCATGAACATCGTCTGATTACCAGTCAATATTGGAAACTGTTAACAGACGCGAGAGGTACCATCAATAATGACAATGGTCCTCAAGGTACTATAGGTACAATCTACTGCGTGTGAATTAGTGATCTGAAGTCGAACACCCGTAGAATCATTCGATCGGAGGCCAATGATGAAAACCTCACGTCGAACACGAAGAACCTGCCATTAAGGCATGCAGGCTCCAAGGCACCGGCAGGGAGTCTCTAGATCAGCTTCCTGGATAATGAGCTGAAGTGGACAGGAAGTGACCTTGATCGAAGGTGGGCCATAATGTTTCCCACATCATCGACATGAGACAGAGAGATAATGTTGTGAATCAAGATTGTACGAGTTATCAAAGGGAGGTTGTTTCTTTGCAGAGGTCAACTTCTCTTGAACATATCGGCGACACATTAATGGAATTGGCAGTATTTGACATCAATGTATCAAAGGTCATGATGACGAGGCAATGAGTAGATGAGAGGCCAAATAGGGTACCCAAGTCCATGGAAGCAAGTGAAAAATATGAGATGAGATATCCCCACCCTGGACACGAAAGCAGAAAAGTGCCATGTTCAAGAGCGACATACTGCCGACACGATAATAATTATGGTTCCAAAATTTTCTTTTCCCCCACCATTTCTGGTGAGTACCCCAGTTATTTTTAACAAGATTGATGGGGATAGCATATGCTTGTGGTGTGTCATTTCGACAAAATCCGATGTCATCAGGTTTTAACGAGTCTGACAAAGGAAGAACTCGGCGTCTTTTCATGTTTAGAGAGTTTGAAAAGACAGCAGAAAAGGAAACTCCAGGGGTGTCCTTTTTCGTAAAGTTGTGTCTCTCGGGCCTGAAAAAGTATAAAATAATGCCCGAAAGAACCGCCCGACCATTACGATCGAGGAGTACTTTTCATAAATAGTGATTTCGACCTAAAAAAGTAAAAAAGTGGTCGAAATCACGTCGTTTCATGACCATTAACGAGTTTGAAACGACAAAACCCGGTAATCTTTTTATTTTTTAACGGTCGATAAAAGGAACTTAAAACGACTGCCCCTTATTAACGTTTAACGAGTCAAGAGGAGTAACTCGGCAATCTTTACCTTTTTAAATGGTCAGAAAAAGAGCTGAAAGCAAACCTCCATTTTTATTCTCTTTAACGAGTCAAAAGGAAAAAATACTCGGCAATCTTTTCATATTTTACGAGTCTGAAAAGAGCTTAAAGGAGACTCGTCCTAGAGGAACGAGTGGTATAAAGGGTAGCAACTGGTTCCGGTAATGGTGGAACTGCTCAAAACATGTAATGGTCAAGAGGCTGGTTAATAAAACCACTCATCGCTGTGGATCCTCAGGAAAAGGAAAACAACCAAGTGAAAGCGTATGATCGGCCAAAGAGATGGTGGCGATGGAATGAAACAACCAAGGCTCATCTAGCAGAATTTAGCAGATAAAAGTCAATCACGGGATGTAAATCAGGTATGGGTTCATTTTTACACAAGCTTGAACCATAGAGAAGGATTCATGAATGGGTTCATTTTTACACAAGCTTGAACCATAGAGAACTTTGCTTGGATTCAGTTTCATGTTTACACAAGCTTGAAACGAAAAACTCTGCTTGCTATAAATTTGCATGCCCCCAGCATGATAATGCAAATCGAGGTACATGCCCCCCAAGCTTCATGGCATTCACGGAGTGGATGGAATGAAGGTTCACTTGGAAAGACTCGATTTTGAAAAGGAGGATGCATGCCCCCCGGGCTTCAGTCACGCGCCCGGGTCAGCTGCCGTCATCAGGATGACGGACTGGATGTTGAGGCATTTCCTGTGGAAATAAGACCATTTAGGAATGGTAGATGACTATATGTGAAGTGTGAACCGGGGAACGAAAGTTGGTCTACGATCTTGATCGTCCTTCCTTCGTGCGGAAAACACATCACTATGAAGAGTGAGGACACAATTGTGCGTATGCGATAAATATAGTCTCGCCCAAGGAGTAAATTGTAATCTAACGGACCTTGGACTACCATAACGCCCATTTGAACGGTCTTCCCTTCTAATGTGATAGGTACATTAGGAAGAATTCCTAAAGGTCGAATGGTTTCTCGATGAAAACCTGTAAGGTTTCTCATCTCAGGCAGAAGCAGTGGCGAAGCAAGTGCTTCCCAAGCAGTTGAAGAAAGGATGCTCACAGGAGATCCCTCATTAATAATGGTACCAGCCATAACCATTCGGCAGACTTGGACTATAATTCGAAATGGTATGGAAGCTGGTAACCGGGGATTGCCTAGTTGATCCGAATTGAAGGAAACAACTAGGTTGCTTGGAGGTGGAACCAGATAAATGGCCGGATATGACTCTGATGAATTGCCTTCCAGCTGCGATGGAATGAGAGGGATGCTCACTTGATCATAAGAGTCTGTGTTTATGAATAGAATTTTGACGGTGTGGTCTTCATTCTTTATAGTGATAATATCATCTGAGGATGGAACTTCTGAAGGCAAAACCGGGTCAACTGTCATCTGGACCTTTTGAAAGACTGGGTCAACTGTCATCTGGACCTTTGGACTTTCATCTGGTTTGTATTCAGATGGTTCATCCTTGATGATAAACACTCCCGAAACAAAGTGGTGCATAGACGATGAATGTAAATCAACACTCTTTCCGACCAGGGACTGGTCTGGAACAGGCTGAGCACAGCCAGGTTCAGGAAGAGAAAGCTGGACCAAAGAGGAATCATGCTTGATCTCTTGGTTAGCGAAGAGATGATGTGTAGTTGCAAAAAGACGCTGATATCCAGCGGGTAGTTGGGGTAAGGGAGATGACAGACTTTCCAAAAGACGGGAGGCTTCATCCATAAGTGGACAAAGGCGAAGGAGATGATTACCTTCACAAAGTCGACAAGGGAAACGAACCTTCCCTTTTCCCTTACCAGCTGATAAGTTATCGTCAATCTGTGACGACGAGGGGTGAGTCGGGTCATGGGACCATATATCTAGGACCCTGGGAATACCAGGACAATCAGTAAGAAAATGGTCCTCCTTGCATAATTGACAAGGAAACTTAGCCTTCCGCAGAGGAGCACAAGGTGGCTCGACTTGGGTTATACCTGTAACCTCTGGTTTAAGAGTTTTCTTCTTCTTTGTCTTCTTCTTCTTCTTCTTAGCCACCTGGTTATTTGAATCCAGAGTTTTACCAGGCGAAGTAGAAGATGAGGACGCAGCAATAGGCGAAGAAGGGTAAGGGTCCACCTTGGAATCAACATGACGTTGTTCGGGTGGAGGAGGTGGTGGTGGAGCAGAAGTTATCACACTCGAGACCACCGAGTTTAAAAACAACCATACGGGCAAACCGATGGTTAACCCAGGCAAAGACAAAGTTGCGATATACTGAACACCGACATTTCCAACAGCAGGAAATGGACTAGGGTTTCCATCAGGGGGAACACCTTGGCCGGTGGGCTCAGGGAAGGATGCCATTGAACGAGAAATAATCCTACTCAAGCTAATGCAAACAAAATCTAATTGGGTAAATGTTATCGTGGCCAATAAATTTTAGGATGCAAAGACACGACTTGACCTTTTCATGTTTTAAGAGTCGAGAAAAGGAAAAAATATGACTCTAGTCTCCTTCGAATATTTAATGAGCACGAAGTGACAAGACGCTCACAGGCACCTTTTATTTTAGGAAGTCTGAAAAGGATCAAAAGTGACTACTCTGGAGACTCTAGGCAGGAGGTTTACCAAACAATCCGTAAAACTGCTTATACACCTTGGCAATCAGATGAAAACCAAGGACTTCCCGTACTGCAATCAATCTTCCCGAATGCTGTGTTCAGTGCATTACGGCTTGCAAGGCGGCAGACTCGGCTTCCTATGGATAAAGGATGATAGCCTAGTGGGGTCTCCCGTATATACGCGACGGTACGTGGGAGCTCAGTCCGTATTGGCACCTATCATTTCACCATGGAGGAATCACCCAACCACTCAACGGTAAGCTACCAGGCTTAAAGACGCCGGAACACGTCTCTAACCTAGACCTCTAGAATGTTTGCGTTAGGTTCCAATGCGTTGTTATGTTCATTGAGTTTATTTTAAAGTTTATCTTCAATTATGTTTCAGTTTTTTGGTCCTACCTTATGTGATATCTCAAAAGCTTCTTAGATGCAAACTACATGCCAAAACTATACCATTTCATTCGATGAATTCTATCTACAGGAGGGTTGAGATCTTTACACAAATGAAATGATCACTCAGCAAACAACAAAGATCCTGATGCAGCTAATAACAAGAAATGATTTTTTTTTCTTTTTAATAGCAACAAATAACAATAAACGCTAACTAATATGATGCAAAATATCTTTTATTTTTCTTTCCTTTAAGATGGCATGATGCATTTAAACAAATCTTAAGAGATATTCACAAGTATACACAAACCAAGTTCACTCAATGAAATAGAACCAATCCTGAAACACCAAAATGAACTATGCAAACAAGGAAAAACACAAAGACTTTCAATGAACCATGTAATCTAAGTTCAAATGAAGTCGAGCAAAATCCGAAGGAACTAGAAGTGAATCACCCAAAGCATAGAAGACCAAGCTTTAAAAAACCACTAGATAGATGCGGAACACAACCGACAAGTTGACTGGAAAATCAAAAGATCGAAACTTCCCACAGAAGGCTAGACATGCGAAGCCACTAGATGTTCTAGGGCTGAGACGAAAATCAATAGAAATAAACAAACAAGTGAAGTATAAAGGCCAAAACCAGTCAAACAGAGGTTCAACATACTTCCAGAGGCTGTAAGAGATATAAAAAGATAAAAATCTGGGTTGAAAGAGCTTCCAACCGACACACAGGCAAAATTCACAGGGCTGGCGCGACTGTCAGCCTGCAACTTGCGCTACCAAAAGATTGGCGCGAGTTGCTGTTGGGCAACATGCACCAACTGGGGCGACTGTCAAAGTAAAAACCGCGCCAACTAAGGTTGCCAGTTAAAAAAATAAATAACACGACCCCAGGTTGGGCCGACAGTGCTCAGATGGATCAAACAATCTCAAAACTGACCCAGAAAGCTCATTCACTCAAGCAAGCAAGAGAAAATTAACATGCAAGACAAATTCCAAATAGCTTCTCCCCAGCGGAGTCGCCAAATTGTTGGATAGGTAAATCCCCTCTGCGGACAGAGGCGATGACACTAGCCTAAAACAGAACTAGCCACAATCAATTCACGCTGCCACGCAAGTTCCTAGTTGTACATTAAAGGTGAATTAAGAAGACCAACCTGGAATCCAACGCTTGGGTCGAAGCAGAGTTGGTATTCCCGCTCCCTCTCTCCGGCAGGTCACAATCCTTGCGATCCTTGCAAACGGACACCTGCACATGCAAAGGAAGAAACAAAGACAAGCATAAAATCCACCAAGGCACAACTATATTTCAGTCAGAAAGGAAATAAATCAAACATCACTATAATAGACAATGAGATTGGAACCATAACAGCAGTCGTTCATTAATAAATAATAGACAGGAAAAGTTACAACCAAGGTTCTGACGTTGAACCTCTCCTCTGGCTGGGCGAGCAACTATATGTGTCTTGCAATGTACCTCCTCTCCGACAACATAACCTTTCTATGCTTTACTATCACTCACGACAAGTATAATCACAACTAGCATTCCTAAAAAAACTCCCCTTGTCTAATGCATGAGGACAGATATTTATAGATGGAGAAGGGAGAAAGATTCGATGAACCAGGACACCCATTGTGGATTGGCATTATCTCTGAAAAGCCACTGTGGATAGATATCAAGGCTATATGATGACTCTCGACCTCTATCAGATGGATTTTTCCCTCAAAAGACTTCGTGATCTGAAGGGAAAAAACAGATGGGCGTGTGTTTAGCAAAAATCATTACCAAACTGGGCTGGCGCGGGTGTTGTTCTGTGACAGAGCGCCAATGGTCGCGCTGTCTTTTGAGGATCTCAGTGATTGGCGCGGGTAAGGTACTTGTGGACCTGTGCCAATGGAAAAAGAGTACTTTTCAGGGAGAATTTGCAGAAGGTGTCTTCAGGGAACATGAAGTACATACTCAGGGGAACATAATGCAAGTGTTTTTGGATTATGTCACTGCTCACAGGTCCCGGAATGCGTCCTTCAATGTATGGAAACAGGGCGATAGGGACGGTGACCAATGGTGACAAATTACTGTGTAACAGATGCCCCCTGAAGCATGAAGTCCGAGAGGGAAAGAGAGGGGTGAAATGCTTTACAAGAACACACAAGAACACATATAGTTGCTGCCGAGGATCTGCCTTGAGAGACACGACTGATAGTTCAATTACATGATGTACGTGGTATGGTCGCAGCCATCCATAAGAGAGTACATAAATAATCTAGATCCATAGTATGGACGCAGCCATCTGGTTAGGATCAATGAATTGACTCAGGTATGGTCGCAGCCATCCAGTGAATGAGTCATATATCAAGAATCACGCCTGGATTACAACAGACACAATCCAGGGTCTTGCGCTCCATCTCGACCCGAACAGAAGTACAAGTTCAAGCATGCAAACATGTAAGCTGAAGTCGAACATGCATGAACATCGTCTGATTACCAGTCAATATTGGAAATTGTTAACAGATGCGAGAGGTACCATCAATAATGACAATGGTCCTCAAGGTACTATAGGTACAATCTACGGCGTGTGAATTAGTGATCTGAAGTCGAACACCCGTAGAATCATTCGATCGGAGGCCAATGATGAAAACCTCACGTCGAACACGAAGAACCTGCCATTAAGGCATGCAGGCTCCAAGGCACCGGCAGGGAGTCTCTAGATCAGCTTCCTGGATAATGAGCTGAAGTCGACAGGAAGTGACCTTGATCGAAGGTGGGCCATAATGTTTCCCACATCATCGACACGAGACAGAGAGATAATGTTGTGAATCAAGATTGTACGAGCTATCAAAGGGAGGTTGTTTCTTTGCAGAGGTCAACTTCTCTTGAACATATCGGCGGCACATTAATGGAATTGGCAGTATTTGACATCAATGTATCAAAGGTCATGATGACGAGGCAATGAGTAGATGAGAGGCCAAATAGGGTACCCAAGTCCATGGAAGCAAGTGAAAAATATGAGATGAGATATCCCCACCCTGGACACGAAAGCAGAAAAGTGCCATGTTCAAGAGCGACATACTGCCGACACGATAATAATTATGGTTCCAAAATTTTCTTTTCCCCCACCATTTCTGGCGAGTACCCCAGTTATTTTTAACAAGCTTGATGGGGATAGCATATGCTTGTGGTGTGTCATTTCGACAAAATCCGATGTCATCAGGTTTTAACGAGTCTGACAAAGGAAGAACTCGGCGTCTTTTCATGTTTAGAGAGTTTGAAAAGACAACAGAAAAGGAAACTCCAGGGGTGTCCTTTTTCGTAAAGTTGTGTCTCTCGGGCCCGAAAAAGTATAAAATAATGCCCGAAAGAACCGCCCGACCATTACGATCGAGGAGTACTTTTCATAAATAGTGATTCCGACCTGAAAAAGTAAAAAAGCGGTCGAAATCACGTCGTTTCATGACCATAACGAGTTTGAAATGACAAAACCCGGTAATCTTTTCATGTTTTAACGGTCGATAAAAAGAACTTAAAACGACTGCCCCTTATTAACGTTTAACGAGTCAAGAGGAGTAACTCGGCAATCTTTTCCTTTTTAAATGGTCAGAAAAAGAGCTGAAAGTAGACCTCCATTTTTATTCTCTTTAACGAGTCAAAAAGAAAAAATACTCGGCAATCTTTTCATATCTTACGAGTCTGAAAAGAGCTTAAAGGAGACTCGTCCTAGAGGAACGAGTGGTATAAAGGGTAGCAACTAGTTCCGGTAATGGTGGAACTGCTAAAAACATGTAATGGTCAAGAGGCTGGCTAATAAAACCACTCATCGTTGTGGATCCTCAGGAAAAGGAAAACAACCAAGTGAAAGCGTATGATCGGCCAAAGAGATGGTGGCGATGGAATGAAACAACCAAGGCTCATCTAGCAGAATTTAGTAGATAAAAGTCAATCACTGGATGTAAATCAGGTATGGTTTCATTTTTACACAAGCTTGAACCACAGAGAACTTTGCTTGGATTCATGAAAATGGGTTCATTTTTACACAAGCTTGAACCATAGAAAACTTTGCTTGGATTCGGTTTCATGTTTACACAAGCTTGAAACGAAAAACTCTACTTGCTATAAATTTTCATGCCCCCAGCATGATAATGCAAATCGAGGTACATGACCCCCAAGCTTCATGGCATTCACGGAGTGGATGGAATGAAGGTTCACTTGGAAAGACTCGATTTTGAAAAGGAGGATGCATGCCCCCCGGGCTTCAGTCACGCGCCCGGGTCAGCTGCCGTCATCAGGATGACGGACTGGATGTTGAGGCATTTCCTGTGGAAATAAGACCATTTAGGAATGGTAGATGACTATATGTGAAGTGTGAACCGGGGAACGAAAGTTGGTCTACGATCCTGATCGTCCTTCCTTCGTGCGGAAAACACATCACTCTGAAGAGTGAGGACACAATTGTGCGTATGCAATAAATATAGTCTCGCCCAAGGAGTAAATTGTAATCTAACGGACCTTGGACTACCATAACGCCCATTTGAACGGTCTTCCCTTCTAATGTGATAGGTACATTAGGAAGAATTCCTAAAGGTCGAATGGTTTCTCGATGAAAACCTGTAAGGTTTCTCATCTCAGGCAGAAGCAGTGGCGAAGCAAGTGCTTCCCAAGCTGTTGAAGAAAGGATGCTCACAGGAGATCCCTCATCAATAATGGTACCGGCCATAACCATTCAGTAGACTTGGACTATAATTCGAAATGGTATGGAAGCTGGTAACCGGGGATTGCCTAGTTGATCCCAATTGAAGGAAACAGCTAGGTTGCTTGGAGGTGGGACCAGATAAACGGTCGGATATGACTCTGATGAATTGCCTTCCAGCTGCGAAGGAATGAGAGGGATGCTCACTTGATCATAAGAGTCTGTGTTTATGAATAGAATTTGGACGGTGTGGTCTTCATTCTTTATAGTGATAATATCATCTGAGGATGGAACTTCTGAAGGCAAAACTGGGTCAACTGTCATCTAGACCTTTTGAAAGACCGGGTCAACTGTCATCTGGACCTTTGGACTTTCGTCTGGTTTGGATTCAGATGGTTCATCCTTGATGATAAACACTCCCGGAACAAAGTGGTGCATAGACGATGAACGTAAATCAACACTCTTTCCGACCAGGGACTGGTCTCGAATAGGCTGAGCACAGCCAGGTTCGGGAAGAGAAAGCTGGACCAAAGAGGAATCATGCTTGATCTCTTGGTTAGCGGAGAGATGATCTGCAGTTGCAAAAAGACGCTGATATCCAGCGGGTAGTTGGGGTAAGGGAGATGACAGACTTTCCAAAAGACGGGAGGCTTCATCCATAAGTGGACAAAGGCGAAGGAGATGATTACCTTCACAAAGTCAACAAGGGAAACGAACCTTCCCTTTTCCCTTACCAGCTGATAAGGTATCGTCAATCTGTGATGACGAGGGGCGAGTCGGGTCACGGGACCATATATCTAGGACCCTGGGAATACCAGGACAATCAATAAGAAAATGGTCCTCTTTGCATAATTGACAAGGAAACTTAGCCTTCCGCGGAGGAGCACAAGGTGGCTCGACTTGGGTTATACCTGTAACCTCTGGTTTAAGAGTTTTCTTCTTCTTTGTCTTCTTCTTCTTATTCTTAGCCACCTGGTTATTTGAATCTAGAGTTTCACCAGGCGAAGTAGAAGATGAGGACGCAGCAATAGGCGAAGAAGGGTAAGGGTCCACCTTGGAATCAACATGACGTTGTTCGGGTGGAGGAGGTGGTGGTGGAGCAGAAGTTATCACACTCGAGACCACCGAGTTTGAAAACAACCATACGGGCAAACCAATGGTTAACCCAGGCAAAGACAAAGTTGCGATATACTGAACACCGACATTTCCAACAGCAGGAAATGGACTAGGGTTTCCATCAGGGGGAACACCTTGGCCGGTGGGCTCAGGGAAGGATGCCATTGAACGAGAAATAATCCTACTCAAGCTAATGCAAACAAAATCTAATTGGGTAAATGTTATCGTGGCCAATAAATTTTAGGACGCAAAGACACGACTTGACCTTTTCATGTTTTAAGAGTCGAGAAAAGGACAAAATATGACTCTAGTCTCCTTCGAATATTTAATGAGCACGAAGTGACAAGACACTCACAGGCACCTTTTCTTTTAGGGAGTCCGAAAAGGATCAAATGTGACTACTCTGGAGACTCTAGGCAAGAGGTTTACCAAACAATCCGTAAAATTGCTTATACACGTTAGCAATCAGATGAAAACCAAGGACTTTCCGTACTGCAGTCAATCTTCCCGAATGCTGTGTTCAGTGCATTACGGCTTGCAAGGCGGTAGACTCGGATTCCTATGGATAAAGGATGATAGCCTAGTGGGGTCTCCCGTATATACGCGACGGTACGTGGGAGCTCAGTCCGTATTGGCACCTATCGTTTCACCGTGGAGGAATCACCCAACCACTCAACGGTAAGCTACCAGGCTTAAAGACGCTGGAACATGTCTCTAACCTAGACCTCTAGAATGTTTGCGTTAGGTTCCAATGCGTTGTTATGTTCATTGAGTTTATTTTAAAGTTTATCTTCAATTATGTTTCAGTTTTTTGGTCCTACCGTATGTGATATCTCAAAAGCTTCTTAGATGCAAACTACATGCCAAAACTATACCATTTCATTCGATGAATTCTATCTACAGGAGGGTTGAGATCTTTACACAAACGAAATGATCACTCAGCAAACAACAAAGATCCTGATGCAGCTAATAACAAGAAATGATTTTTTTTTCTTTTTAATAGCAACAAATAACAATAAACGCTAACTAATATGATGCAAAAGATCTTTTGTTTTTCTTTCCTTTAAGATGGCATGATGCATTTAAACAAATCTTAAGAGATATTCACAAGTATACACAAACCAAGTTCACTCAATGAAATAGAACCAATCCTGAAACACCAAAATGAACTATGCAAACAAGGAAAAACACAAAGACTTTCAATGAACCCTGTAATCTAAGTTCAAATGAAGTCGAGCAAAATCCGAAGGAACTAGAAGTGAATCACCCAAAGCATAGAAGACCAAGCTTTAAAAAACCACTAGATAGATGCGGAACACAACCGACAAGTTGACCTGAAAATCAAAAGATCGAAACTTCCCACAGAAGGCTAAACATGCGAAGCCACTAGATGTTCTAGAGCTGAGACGAAAATCAATAGAAATAAACAAAAAAGTGAAGAATAAAGGCCAAAACCAGTCAAACAGAGGTTCAACATACTTCCAGAGGCTGTAAGAGATATAAAAAGATAAAAATCTGGGTTGAAAGAGCTTCCAACCGACACACAGGCAAAATTCACAGGGCTGGCGCGACTGTCAGCCTGCAACTTGCGCTACCAAAAGATTGGCGCGAGTTGCTGTTGGGCAACATGCGCCAACTGGCGCGACTGTCAAAGTAAAAACCGCGCCAACTAAGTTTGCCGGTTAAAAAAATAAATAACACGACCCCAGGTTGAGCCGACAGTGCTCAGATGGATCAAACAATCTCAAAACTGACCTAGAAAGCTCATTCACTCAAGCAAGCAAGAGAAAATTAACATGCAAGACAAATTCCAAATAGATTCTCCCCAGCGGAGTCGCCAAATTGTTGGATAGGTAAATCCCCTCTGCGGACAGAGGCGATGACACTAGCCTAAAACAGAACTAGCCACAATCAATTCACGCTGCCACGCAAGTTCCTAGTTGTACATTAAAGGTGAATTAAGAAGACCAACTTGGAATCCAACGCTTAGTCGAAGCAGAGTTGGTATTCCCGCTCCCTCTCTCCGGCAGGTCACAATCCTTGCGATCCTTGCAAACGGACACCTGCACATGCAAAGGAAGAAACAAAGACAAGCATAAAATCCACCAAGGCACAACTATATTTCAGTCAGAAAGGAAATAAATCAAACATCACTATAATAGACAATGAGATTGGAACCATAACAGCAGTCGTTCATTAATAAATAATAGACAGGAAAAGTTACAACCAAGGTTCTGACGTTGAACCTCTCCTCTGGCTGGGCGAGCAACTATATGTGTTCTGCAATGTACCTCCTCTCCGGCAGCATAACCTTTCTATGCTTTACTATCACTCACGACAAGTATAATCACAACTAGCATTCCTCCAAAAACTCCCCTTGTCTAATGCATGAGGACAGATATTTATAGATGGAGAAGGGAGAAAGATTCGATGAACCAGGACACCCATTGTGGATTGGCATTATCTCTGAAAAGCAACTGTGGATAGATATCAAGGCTAGATGAAGACTCTCGACCTCTATCAGATGGATTTTTCCTCAAAGGACTTCGTGATCTGAAGGGAAAAAAAGATGGGCATGTGTTTAGCAAAAATCATTACCAAACTGGGCTGGCGCGGGTGTTGTTCTGTGACAGAGCGCCAATGGTCGCGCCCTCTTTTGAGGATCTCAGTGATTGGCATGGGTAAGATACTTGTGGACCTGCGGCAATGGAAAAAGATTACTTTTCAGGGAGAATTTGCAGAAGGTGTCTTCAGGGAAAATGAAGTACATACTCAGGGGAACATAATGCAAGTGTTTTTGGATTATGTCACTTCTCACAGGTCCCAGAATGCGTCCTCCAATGTATGGAAACAGGGCGATAGGGACGGTGACCAACGGTGACAAATTACTGTGTAACAATAGGTGTGCATGCCTGTTAGGCCATAGGCTAGGATGACCAATGGGCTAAAGTTTACACATGTGTGTTGAACACAAACACGTGGACTGTGTGTGGTTCAGTGACCAAGATGTGATGACTCTGATGGATATCGGTGTGGCTTATCATGACTCAGATGCACTGGTCTTGCCTCTAAGGGCTATTTTTATGTGCAGTCATGTTGTTGGGAAAAGTATCTATTCAGAACGCCCCTATCCCACTCTAAGGTGTGACAGTGCCTTAGCAACAAACAAGGAAAACTACTTGTGTATTCTTCTTTATGAAATGTAAACGAAGAGGAAGGATAAACTAACCTGTGTCTTGTGCTAGTTTGTTGATCCAATCGCTCCTCTCTTCAATAGCTCCCAGCTCCCTGCTCCCTTATCGGCCCAGCTTCACCAAATTCCTGCAAGATCACAGAAGAGAGAAACTACAAGAAGATATAGATTTACATTCATAAAAAGCTTAGGATCAGATTAAGCTAAACATGCAAATATAACAAAACATCACTGATACACAAGCATGTAGAAGAAACTCAAATAGTTTTATTAATGCAATAAGAAGATCCAGGAGGAGATACAACCAAGTGAGTCCCGATCCAGCATCTACCTCCCAGCAAAGGAATCCCTTCCTCACCTCCAACAAAGCATAAATCACCCAATGTACTAATCTCAATCTCAAACCAACAATAATTCTCTGCAAAGTACAAAATTCCAGCCTTTGGATCTCTGGGATGAGGGATCCACATATAGATGTAAGCAGAGAGGATGAGTCAGCTTATGTTTTGACTTCTGGCTTCTCTCTGTCAGTTCTTGTTTCCACTTGGAGGCTGAGAACCTCTTACTCATCCTTGGTCGAACTCAGTGAGGCAAGTGTCATTGGAGAAGATTCTAGAAGCTTCCATTGTCTCTCCACCTCGTTGAATGACTCTGCCACTTGTCATTTCCCGCTCAACGCACCTGGGTAGTGCATTCAAGTGCGTTGCAACACACCTAGCCAGTGTATTTGGGTGCTTTGCAACGCAGCCAGCTAGTGGAGCTTCTGAATTGATCCTGATTTGACTAGTTTTGAGCAGTTTTTGGTGGAGAACTTCTGGGAGAAGCTGTCATTGGTTGACCTTGTTCCTTTAGGGCAGGAACAAAACTTTTAGGGACTTTGGATCCCTTGGTTTATGGACATTTCATGCTCAGAGCTGTAAGGCACAAAAATGTCTATAACAGTTGCCCCCTAAAGTATGAGGTCGTTTATCGGGTGAAATGCTTTATTAGGAGGATCCGAAGTTCTTTCAATGCTGGGAGGAGACCTGTAATAAGATACAATACAATATATTATTTTCATACTGTTTTCATGATCTAGCTGAGGTGAGCATTCCCATGCTCAGCTTTATAAATTCATTTTTATGTACACAAGACAGACAATTGTCTGATGGAAGACTGATGATTTTGATGAAGTCATCATCCTTTTGGTAGGATGATCATCTGTGCTGCAATGCCGTACATGTCAATGTTTTTATTTTTCCTGAATATATATCGCAGCCCAGATGGATGAAACTAGATCCAGGGTCTTCAATCTCCTCCAATCTTCACTCGAAGTACAAGTCGATCCATGTGAGAAATGTTTTGAAGTCGAACATGGAAAGACATCGCTTGATTACCAGTCAATGATGTAAACTGTTAACAAGCATGAGAGGAATCACCGATAAGGATGATGACCCTCAAGGTACTGCAGTACAATTCACGTGGTGTGAATAAAGGACTTGGCGTCGAACACCACGCAAAATCTTTCGGTCGAAGGTCATTGATGTATACCTGTCGCCGGAAGTGAGAAACTTGCCATTGAGGCATGCAAGCTTCAAAGTACTGAATGGGGTGTTCCTAGATCAACTTCTTGGATAATGAGCTGATGTCGACAAGAAGCGATCCGTCAAAGGAGGGCCTTGATGAATCCCACATCAATGACACAGAACGGAGCAAATTATTTTGATGGAGGTGAAAACAATCTGATGATATATGGTTCAGGGTGGCGGTCATGAAAGAATGAAGTATAATGTATGGCAGTGGATGGGACATGGTTGACTTCTCTGGATGACTTCTCTTGAACATGTCGGCGACACTTATGTGATGGATCAGTAGCATTTACCCCAAATGTGGATGGTATGGCGAGACCATGGTGATGTGACCGGTGAATGAAACAACCCAACCCGACTCAGGCACGGAGTGGAAGTGTCATGTTCAAGAGCGACTTGCTACCAATAAAGATTCTTTGAGTTTCTTCCCAATTTTTCCCCAGACATTGCTGACCAGTACCTCTTTATTTTTGTCAAGATTGAGGAGGATAACATATGCTTGTTATATAATTTGCCCTTCGGGCAAACCCATCGCTATGTTTTAATGAGCCTAGCGATAGTGAAACTCGTTCTCGTCTAAAGACAAGTTTGTCGCTATTAATGTTTTTTAACGAGTTTAACGACAAGGATAACTCGGTCCTTTTAATTTTTAGAGAGTCTGAAAAGGTACGTAAAGTTAACTCCGGAATTCCTTTTTCGTCATCTAATCCCTTAAGCCCGAAAAAGTATAAAATAATACAAAAGGGATGAATTTTCGATAGTTTTAACGAGCCGAACAAAACAAGCGCTCGATCTTTTTGTGCAATAATCCCCCAGGACCAAAAAGATTGAAATCTAGAGGAGGGATAGCTCTTCCGGTCGCTTTAACGAGCTGGAAGGCCAAAACTCGGCAATCTTTTCATATTTTACGAGTCAGATGAAAAGAGCTTAAAGAAGACTCGTCTTTTGAGGAACGAGTGATAAAAATGGGTAGCAGCTGATTCCAGGTAAGGGTTGGAATTTTCCAAGCACGACAGTGTCACAAGGATGGCTAGTGAAATCACTCTTCGCAGCTCTTCCTCAAAATGGGTAAACAATCAAATGGAGGTGAATGATCGGCCAATGGAAAAGTGGAGGTGACGGTGCAAACACGACCAAGGCTTTAATGGTTGATAATGTTACATTCATGGTGGTTATTTACCGGAGGATAGTTCATTTTTTAACGAGCTTAAACGCGGATTGAAACACTTGCTCGACCTTATGTTTATTTTTTAACGAGCATGAACTATGTGCTAAAACTGCTCGATTATCCAGTCATATGATAAGAATGTCTCATATAAGATGCCATTTTTTATGGAGCTTGCGCCTTACAAAGCTTTGCTCCGCATCCTTTCGTTATGCAAGTTCGGAAACGACTAATCCTACGAGTTTAAAGGGTTAGCCTACAGGTTTAAAGGGAGGACCTAAAAATTTAAAAAATAAATAGCGCCCCTTGCTTGCACTCCAAAAGGTTTGCATGCCCCCAGGTATAAAACAGAGTTTCAAGGTTACCTCTACTTTTGTCCGCTAAAACAATTGTTCTAGCGAGAGAGGCCTACCTCTTACAGGTCACCCAAAGATTGTTCTATTAATCTTTCAAACAAAACACTTCTTCGGCGATGTCTACCGAGATAAACAAAGGTGAGTGACAACGAGCGCCACACACATAACTTTGACAGGAGAATCTTATTCTAGAATAACCCCTATCTCAATCACGGACGGGGTACAGACTAGTCATATTCTCCCGCGGAAACCTACCCTATACCTGAAGTTTTCCTACCGAAGTAGACCAGGACGCATGCCCCCTGGGTTCCAGTCATATCCCTCCGAATTACTCGCGCTCATCGGGAGGACGGACCGTAGGTTGAGACATTTCTTGCGTGAAGAGACCATTTAGGGATGGTATATGACTATTTGCGATGCGTGATCCGGGAAATGAAAGCTGGTCCATGAGCTTGACCACTCTTCCTTCGTGCAGAAAACACATTACTCTAAAGAGTGAGGAGACGATGGCTCCCATGCAATAAATATAGTCTCGTCCAAGGAGTAGGTTATAATCCAAGGGTCCTTGAATGACCATCACGTTCATTTGAACTGTCTTCCCTTTCAATGTTATGGGCACATTGGGGAGGATCCCTAAAGGTCGACTGGTTCCTTTGTCAAAGCCTGTCAGATTTCTCATCTCAGGCAAAAGCGATGGCGAACCAAGCGCTTTCCAAGCAGTAGAGGAAAGGATACTCACAGAAGCCCCTTCATCTATGATGGTACCAGCCATGACCATTCTATATATTTGGACGTTAATTCTGAATGGTATGCTTGCTGGTAAACGGGGTCTGCCTAGTCGATTCCAGTCGAAGGAGACAACTAGGTTGCTTGGAGGTGGGACCGAGTAGACGGCCGGGTATGGCTCTGACGAACTTCCTTCCTGCGATAAAGGAATGGGTAGGTTACCCCCGTGTTCGTCGGAGTCTGTGTTGATGAAGAGAATTTGGACGGTGTCATCCTTGTTCTCTCAAGTGATTGTGTCATTCGAAGATAAAACCTCTGAAGGCAAGACCAGGTCAACTGCCGCCTCGACCTTTTGACTTTCATCGGGTATGGATTCAGCTGGTTCATCTTCAATGACCGGCGCTTCAGCTGACCACTTGAGCGGGCCAGCTGGATTCTCAACTAACGAAGGACTCGGCAAGAGTTTTTTATATCAAGGAGGGAGTCGTAGCGGTGAAACCGGACGATCATCCAAAACTCTTTTAGCTTCGTCTAAGAAGGGACAACGGTGGATGGCGTGATCGCCTTCGCACAGTTTACAGGGAGATCAAGCTCTCCCTTTTTGTCCTGGGACTTCACTTTCGCTAGTTGACGGTGTGCTTTCAACATGGCTATCAGAGGTTGACGCCACCGGATTGTGCAAACGGGGAGACTAGTACCTTAGTATCCGAGGGATGCAGGGACAATCTCTGTGAAAGTGGTCTCCCTTGCAAATGACACATGGTGATTTAGGCCTGGTCAGTGCAGTGTGTGGATTTTCGTTAGACGACACTCGTTTGCCCCCATTCGCTTTTGGCTCCTTCTTCTTTTTCTCTTTCTTCTTCTTTTCCTTCTTCTCCTTAGGAAGTTGACTTTTGGCTTTGCCAGCCCCATCAAGCGAAGAGGAAGGAGGAGAGGAAGAATTAGAGGAAGTAGAAGGTTGGTGGGTAACTCTGGACTGGTCTAACTGCTGATTCGATTGTTCAGGAATAGTGGTGTTCTGAATGACATTGGTTGAGAAGAGCCAGACTGGCAAGCCAATTGTCAGTCCTGGAAGCGACAATATGGCCATATGGGGTGCACCAACATCTCCCCAAGAGGAGAAGGGACTAGGATTTCCACCAAGGGGAATTCCTTGGTTGGTAGACTCCATTTTCTCAACCTAAGATCAACGTAGGAAAAGGGTATGAATATTCCATTTAAAATAAATTTTATGACGCTTGGACACAACTTGTTTTTTCAATTTTAAAGAGTCGAGAAAAAACAAAAGATGACCCTAGTCTCCTTCGATTTTTAATGAGCCTGAAGTGACAAGTTCTCGGATGGATCTTTTCCGTTAAGGAGTCTGAAAAGGAACGAAAGGGACTGCTCTGGAGATCTAGGTAGAGGGTGTGCCAAACCAACCACAAAACTGCAGAATACGTTTTACGGTACGGCAGTCAATCTTCCCGAATGCTTTGTTCGGTGCATTGCGATCAGTAGGGCGGCCGACACAGCTTCCTATGGATAAAAGGTTTTAAGCCTATAGGGGTCTCCCAATATATACTCTACGGTACGTGGGAGCACAATCCGTACTGGCACTTATCACCTCACAGTGGAGGAATCACCCAACCATCAGTGAGGACAACAGTTACCAAGTTTTACGACGCCAGAACACATCTCTAGCCTAGACCTCTATGTTGTGCGTTAAGTTCCAAAGCGTTGTTAGATTCATTCAATTTATTTTAAGTTGATCTTTCTTAGAAGTTTTCCTTTTTGGATCACCACGAGATGTAGATATAATTCCTAAATGCAATCTAAAGATGATAAGCAAGCGTTTATCTCTTTTCAACAATGAAAATCCTAGCTACAAGGGGAAAAGAAAGAAACAATATTTTCTCAAAGAGCAAAGAGCACACTGTAAATGCAATTTTCCTAAATCAAACCATACAAACTATCAATATGCAAATGCACAAATGCATGTATTTGTTTTCACTTTCTTAATATTGATGCCTAAAAAGAAAGTTGATGTACAAATTTGAATTTGCTTTCAAGTAATAAACACAAACAAGCTTCTTTTTCGAAATCAAAAAGGTAGAGAAGATTACGACACTTTATGATTTTGAAATAAACACTCGTTTCGACACTAGAAAGAGACAAATTCAAACCAAAGCAAAAGTAAACAGTATAATCAACTGTCAACAGCAAAGAAACTTTCTCCTAAGATCAAAATCGACACTTATGACAGATCTAAATCTAAGGATGAATGTATGACTATTTTACTTTTCAATGGAAAACTGTAAATGATGTAACAAATACACAAAGAACACCTACAGTCTTTCTGTACAAAGGAGGCGGAATTAAGGCAGAGAAAAGGGGTTTTCAGATAGGTACACACACTGATAACAGGGTGCAAAAATCAGAGATAAAACTGAAAAAAATGAAGCAAAGAACCTCAGCTGCACAGGGCAAGGGCTGATCAACGCACCTGTTGCACAAAGAAACTGAATTGCAGCGCAGGTAGCCCTCTCGGGAACTGTGTTGAAATGCGGAACCTCTTCACAGAGCCTGCGCTAGGGCAGAAACGAGACTTCTATCCGGGTTCTGGGTCACGGTTTACAGTTTAATCTATGGATTTTGGCCGAGTAAAAGCAATCAGTAAGGTACAATTAGAGGGATGATTTAAAGGAGGACTAAGAGCTATCACAAAGGGAAATTAGAGCATTTGTGGATCAGCTGTTGAAATCATAAACAAATCCAAAGCGGTGGATTGAAGTAGCAGCTACTTTGCATTTGATAATGGCAAATGCAGTTCGATTGCTACTTCTGTGTTTATGAAGAAAACAGCAAAAGAAACACAAACAAACTAACTAGACACGATCCCCAGTGGAGTCCCCATTTTGTTGTTGGAAAAAGTATCTATTCAGAATACCCCTATCCCACTCTAAGGTGTGACAGTGCCTTAGCAACAAACAAGGAAAACTACTTGTGTATTCTTCTTTATGAAATGTAAACGAAGAGGAAGGATAAACTAACCTGTGTCTTGCGCTAGTTTGTTGATCCAATCGCTCCTCTCTTCAATAGCTCCCAACTCCCTTCTCCCTTACAGGCCCAGTTTCACCAAATTCCTGCAAGATCATAGAAGAGAGAAACTACACGAAGATATAGATTTACATTCATAAAAAGCTTAGGATCAGATTAAGCTAAACATGCAAATATAACAAAACATCACTGATAAACAAGCATGTAGAAGAAACTCAAATAGTTTTATTAATGCAATAAGAAGATCCAGGAGGAGATACAACCAAGTGAGTCCCGATCCAGCATCTACCTCCCAGCAAAGGAATCCCTTCCTCACCTCCAACAAAGCATAAATCACCCAATGTACTAATCCCAATCTCAAACCAACAACAATTCTCTGCAAAGTACAAAATTCCAGCCTCTGGATCTCTGGGATGAGGGATCCATATATAGATGTAAGCAGAGAGGATGAGTCAGCTTATGTTTTGACTTGTGGCTTCTCTCTGTCAGTTCTTGTTTCCACTTGGAGGCTGAGAGCCTCTTACTCATCCTTGGTCGAACTCAGTGAGGCAAGTGTCATTGGAGAAGATTCTGGAAGCTTCCATTGTCTCTCCACCTCGTTGAATGACTCTGCCACTTGTCATTTCCCACTCAACGCACCTGGGTAGTGCATTCAAGTGCGTTGCAATGCACCTAGCCAGTGTATTTGGGTGCTTTGCAACGCAGCCGACTAGTGGAGCTTCTGAATTGATCCTGATTTGACTAGTTTTGAACAGTTTCTGGTGTAGAACTTCTGGGAGAAGCTGTCATTGGTTGACCTTGTTCCTTTAGAGGCAAGAACAACACTTTTAGGGACTTTGGATCCCTTGGTTTATGGAAATTTCATTCTCAGAACTGTAAGGCACAAAAATGTCTATAACAAGTCACCACACAAACCTTAGAGGTTCACATAGAGAGTGTGTGACTCCACATGAGTCGCCTGCATAGCCCTAAAAGCACACCCTTAAAAAGTCATATAGGGGAAACCTATATGGCCTAGCTACCCAATAGGTACCAAAACCCCAAAGGGTAGGGTAAAACCTTCTACTTGCCTCTCCCCGCATGTATCCCTAGTTATTTAGATGTCCACAATGGCAAGAAATGCTCCTAAACATAGTTCTAACCTCTCAAGCTCAATAGTGAAAATGAGATGATATTTGGCCCCCTCAACCCTATGTATCACCCTCTTTGCCATTTTTTGGATCCCATTAAATATCTTAGGACCTCCGTTGTCAAAAATGGTAGAGACAGAAGAATCAGTACCAGACCATGTCCATCATGGAACTCACCATTCCAGTGGTTGCTAAAACTCATTTTTTGAACCCGTCGCATGCTCAGAAAATCATTTGAAGTATGCCTTCTCCTGTTTTTAATTCATATCATCCAATCAATCACATATTATATTTATGTTTCAAAAATATGATTTCACTTATGGTATTAGCTGTATATATTGTAGGTACATCACAAACAACCCACTTTGACCAATACCTCAATTGAAAAATAAAAAAACATGTACCATTTACCACGTAGCATGATAGGTTTCATCTTACGATTCACATATCCTAACATCATTTCTCCAAAATTATCCATAGGACCAATCATCTCGACCATGTTTATCACCACCCCACCTTTTATATGATAAACATCCATGATGATTGGTAAAGCCCTCCCGCTCATGGCACATCATGTTTATAGACCCTTATTCACTATTAGGATCCATGACCACCTACTCAAGCTTGAGAATCACTCCACTTACATGCCTTGAATATCAGCTTCATTCTTCTACAGTCATCACCGATACACCTCTTTCCCTGGTCATCCCTAGTACTTTACACTATGTCAAGACCAATGCACCACCACATCCTACATTTGGCCTATCATCCACCCATATCACGTAGACCATATATGTAACTTCATCTGCCTCACCAACCCAACATAGAGACCAAGAAATGGGTTAGTAAAAGAACCACACCTCCATATAGGTCACCATCATCATGGGGCACACGTCTCTGTGTCTGTACATCCAAATCACATTCATATTCTTTTGGCAAGTGTACACAAATTTTAATTTTTTTGGAAAAAGACTCCCACCAATATTTTCATTTCTTTTACTCGGCGACGGATTATAATCACCCTTGGTTAGAGATCCCACATGACCCACAGTCATTTACCATATTCATGCCAATCATAACATACTTACACCCACCCTAGAAATGATACTGGCTCCATGGCCATCCCTATCAGCAAACATGCTTTGACTATCGCCATTTGCATAACAACTCCTACCTCGAGCTAGTTGTCTGTATCCATTCATATCTTCAACTCTCATTATCAGGCCTTATCTAACCCACACTATTATATTCTGTTTACACCTTACATTTATTCCAC
Source organism: Pinus tabuliformis (assembly GCA_031772625.1). Lineage (NCBI taxonomy): Eukaryota > Viridiplantae > Streptophyta > Pinopsida > Pinales > Pinaceae > Pinus > Pinus tabuliformis. The sequence continues at coordinate 779,206,594 of CM062818.1, forward strand.
GACATAGCATGTTAGGAAGTTTATGCCTATTTCCCATCGTCTTCAACACTCGTATTTCAGGATGGACATAGCACCTTTGATACTCCACCCTTGAAGATATATCCTTGAGTGTCACAATGGGAATCGCTATTTCCCACCGATTTCATCAATCCACTTGACATTTAGCACCAACACAAGTTTTCATGTCAAGGTGGTACTGTACTTAATGATTGTTGTAGTTCTTTCCTTTAGTCGAAGACCCCCACATCACTAAGAACCTTATTCAATGTGCTTACATCATCATACAAGGGAGGTACCAAAATTTGAAGACCCATGCATACCTCAACACCTCATTCAACAATTTTTTAGCTTTGTTATGCATGGGGAAACCAAATTCAGTCTAGCTGTACAAGAAGCGCCCTTGAAGGTGTCAACAGTTATCATCATCAACCACCAACACATTAACCACCTTAAAGTTGATTGGAAAAAACCATTTCTTGTCTGCTTGTAATAATTTGTCATTAGTAATCGTAACGAGCATGGGAGATGCCCGCCTCGTATAAACAATTTTTTTTTCTTTTTATATTTTCTTGAAATCATGGTTATCCTTTATACTCTGTCAAGGGGTTTCCCTACTCATCTCCACAACAAGTTATTCTCTCTCTTGAAACTTTGATCAGATACTCCATCAGAAGATAAAATGTGATGTATTTCAGCTATGTGTTTCCTCCCAACCTCATACATCTGGGGACAATTTTTAACAAGAGAAAATCATACACATGTTTTCCCAATATAGAAGACGCTAAAACATGTATAGCAAAATGAATATGTGAAGATTTTCCAGCTAAGACATCATGAAGTTTTAAAAAATTAATTTCTCCTAAGGTCCAAAGTTTATAAGGTTAATAAATTGAGGATGTTGTGGCTATTTCTTCGATAGCCGTGCATGCATGGAATTTTCTTTGAAAACCACACAATCAATAAAATGGGTGACTCAACAAATTCGAGACCACTTCACACACTTGGAGGTAATTCCCTAATAGGATCTCACTCTAGGAAAATCGAATTTGAGTCGGCATGAAGATAATAAGCCCTCACTAGAATCATCTTGTGCTACTCATGAGTCATTGTCATGCAGGAACCAAGAGAGCGAAGATGGATTCAAACAATTCTATATAAACAGACCATGGGAAAATAAAAAAATGAGACATTGTTATAGTGGCCAAATTGCTAATAGAGAAAACCAACATTCCATTGTTGAATCCAAAGAAAGTAAGAACACTAGCATTTTCACCATATTTCTTCTAAGCAATCCGCCATCCTAGTGAGAGGAGAAGAGTCCACCATTCGAGAGTCTTCATACTTCTTTGAGAGAGAGGAGAAACTTGCAAAGCGATTAAGGAAAATAACCCCGTTGCTGAGCATTTTTAGCACCATATCTTAAACAATTCCCTTCAAGTGTTTAAGATTCATCTATTGTATTCAACCTCTACTACCAGCAATCAATAAACGAAGATTTTTCCATTATTTTTTTTACTTTCTTGGTCCATTCAACTTTGTTTATGTATTTATCTCTTTGTTTCAGTTTTAGTTTGCATATGTATTATTTTCAATATTTTCAATGCTTTGTTTACCTCAATTTTTTCACTAACAACACGAATTCTACCTTTGATCCTTTGCAGGGAAAAACCAACTATTAAGGAAGTGTATTTTGGTACAACATTCCCACAAAAATAATACCACACTAAGAAACGAATCTCGGCAGAACTATGGAAGAATAAGGAGATGAAAGTGTAGAAATTTTGGAGCACATTTATTACTAACCCTATATTTTCACGGGACCTACATTATGTCTCAAAATAACATTAGTAAATATGTGATCTCACATGTATTGTTGGCTACAATATAACATTGGTAAATCTATAATTGCATAGGTACCATTTCTACCCTATAACATAAGTAAATCCATAATTTGAAAGTGAAACTAACAACTTTTTTACACAATTTGAGACAAACATAAATATACATGAATTTACAAACAAAGGGGAACACATACTACACATAAATCCACTTGGAATCACCAAATCCGCTTCATTAATCTTTGAAAACGGAGTCCATATCATAGGTCCAACACAATTGACATTTGTATAGGCACTAACACCTCATGAACAAGCCATTAAACAAAGACTTGGAACCTATTTTTGTATAGAAAACTCGAAATACCTACAAAGACAGAATTTCAAACCTCTGGGAACAGGATTTTGGGACCTTTCAAATGTGTTTCTTCCCCCTATTGAAGGACAAATTTGGATATTTGAATCAACATTTACAAAATATCTTCTAATGTTACAGTTGTCTGATCGACTAGATGTATCGATGTGTGCATATTCAAATGATTACATAGTAGATTGGTTCATTCTTTAAAACGCAAAAATTAGAAAATAACAAAAGATGGGAAAATTGAATGATGGCTACAACAAAAAAATATCCATGCTAATTCATGTGATCACCTATGATTAGGCCACGTCTCTACGATGGTGTTATTTTTTGGTTACTATCCAATATGTTTGTCCCTTTCTCACCCTAATTGTTTAATCTCCCCTATTAGAACTAGCCATGATTAGGTGTGGTGGTGTTGAAGATGTCCTATGACATAACTGCTGACCCATCCACCTGCATACACTCTAGCATATACTATGATAACCCAATACATATTTTAACTCTGATAAAAGATCATTTAAAAAACAAAGAAATCTTATTGCCCTTGGCTCCTCTTCCTTAAGATCCTTTATCGCTTATCAGCCACGTGACCAATACCTATGACCAAAGGCTTAATGCATTGGAAATGAAATATCAGAGACTTATATCCTCACAACTTCATTACATAACATTCTTAAACATAAATTTTTGATGCCTTCAAGCTCCTCTTCCATTGGCCCTCTTCCTGTTTATCCCATGAGACCCTATTCGGGGCCTATCTCCCATTGTAATTTGTGCTTCATCCTTGGTTCTTTGGATGTTCACGACCAAGTGCCACCACATATCATAGCCCTTTTACCATTGAAACTTTTCCAAACAAGAATTTACATAGGCGTTACAATATTCACATGCCTGATATGGCCCATTACACTTAGGAGCTAAATATTCCCTTGGATTTGGGGCCTGTGAATCTCTCATGACCATGTGCTAGTCTACATCGAAATCCCTATTCATTGAAAGTTTTCAAATTAAGAATTAAAATTGTAGTGACGAAAAATCCCACTTCAGATGAGCTCATAGATTTTGGTGCTCGGCCCCAACTCTGCACCCTTTGTTCTCTAGAGTTCCCATGACCTAGTGACATATAATATCGAAGCCCTCTTCAATGGAAAACTTTCAAAAGATAATTGTTGAAGAGTTCTAATTTCTCTCACCTTCAAAATAATGATCTATGAAATGAAATCATTCTGGCATCATCATCCCCACATGGTGCCTCCTGAATTTTCCCTTCAAGCCCGCCAAAATGTCAAAATTTCCTACCATGTGTCCTTCTCTGGCCACATCATGGTGACATAGTCCACCCTGTCAGCTTCTTGGAACCAACTATATGTTACCATGTGTCCATTTTTTAGAAGAGAGAAGTGTCCCTATGGTCCCTCATTTTGTGCCTATTTCCTTTGTATTTTTCTGACCAAGCGCCAGTCTATATCGAAGCGCCTCTTCATAATAAGTTTCTAAAAAAGAAATTAAAAAGATTTATGATGCCTTCAACCTCTGATATTCCTTTCTCACACTTAGGCGCTCATTCCTCTCTATGACCTCGATTCTTTTGAGTCTTCATGACTATGTCTCGCCTGATATCGAAGCCACTCTCATTGGAGATTTTTTGAAAAGGAATTTAAAAGGATCTTGATGTGATTAGGTCCCAAATTTCAGCACTCCTTTTTATATTTAAACCTCTAAACTTTTGACCTCCCTTTGGATCTTGGCTTTGAGACTTAGGCTTTTGATTTTGGCTTCCTGCTCATGATTTCAGACTCTGATATTTTCTCTTCTCTTTAGCCTTATTTCACTTCGGCTCCCCTTTTTGGCCACTATTTGACATCATTTGACACAAATGTAAAAAGGTGCAGTAGGTGATAATAGTCTCTTTGCACAAGAGGGAAATATTTCCAAGAGATAAACACAATAACTATTATTATTTTCTTCACATAAGAACATACTATTTTCCAGAAGGAAAACCACCACAACTTCCCATATTTTAAAAATAAAACTATCCCAATAGTCATTACCTTTGTGCATGAAAATTCATATTCTTTTTCCCAAAAGTAATTAGCTCAATAAATATTATCTTTGTTCAAGGAAAAACATAATCTTATTTCAAGAAATCTAGCACAAAAGTTGTTACTTTAGTGTATATAGACATATTATTTTTCAAAATAACTAATATAATTCTACTATCTATGTGTATATAAGAATATATGAACATAAATTAATAAAATAGTTAAACTTTGTGTACTCAAATCTTTGCAATTTTCTGAAGAAAAAAACATAGGTAACCTATGTTTCTATGCACACAGATTTATGAAATATTTTTAAGAAATTAATGTAATTGACTTTTATTTATTCATAACCCACTAAAATATTTCAATAATTACCTTCATTAACTTATCTTAATTTTCAATAAAATAATTTTGATTCTTATCATTTTAGCAATAAGAATTTATAAAAAAAAAAATATTTAAAGAAAATAACCTTGATTTTTATCGTTCATACACACAAGATGCATACGAAATCTTCCAAATAAAATAACAAATATATCTTAGGTGTACTACACACAATACCCTTTCAATTATTTTTCAATGAGATTATCAAGTTAGCTTATCTTATCTTTTAGTATGGATACAAACTTTTCAATATTTTCAATGAAATTAATAAGATGCTTATTTTATTTGCATTTACAGTAACATGAGCTTCTTCTCCATTTCCATTTGTGCACTATCGAAAGTAGGTGTGTACATTGGTGCACTGTGTGGGATCAATTTAAAATAAAATAAAGGTTGGCTTATTTAAAGTCAAAAATAGTGATAGTGGTCAAACTTTCACTCTTAACTACTTCCATTACTTTCTGCATAGAGTTGATTTGCTTTCCTGCTGTGATATATTCTTTTAATTGGAAGAGTCGAACCAAATCTTTGGTTCATAGAGAAGACCATTGAATTTTCATACAAATGGTGGTGTGTCGCCTCAGCATCACATCCCTTTAATCAACACCATTTTTGGGAGAGAGCGTGATCATTATTTCCAAAATAGTTTGTATCCATGCAAATCCCACTTACCTTAATCCATTCTAAAACCAAATTATCAAGTAATCTAATTATTTTCTCGTTTTACTCTTCATAAAAAAAATCCTCCTACAAAACACCATGAAACTAAGCCTCCTTTCGACACTTTTCATGGAAAGGACCATATGGTTACCGTATGGTAGTTGTATTTCATTCCATAACTAATTCTTTGTGCCTATCAGAGTGCATCAAGGCCATTTGGTTTTCAATAATAATTCCATGTTATTAAAATTATTATGTAAGGGTATTACAGAATTATAGTTTTGATCATTTACATCCATCAAAAAGTCATGAACAGTGTAGGAATTATAATTTTGAAATAATAAAATATGAGTTTGAAAATATATTAAGTTTATTTGTTAGATACAAACTAAAATTTTATTTGAAAATAAAATTGAAAATTAAACAACTATATCTCAGATTTGACAATAGTTTTAACCTTTTGGAAATGATTTAATGTAGTGGGAAAATGAAATACAATAAATATTTCTTTACATGTATTAAAATTATAGATATTAATTATATTTTTCTAGATCCATATTAAATCCATATTTAGCAAGTGGAAAGAGGTATTTGATCTTTAAGGGTGCAAACAGTTTCTCAATTTTTGCACTGGGAAAATAGGTTTAGACCTAAAAAGTTTTTATTCCTCTCCAAGCTTGATACATCTAGAGTTCAAAGAGATATGGGGTGATTCTACTGCACGATGAACTAGCTTGGATTGTCTATAATTTTTTGATGGAAAGAATATGCATCATGGGTGTCAAAGAAAACAAATTCCAAAATGAGTATTCAATTTCCATAAAAAAGATTAGTAGAAAGAGAATTGATATATTCTTTTAAATAATTAAATAAACATCATTCAACAATAAATCTTCAAGAACTATTTATTCAAGATCCCTAAATATGTTCCCACCAATATAATTGAGAGCAAAACAAGTGACAAGAAATTAATTTTGTAACAAAATCTACATGCAATGAGAATTTGGTTGTGTATAAGGATATGTATGACCTAAGGAACAAAATAATTATTAACTAAATCAAACCAATCCTCCACATATTCATGTGTGTTTAATGAGGTAAACTTATAGAAAATAAACCAAATGAAACATTGACTTTAAATAAATAATTTTTTAGGGAATGCTCCACATAAGCAAATCTATGACTTTTGGGAAAAAGGGACCATTAATTATGTCAGACCCTTCCTCTTCCATAAAACTAGAAGTGTTTTGTTAGAGCCTAGATTGACCTCAAGCTGAAGGGAGGCAATTCTAGGGTAACCACAAACCACGCTTACCCTAGTAGCTAGTCCTACCAGGTTGGGAGAGGGCTCTCTCATTATCAATCTCAATCAAGGGGACTGGATCAAATATGGATTTTAGTCTAGGTATAGTGGCTCTAGGGTTTTTTGGTTGATTTTGATGGTTTTGTTGCTGGATCAAATGGAGCAGGCATCTTTGGGTCTGGGAAATCAAGTGAGGAATGCAAGGTGTTTTATGGGGCGAGGTAGGTAGGTGTTTTAGCACATGAAATTGAGTGAGATGGTAGGTCTAAGAGTGGTGAGGAGGTGAGGAGGGCATACAAATATTAGGAGTCTTCTTCAAATAGTAGAAAACATCAAAAACTAAATGGATTCCCAAGACATAGCATTGTAACCAATGTATTCTACCTACCTATCTTGATTTCATTTAGTTAGAAGAATGAATAAGATTGTGGCACACATAACACATGAGAAAAACTAACAACAGAGGAAGAAACTATGCAAAAACACTTTACCACAAGTATCCCACAAAAATAGCTGCAAATCCTGGTTTACTTCCTTGCCAAACTGTTGTAAAGATGTACAATATAGCTCAGAGCATCCAAGAGAGTCCAACCTTTGGTAATGACTGAAAAAATACATAATATAGACATAAAAACCACCTATGCTATCCATCAAGGGTCGAATCCAAGAGATAAGGAACTATTACAACCATATCTAAACAAGGAACATGAATATAGGCAGTGGAACAACTTGCCTCTAAAACCATGGAAACTGATTCATTGACCCCCAAACCACCTGAAAATGATGAATCTACACTCTAAGGTCATTTCAAAATTACATTTACACACCATGGCATTAATTATAATCATAAATTCATCCATGAAGAGAGAAAAAGTCAACTTGAAGAGAAACTGGGCAAAAACTAGATTTTTGGGCAAACTGGCTCTTTGCATAGCGCCGCTACATAGCCACGTTTGGAGGCCTTCCCATTAGCCAAATTGATCCCACGATAGCTGATTGGAAAGGGCTTCCTATCTAGTTTCTGGAACATCTTGAAGTTTTTCATTTGGATGTTATTTTCCCCCTGAAAAGTGAGATATCCCAAGGCTACCTCTGTGTGTCCAAAAAGAGGCAGAGAGGTCATTTTTTGATAGTTTTTTAGCTTTTGATGACCAAGTTTTGCTCCAAAATTGCTGATATTTTCTGGGTTTGATGCTCTTACCATGCTGAATCTAGATATGTAAGCCATTTCTTCAAGAAATACTCCAGTGAAAAGTGTAGCACCTGTGGCGCTATGCACTTAGGGCAATTTTCTGTGTTGGAAAATTTCAAAATTTCAAAATGACAAAAACTTATCAAAACTTGCCCAAATTTGGCAAAAGCCACCACCATTAGTTGCTTTGATGGGCTAATGAGGCTTCAACCAATATTTTTAACTTGTCTTGCTCCTTTTTTCTCCTTAAGGCCTTCCTTAACCTAGCCTTAAGCTTCTTGATTCTCATATTGCAAATTTTGTTTTCGAGTCATATAATGATATGACATGTGCCAGAGCGTTCTATTGTCACTGTTGGCCATGTTGATCAGTCGCTCAAGATGCATGTTGACCCTATCAAGCCAAGTTTCATAGTCATGTTCAATCTCTTGCTCAATGGAAGTCAAAGTGACATGGTCCTCTTTGTCATTTTGCCTCTTCAGTTTCAACATTTCAAGCTCCATTAGGATTTGCTTATCCTCCAACTATTTGTTCTCTTTCTTGTTCATCATCTATATCATCCTCGTGCATCTTCTCTTTGCCTTTGCTTTCCTGCTTATGTCTCTCCATGGAACTATCACTGAGTGTCTCTTCCTCATAGTCATATTCACTGCCTCTTTCCATTGTTTTTATAGCTATGAACACTTGTGATGAATGAAGAGATAGGGTGGATGGAGGATGAGTATGAAGAGATTTTATCGATGAGTAAGTGAGGGTGAATTGGAGTGTGAATGAGATTTAGGGAGTGAGTAGGGTTTGGGAATAGTGTAGGGATTAGCGATGTATGTAGGGTTTTGGGGAGAAAGTATAAGGTTTGGGAAATTTAGGAAACGATAGTAGAAAGGATTGGATAGGAAAACAAATGAGCGAGTGAGCTTGTCAAATTTATGAGATAGTTTAGTGAAAACTAGGGTTTTGACTTCATGAGTGAAAGAGTCACCAAATATTGATGCAAAAACCTTTCCAACAAGAAAGATCAATGCACTTACTTGAAAAGAGGTAACATGGAAAATTATAAGCAAATTGGAGTGATTTGAAACGATTTGGGGCTTGGCTGCCAAGTGCGTAGTGCTAATGCAAATTAACAAATGAAAACCTTTCCAGGTGCGTAGTGCCTTTTTTCAGGACACTTTTAGAGGCCTTCAAGGTGTCAAAATTGGGCGTGGGATAGCTCATTGGAAATATTATCGAGTCTACTTTATAGAACATCTTACATTTTCCAATTTGGAGTTCATTTGCCCTATCAAAAGTCCAATCCCCCAAGACTGATCAAAATGTGCAGAATGAGGCTTCCTAAATGCAGAGTGCTATTGTAGTCAACTTTTGAAGGTCTTTATCAACTCCAAATTGAGCTCATGATAGCTCATTGGAAATATATTTGTGTCTACTTATCAGTTGACTCATTAATAAAGTCATTTGGTCATTCCATCTAGGAGAAAATTTGATTTTACCAATGTCACTCCAGAGGTGCAGCAACCCTCCTGAGGCAACTGTATTTTTACATTTCTCTAAAAACGTGACACCTGTGTAAAAATTGGAGGTTTTTCTTCCCTGGCCTATTATGGACAAAAATTATCTCTCACTATTTCCAAATTCATTTTGTCTTGCTCAGAACAAAAACCCTAGGAGAGGGAAATGAGCCTTACCTTAGCAAAACTGAAGCACAACAAGGTGTGAAATGACCCATTGGAACATGAAATAATGATGACAACATTTTGAATGATGGTACACTTAGCTGAATGGTGACATGGACTGACACTTGGAAAACTTTTGAAGGAGTGAAAACAAATCCTAGATCTTATTTCTAGTGACCAAATTTTACTTGAAGACTCACTGAAATGACAAAATTTGACTTTGACACCCTAAGACCACTTTGTAAGAGCATGTTTGATCACTGGTGGAAGGCTTCAAAGACTAACACTAACATTGGCTCCATTGGGGATGGTAGTTCCTTGGATGTGCCAAGAACACCGTAGACCAAGTAGCCTTATCCATTGGGCATGGAGTCAAAAACAAAACCCAATCTGAAATATATGACTGAATACTGATGACTTGATGACACTACTGACCTTTACTCAATTAAAAACTGACTCAATACTAAAATAGAGCTGAAAAACTGGAAAAGATACTCAAAATGGAGCTTATTCAATAAAAAATACTCTAACTGCTCCATTCATCTCCTGATCAAGTGAAATGAAATAAACAATGCAACCAAGTAAGAATTCTGGTTGCTGCTTGAATTCTCCACAAGTGCTTGTTTTTTAGCAAGAAGAGAGAACTACTGAAATGAAACTCCCATGAAAACTTGTAAACAGATCCATTGAATAATATGGATTCTCTATCTGACTCCAAAAGTACTGCATAAAGATCTTGAATTTCATGTTCACTAGGACTTAGCTCATCCAATTGATTGCTTTGCTTCTCCTCATACCATGAATGCAAACTTTCATCTGAGCTTTGTGACGAGACCCCTGTTGAAGATGATAAAGAAACTAGCTTCCAGATCAAGTTTGTTTGTATCAATACTTGTTTCAAGCTCACAGTTAGCTAATGGAGAAGGACTTTGACTATAGACAACATCCAACACATCAGCTATTGGATCGTAAAAAACTTGAAAATATTGTTGCAACTAATTTTCTGTTGTTTCCAATGAGATTGCATGATTTTCTATACGCTGCTTATTTGAAGATATACTATGCAAATTTCCCTTTAAAAACTGAAATGATTCAAAATAGAATTGTATGGAATCATCTTGCATCATTTGATCATATTTTCCAGCTTCCAAGTCTTCATCTACAACCTAAATTTCAATGGCATTCTGAGGCTACAGATATAGATATGAGAAGTCTTGAAGAAGGATTTCATCACCCTCTAGATGGTCAAGATCGAAACTTATCAACGGTTGATTTCTGATTGCACAAAAGTTGTCTCTGATGAACTGAAATGAAGTAAAATAAAAAGGCAAATATCCTTCACTTACTTCAAAATTTGTTACACTTTCCTCCTCACTTCCATAGCTGATATGCATCGATTGATCATTGTATTTGAGCTGCTGAAAGTGAACTTCCTCCTTCCACAAACTAGTTGTTGATTTGTCTGCAAGACTAGCTTCTGTTTGGAGAACATAATCATCATCATACTGATCAAACTGAGGCAAATCATTAGTATAAAACACATCATCAGGAATACATGTCATATCAATAGATCTCTCCTCTCCAAGATGATCTATAAAACAATCATTATCAGATCTATGACAACTAGGATAAGAAAGAAAATGTTTTGGATCAGCCACTTGTTCTTCTTCAATCAACGAGCCATGGTCTTGAACATCATATTCATTCCTTGTGGTGATCTTTTGCATCATCTCTTCCACTGCACTTACCAAAATGTCGAGCATTACCTCCAAAGATGTCAGTTCCTCTAGATCTATGTTCTTCATATTTTCTTCCTGCAACTTTGCCCTTCTGATCAGCAGATTAGCCTCTACATATATTGCACTATTTTTCATCTCTTCAAGTGTTGCAAGGTTCCTTTCCCTCTTCTGAAACTCCATTTCTGGATCAAAGGCTCCCGGGTAGTGCAAGACAGCATATCCAGGAGGAGGTCTTATAGTAATAGGAATCAAATAATAAACTTCATTAAATATGGCAAAAAACTGTTGTACTATCTCCTCTGGTAGTATTTTCAGCTGGTTATATTCTTCTAGAATCAATAAAGGGTTCTATCTGACCACCCACCTGTCGAGGAAAACTTTGACAAACTACTGGAAATCTGAGATGCTCACATCAGGCAGGGTTTTGAACCAACTCTTGACTTTACCTTGCAAAGAATGAGCAAAAAGCCTAATACTGACATCCTCTTTATCAACTTCAAAAAGGTCAAGAAAAGACTCAAAATTCAATACATGTCTCTCAGCAGTGATGTTGTCACAGTCACCATCAAATCTTGGTAGATATAGGTAAGGATTTTTAGAGAAAGCATGGAATATAGGAGGTAAAATCAGAGGCTTGTATCTATCTGGAATTTTGAAAGGTATAGGAGTATATACAAAAGTTGTAGAATAAGTCTTGGTTTCTTGAGGCTCATCAGTTTGAAGATGGTCATCATAAGATTCAGAAGAAGGGTCTTGATCAAGATCAAATGCATGTGAACATTTTGTATTCACAATCTTCAAAGGGAAAGAATCAAATGTAGGTCTAGGATCTTTTCTCAAATACACTATACTTTGTAAAGCCTTCTTGACATTCTCGAGAAATGAGAAGAAATAATTTATAACACAGAATATAATGTCTTGGATAAAATTCCAACTTGAATACTCGACCTTCCCATATTGTCCTTTCATGTTTTCTCTAGTCGGGTTCATACTCCAGCGGAGTCCTTTGATCTGATCTCGAAACTGATTTAGAGTCTCCAGATGAATGATTTTAGCCTTCTGGTGTTTGATCATTGTCCACCATCAACAATCAGATCTAGAGTTGGTACATTTTATTGAGGAACATCGTATCGTAGAAAGCTTCCTTTGGTGTCTGCATCCCAGGTATGCCATGCGGGCTTCTATTCTGTAAATAGACTGTTGTGTTGCATGCCTCAGCCCACAAGTGAAGTGGTAGGCCTTGGTCATGCAACATTGCCATGTTGCCCCTACAATAGTTATGCTCTTCCTCTCGGTCACCCCATTCTGCTGTGGATTATGAGGTGTCGTCAACTCTTGTTTAATTCCTTCCATTGCATAGAAGTCCTTAAACTCTTGAGAGACATATTCTCCACTGTTGTCACTTCTCAAGGCCTTGATCTTCTTCCCTCACTCTTTCTCGACCAAAGCTTTGAACTCACAAAACTTTGTGAAATTTTGGTCCTTCTTCTGCATGAAATAAATCCAGCATTTACGAGAATAGTCATCAATGAAAATCACATAATACATTTTCTTTGTTTTGGATGTCATTGAGAATGGTCCACACAAATGAGTATCAACTCGCTCTAAGATAGCCTCTGCTCAAATTTCTCAATCATGAAAGGAAGACTTGGTGTACTTTCCCAAGGTACAACCTTTGCATGTGTCAACTTGCTCAAGTTTACATTTGGGAAGTCCTGTAGATATTTTTTGCATTATCTTCAAAGCCCCATGATGGAAATAGCCCAACCGGCTGTGGCACAGCTCGCCAATGTCTTGGCTTTGCACCAATTTTTATTTCATACTCAATGTTGCACAATCATCTACCTCTAGTTTATAAAGATTCTTCACCCGAATCCCTATCCTCTTGGTCTGACCCGTGGATATGTGTCTTAGGAATGCCTTTCCTTTACTGGAGACAACATCATAGCCTTTTTCCTCCAACATCGTGACCGATACCAAGTTCTTCTTTAGTCCAGGAACATACATCACATATTTCAAGGTGAAAGGAGCTCCATGCTCCCTCTGAAAAGCAACCGTGCCCACTCCTATAACACTATGCCTTTCATCATCACCCATCTCTATGTGCATCTTGAGGTCTTTCTCATCCAAGGCACTGAATAAATTTTATCACCTGTCATGTGGAATGAGGCTTCATTGTCAAGATACCAGACACAACCCATCAACGATGTCACCATGCATGCGATGAGGTTAAAGTCCATTTCAAATTGATAGGATAATGCCTCACCTTTCGATCCTTCCAAGGATCGCTTCTTGGACTTCTTCGATGGGAAATTAGTTGCATAATGTCCCATCTTGTGACAATTAAAGGATATTACTTTAGACATGTCACCATTCTTCCCTCGATGAGAAGAATTCAATTTGAAATGGGAAGCCTTCCCCTTCCTTTTCCTTTCCTTACTTGCTAAGCCCATACTTTCTTCATCATCATTCTTGGAAGAAGAACCATCTCATGTGCTCCTCCTAATCTCCTTCTGCATAAGATCTGACCACAATCATTCCCAATCCGGTAGTTTCTCCCTTCCATTCACAAAGTCTTGGTAGCTATTCCAACTCTTTGGAAGGCCAAGGAGAGCAAGGCTCACCATATCATCATCGGCAATAGTTATTCCCACACTGCCAAGCTCATCTTTGTAGGTGGTGAGCTTGTTCAGATATGTGGAAATAGTATCGCCCTTCTCCATCTTGATTTTTCGGAGCTTATCCTTGAGCACCAATTTACTCTCATCGCTACTATTTTGGTAGAGGTCCTTCAATGTCTTCCACATTGAAAATGGATTATCCTTCCCATGGAGACTTAAGACAATAGGGTCTTGAAATCCCTTAAGGATGATCTATCTTGCCTTAACCACACACTTCTTCCACTCAGCTAACTCTTGTGCATTAGTTGGAGATGGCTTTGGGATTTCTTAATCAATGAATTCCTTCAAGCCATTGTCTTCTAATACAGTCTCCATTCTATCTTTCCATGCTATGTAATTCGAGTTGCCTTCCAAGACATACTCGAGTCTCAAGCCATAGAACACCATTAGCCAACCTTGAAGTATGATATGAATTCGATTTGCACCCACAACCCCGAACTTCAAACTTCGAATTCTCTTCTCAGTATATTGTTCACAGCTCTGATACCATGTAGAAAATCTATGTAGCTTAACCTAATAATGTAATATAAATAAAAGCATAATACTATAACCTACTTATATTATCAATTTGTGGAAGCTTAGAGATCGAGCTAAACAATATTACCAGAAGAAGAAGAATCAATGGAACAATACACATGAAAATAATTTGGGGAAAGTCTCAGCTAAAAACCCCACACAATTGTATTAGCATACATGTTGGAAATACATAGGAATTTACACATCCTTAGCTCTCACAACTAGCTAGCTTTCAGTACAATCCTCACAGATACTCACAGGAAATTTCGGCTTCTCTCCAGCCTTCTTGTCTGCCCTCCAAGCTCGTACTTCCTTGCGTTGTTCCTTGTGGATTATTTTCCTATTAACAAGTGAGAAACAACCTTCAAAATTGCGCAATCATCAAGGATGAATCCTTGACTGCATGCACAAGTTTTCTCCATGAGAAAACACATGCAACTGATAGTACACTATCCTTGAACATTAATCTCAACTGCATCTTTCTCAGAATAGACATGCATATGTTTCTGATGAGGGAATCTTCAGTTAAATGGAGTAGAACTAGTTCAGTTCATTAATGCATCAACTGACTGTTAACTCACTATTAGTTCCTCAAATAGTTTGCAACTAATTTAACTAGACTTAACTTAGTAATCTGAGTTAACTAATTACAACTCAAATATAACTCAATCTTATCTCCTTAATTTAAGGGATAACTCTTTCATGACTTCAGAAAGGCTTCTAACTTGAATTTCTCTAGCTAATTAATTTAAAATAAATAAATTAATTAATTATGTCCAAGTAGCTATTAAGACTAAATTTGATTTTAATTCACAAGTTAATTCAAGGACAAATTAAATTGGAATATTCCTTTTGCCATATTTCAGCATGGTTGTGCGAGATCCTTGACAAGTGGGTTATTCCACCATGCAGAGATGAGACTTATTTGTGCAAGTTCATTAGTAAGTGATTTATCCCCCCAAGCATAGATGAGACTTGGTTGTGTGAGATCCTTGTCAAGTGGGTTAGCCCCCTAGGAAGAGATAAGACTTCCATGTGCAAGATCCTTGTCATACGTTGACAAGTGGAAATCCCCCCAAGTGAATATAAGGTGATGGACGAATATCCCCTATGATGATTCTTCTTCATTATAGTGAGATATCATTGTTCTAGATGATATAAAGTAGAAACATGAATTTCTAAACACAAAAAGTCTAAAATAAGATTTTCTCAAGATAGTAAATCACCTTGCATCAATTGGTAATCAAGTATTGTTGATGAAAACTCCCTTCTTATCATTAATCAATCATAATAATTCAATCTTGATTTAATATTTTATAATGATTATTATTATTATACTATTATATTATTATTAAAAATAAATTCAAGTCACTCAATCATGGATCTCAATAATTTTCTCTTACAATCTCATCATGAGCACGGCCTACCCATCTTACCCTCTCATTAATGCTCTTACACACTCTTTAATGCATATGGCACACTCTCTCTTTAAAGAATATGTTACGAAGGCATGCATACCTCCTTAATGGCATGAGTTACATTTCCTAGATGGGCATATGTTACTCTGCCTCTTGGCATGCAAGTTACTCCTCCTTTATGGCATTGATTCATTTCTCCTCATATGTGTGTGTGTGTGTGTGTGTGCACCTCATTCATTCTGCCCTCACTACTTAGGCATTTTGAAAGAAGAATTTGAACTTGAGAGAGATTTGGAGAGAGTTGAAGAAGATTATGAGAGACAGACTTAGAGAGTAAGAGAAAAACTTAGTGAGCTACGGATGATTCAATGCTTTAGATTTCCAGTTTTGATTTAGTTGAAGGGAACATTGATTCAATATGTGCATTTGCTACTACTACCAGGGACCTTCCTGCTACAACTTGGTCAAATTTGGGTGAAATTACTCATTCTCTTGATCTGTCATTGTACTTTGTATCTCTACTGAGAAATTGATTTCTAATAGAAGATTAATTTGGTTGGGTTTTTCTCTAGTTATTAAACCTAAATTTTCTGTCACATTTTGTTCTTCATTGTATTCTACTATTTATTTGATTTATTTCCTCTATACAATTGCTTATATAATATTGCAACATAAAAAATAAAAAATAAATTATAATAAGTGATTATTAAGCATAGAACATCAAAATTTCAACACTAGCCAAGGCTATCCCAGCCTAGACTACTCTGTCATAGCCAATATTAGTCTACCGTAGCATATCTTAGCCTATGCTAGCCTATCCTACTCTAGCCTTTCTAGCCTCGTCTAGCTTAGTTTGGCCAACACTAGCTTAGCCTATCCTATCCTAGCCTAGCATGTTCAATCCTAGCATAACCTAGACAATCATAGCATATTATAGCATAGCCCACTCTAGACTGATATATTCTAACGTAGTCTAGCCTAACCTAGCCTACTCTCACTCATACTTCCCTACTCTAGGGTTGATTAGATGAGACTAGCTTATTGTGGTCTAGTCTCTCCTAGTTTATCCTACTCTATCCTAGCTTACTCAATCCCATCCTTCTTTACCTTAGCCTAGCTTACTCTACCCTAGCCTAGTTTAGTCCAACATACCCTGGGCTAATCTACCCTACTCTAACCTATTCTATTCTAGGATAACCTAACATAGTCTATCCTATGCTACTCAACCCTAGCCTTTCTTAGCATAGCCTATGTTGGCGTAGTCTAGTGTGGCCCACTTTGGCTTAGCCTAACCTGGTCTATCATGTTCCAAGCTAGCCTAAGAACCTATAGCATAGCCTCCTCTATGCTATTTTACTATACCCTAGCCTACTACAGCTTAGACTATTATATCCTATGCTACTCTACCAAACCATACATTAGCCTACACTATCGAAGCCTACTGCAAGCTAGCCTAGCCTAACCTATTCTATCCTAGCATACTCTATCATATCCTCCTTGCCTAGGTTAGTTTAGCCTACTCTAGCATAGCCTAGCCTACTATAGTTTAGCATAACCTACTCTAGCCTAGCATAAACTAGCCCACTCTAGCCTAACCTAGCCTAGCCTAGACTATTGTAGCCTAGTATACTCTAGTGTAGTGTACTCCAGAGTAACCTAGCCTAGCCCAGACTACTTTAGCATAGTCGAGACTACTTCAGCCTAGCTTAGCCTACTTTAGCCTAGCTTAGTCTAGTGTAGTGTAGCCTACTACATCCTAGCCTAGCCTGGCATACCCTAACATAACCTACTCTTGACTAGCTTAGCCTACTCTAGCGTAGCCTTAACTAGCCTCCTCTACCCTATCCTAGACTACTCTAACCTATCCTAGCCTATCCTAGCCCACACTAGCTTAGACTACTCTAGCTTAGCCTAGCCTATTATAGTCTAGCCTAAACAACTCTAGCCTAGACTACTCAAGCAAAACCTACTCCACACTTGCCTACCCTACTCTACTCTAGCCTAGCATAGCCTAGCCTAGACTTGTCCTACCCTACTTTATCCAAGCTCTACCTTAACCTGCCCTAGCACTACCCTACTCTAGCCTAGCCTATCTTATCTCTACCCTAACCCATCATAGCCTACTCTATATTAAACAAGCCTAATCTAGCCTACTCTAGAGAGCCTAGCCTACTCTAGCCTAGACTAGCCTACTCTAGCCTTGCCTAGCCTTCTTTAGCATATTTTAGACTAGTCTAGCCTAGTGTAGCCTACTACAACCTAACCTAACATAACTTACTATATCCTATATCCTAGACTACTATAGCCTATCCTACTCTGCCCTACCCTACCCTACCATGGCTTACTATGTTCTATCCTACTCCAAAATAGCCTAGCCTAGCCTACCCTACTCTAGCCTAGCCTAGCCTACCCTACTCTAGCCTAGTCTAGCCTAGGATACTCTAGCCTAGCCTAGATTATAATACCCTAGGTTAACCTAGCCTACTCTGCCATAAGCTAGCCTACTCTAGCCTAACATACTCTAACCTACTATAGCCTAGCCCCTGCTCAATCCTAGAAAAATCTAGCGTACTTTAACCTAGCCTACTCTAGCCTAGCTTAGCTTACTCTAGCCTAGCCTAGGCTACTTTATCCAACACTAGCCTACTATAGCTTAACCTAGCCTAGAATAATCCAGCATCGCCTACTACAACCTATCCTAGACTAGCCTAATGTATCATAATCTAGCCTTAACTAAAGTACTCTAGCCTAGCCTAGCTTACTCTAGCTTAGCCTAGCCTACTATAACCTATCGTAGACTACTTTAGCCTAACCTACTCTACACTACCCTCGCCTAGCCTAACCTACCCTACCCTACACTATGCTAGCCTAGCCTACCCTAACTAGGGAAAATTTTAAGGATACAAATTTATTTTAAATTTTAGAAACCTTTGCAAATATTACTAGTCGCTAACATGCAAAGTATAAAATTTTTGAATATACATTTGTAAAAATATTCGAATTTATAATGATTTTGTATAGTGCTTGTAAATTTTTGGTAATTTTTAAGGTAAAATAATTTTATATTATAAATTTTGGGTGAATGATTTTTAGAATAAAGATGGAAATTGGTGAATATTTTTTTTAGAAAAAACATAGAAAAATAGTTCACCTGTGAATATTAGCCCTAAAATTTCCCCTCACCCTAGCCTAACCTACTCTAGCCTAGTATAGCCTAACCTACTCTAGCATATCCTAACCTACTCTAACCTAGCCTAGCCAAGCCTGATCTACGCTAGCCTCACCTAGCGAAGCTTGACCTGTTGTAGCCTAACCTAACCTACTCTAGCCTAGCCTACTCTAGCATACTCTAGCATAGCCTAGCCTAGCGAACTCTAGCATAACATAGCCTAGCAAACTCTAGCATAACATAGCCTAGCCTAGGCTAGCCTAGCCTAACCTACTCCAACCTAGCTTATCCTACCCTAATCTAGCTTACTCTAGCTTAGCCTAGCCTAGCCTAGCCTAGCCTACTCTAGCCTAGCCTACTCTACTCTACTCTAATCTAGCCTACTCTACCCTACTCTAGCCTAGCCTACTCTAGCCTAGCCTACTCTAGCCTAACCTAGCCTAGCCTACTCTAACTTAGCCTACTCTAGCCTAACCTACTCTAACTGAGCCAAGCCTAGATTGGCCTACTCTAGCTTGACCTAAAATGGTCTAGCATAGCACAATCTAGCCTAGCCTAGCCCAGACTGTTATACCCTAGCTTAGCCTAGCCAACTCTATGCTAACCTATTCTAGCCTTTCCTAATGTAACCTAGCCTAACCTACTCTAGGCTAGCCTAGCCCAACCTACTCTAGACTAGCCTAGCCGAACCTACTCTAGCCTAATCTACTTTAGCCTAAACTAACTTAATCTAGCCCATCCAAGCCTAACCTACTTTAGCCTCGCCTAGCTAAGCATGACCTACTCTAGCCTAGCCTACCCTAACTTACTCTAGCCTAGCCTAAACTACTCTATCCTAGCCTATCCTATTCTACTCCAACTAGGCCTAACATAGAGTACTCTAACCATGCCTAACCTAGCCTAGCCAACCTAGCTTACTCTAGCCTAGCCTAGGCTATCATAGCCTAACCTCCTCCACCCTAGCTAATCCTAGCCTATTCTTGCCTACTTTCGCTTATCCTAGCCTAGCATACTATAACCTACCCTAGCATACACTAGTCTACTCTAACCTACCCTAGCATAAACTAACCTAGCCTAACCTACTCTAGACTGGCCTATAGTAACCTACTATAGCCTAACCTAGGCTAGCCTACTCTACCCTACTCTAGACTATCCTAGTCTAGCCTACTCTACCCTAATCTAGCCTAGCCTAGCCTACTCTAGCCTAACCTATCCTAGCCTACTCTATCCTACTCTAGCCTTGCCTACTCTAGCCTAACCTACTCTAGCTTAGCCAAGCCTAGCCTAGCTTACTCTAACCTAACTGAGCCTACTTTAACCTTGCCTAGCCTAACATACTGAAGCCTAGCCTAGCCTAGCTTAGCCTACTCTACCCTAGCCTATACTAGTATAGCGTAGCTTACTCTAGCCTAGCCTAGCTCACCCTACACTACCCTAGCCTAGCCTAGCTCACCCTACTCTACCCTAGCCTAGCCTAGATTAGAGTAGCTAACTCTATCATAACCTACTATAGTTTTTCCTAACGTCACCTAGCCTAACCTACTCTTGCCTAGCATAGAGGAACCTAATATAGCCTAACCTACTCTAGCCTAGACTAACCTAAGCTAACATAGCCTAGCCGAACCTATTGTAGCCTAACCTAGTGTAGCCTAGACTAACCCAAACCCAAAAAAATGTTTCAAGTCAAATTTTGACTTATCTAAGAGAGCAACCAACCAAAAACCAAAATATCAGCTAATAGTCATATATGGAAAACATCAAAATATAAACAGTTTTTCACCTTGGGATTCTTTTGTACCAAATTCAATACTTATGGTTCTACACCCAATTCGATACTTACGGTTATGTACTAAGTTCGGTACTTAAGGTTCTGGACCTAGTTCGATACTTATGGCTCTAAACCCTATTAGGTACTTATGGTTATGCACCCAATTCAGTACTTACGGTTCTTCACCTAGCTCAATACTTACGGTTCTGCACCCAATTTAGTACTTACGGTTCTGCACCTAGTTTGGTATTTTTAGTTTTGCACCTATTTTGGTGCTTTTGGTTCTACACTCAATTCAGTACTTATAGTTCTCCACCCACTTTAGTTCTTACATTTCAGCGTGCAGTTCACTTACAATTCTACACCCAGTTTGGTACTTATGATTTTGCACACAGTTCGGTACTTAATGTTTTATACCAAGTTCAGTACTTTTTGTTCTGCACTTAGTTTGGTACCTTTGGCTCCACACTTAGTTTGGTAATTATAAAATTTTCTTCAAAGATGGGAAGTGTTGTGTGTGTGAGAGAGAGAGAGAGTTATTTATGATTTAATGAAATTTTTAGGCTGCTAAGACTGAAGATGAATCGAAACGATGTAAGAACATAAACAATTTTAATTGTTATTGTTGTCAAATTGAAGAGTATGTGAGTTATTTATCCTTCCCATTTAAAACTTGTATTTATTTTGAGTTTTTTTAATTATATACATATACCTGGCAATTGCCCAAATAATTCAGTTCTGAATGGTTACGTCCTCCACAATGGGTTCTGATTTGATGTGAAGAATGAGATTGTGCCATCTGGGTGGGGCTTCCTACTACAGATCCACTAGACCATACTCTCCTTGACTCACTAATTATTGAATATTTTTCCCAACAACTTGTTGTTGCTTGAGCAGTGGTTCGTTCTTCGTTGGCAATTTCTTGCTTAACTTGTCATCCTTTCGATGTTTCAGTTGAGGTGAACTGTAGTGAATTAGCAGGAGATCTCTGTTTTTTGATATTTTCTTATATCTTTGCAGTTATTAATGTACATAATTTTGATGAACGTGTATGATCGAAGGTTCAAATATTGTAGAAACTGCAAAAGAGACAAAACTTTTTACTTAAGGAATTTGGTAAAAACAATTCAAAAATTACTTGTGGTCAAGGTCGTTTGTTTAAGATGTTCATAGAGGTTATCTAGCATTGAAGTGTGTCTTAGAATCATTGGAAGTCATTGGTAAGGATCAGACCTGGGTCCTAGAGAATTTTGAAGGTTAGATTTGTTGAAAAAAAATATTTTCTAAACACTAAATGATCCAAAAGTATACGGGTATAAATTTACATTGCTGAGAATATTTTAAATACAAAGATAATATGACATAAATGCTCCAAAAATCTGAAAATAATGGAAAATATATCAGTTTACAAGGCCTCCTTTGCCACTTCAAACCCTTTCAAAGTATCTGAACCTTTTCTACCTTTAAAGAAAGAAGGGTTCCCAAAATAAAACACTTTGAGATAAAATCTGAGCAAACCAACCTAATTATCCATTGTAACCTATTTATATGATGTAGTTTTAAGTTTCCACACAACTACAATACATCTCGTTGAATGCCAATATTTCGACGCAGAGGAAAATTTTCATTATTTAGCATTCATCATGGAGTTATTTTCATATTTTCCCATCAAATCGAAACTAAATGATGTGAAGTAATTTATTTTTTTGCATAACAAACTAAAAGTGAGGATCACAAGGCTTTTTCTGATGTAAATCTAATAGACATGACTTCCTCCAACTCTGGAAAGAAAAACAACATCGGATTTGCATCCAAGGCAAGATGCATAATCCCTATTTGAGGGCTAAAGCCAAGCTCACTATTACCATTAATCTTGACAGAAGGTTTGGGATATTACTTTATTGAATGTAAATATTCAATCTATTTTCTTGTTGGCAATATTTTCTAACACAATAACTTCTCGCTGGAAGTCATTGCATGTCACAACCTTAGGTGCATTGTTCCTCAATTCTTCCTCGCTTAATGGCTTGATCCACCCAACCAAATCAGAAAAATAACCATAGAAGGACCAAAATCTAGACAAAATACTATAAATAAAATGCAAGTAAAAAGGGAACAACAGTGAAAAACCTGCATACCTGCAATGGAGTAGAACCTGGACATTGACACCTTGTCCTTCTCATGTCAGATGAAAATTTTTGTTGTAATCTCAAATAATGGATGAAGAAGATCCAAAGGAAGAAACCTAATAGAGGTTTAGGTAAGGGCAATAGGGTTTGGGAATGGTGGAAGAACAAGAATTCTAGTTTGAAAATCTATGTTCCCACTCGCATCCTAAGTGCCCTGCACTCCTGCACTTTTTGATTTTGAGAGGGTTTCTTTCTCTATTTGGGTTTATTTCTATATTTTCTTCGTATTATATCTCTCTAGACTTCACGAGACATATGGTTGAGAAGGAAATGTCGATGTATGTATTGAATTTCAACTCTCAAACTTTCTCCCTTAATGCTTGTTTTTTGGGAAAACTTCCCTCTTTATGTTAATACTATCAATTGCTCCAAAGAGGTGCAAAGAGACCCCAATAATAATGTTAAGTTGAAAACTTTTGTGGTTTAGTTTTAATAATTAATTAAATATAAATTGATATATTAGATTTAAAATTTTAATTTTTTTTTTATTTTTATCTTTTTTTATTTTTTTGTTTTCTTGGAAATATTTAGGCAAGATCCACAAAGAACCCAAGGATCCAATACCAGCACATGTTACATAATATTTTTTCACACTTCCCGTCCCATATCATGAAGCATCAAAATTATGAAATCTATCAGTGTATTGACCATGAAACATATACAAAAGCTTCCTTGAAGGAAAGAAGAAAACTTGCCCTGAAAGAGTTCTGAAGAAACTTGCCCAAGAACCTTGTTTTTGGGATCAACGCCTTTTGCACCATCAGTGACCCATGATGGTAACTTGTTGCACTATACTAGACTAGCACTTCCAACATGACTTTTATAAGGAAAACTCATGTTGAACCTCTTAAAGCATATTTTCCTAAAGTGGAGGAGAAGCTTCTCTTACTAGAGAAGTCTCAAGAATGGTGATCTTGTTACAGGTGAATAAGGATTAGAGCGAGATCTCCAATTCTTGGTCCCTGACCCAAATTTCATGGATCTTTCCCTTGAATTTTGGAACTTATCCCTCCTTTTATGGATCCTTAACTCCATCTCCTTCCCTATAAATGAGATCCCTACTATCCATAACTGGTTGGCTATTGCTTGATTGCCTTATGAGTGTTGAACTATGCCTGAATGCTACCCATTTCGTTAAGGAGACAGGAGTGCTTCAAGTTTAAGGCTAGGACTTGGAAAATCACCTAAAGGAGGCTTCCAACATCAAGACTTAAGTGGTTGTAATGCTCCCTTTACCATTCTATTTATAATACATTATGTATTTCCTTTCCATAAATGTGTCTATCATTTCTCATTTAGTATAATACTTTATCCGTTATATGGTTTATATTGGGATATTTTTTGCTATGTATGCATTTCTTGTCTCCACATGATTTTCCTTATAGATATTCATCTACATCGGCAAAGAGGATATTGAGCTTGGAAGCGGAAGAATAAAGGATGACACCAACGTCTTTTAACAGCAGAGTGAGGTAGGTCATCTATCCACTTTTGTGATTTCTGGTATAAACTAGGAAAGCTTGCACATATTTATCCAGTTTATTGTTAGATCCTCCCATAGGAATAGAGGGATCATTTTTGTCTGGAGAAAGGATTTCCAAACAACACCATGGATCATGAGCAAGATAACTCAAAGAAACAGTAGTCACCTACTACCAAATCTGCACCTTCAAACTTAGCATAGCCTTATGTTGATCCATCTCAACCCTTAGTAGAGGAATCTCATTCTTCCATAAATATTAGGCACTTAAGTAAGTTGCATTCCCATTCTTCTTAAATAAGTTACATTCCTCTACTGACTTGCAAAATAATTTGAATCCACACAAGTTAGTGCCTTTCCTTCATCTAGTAATGACCACACATTGTCACATATGATCACAACATCATCCTCCATATATTCAACTGGTCTTCTGTCTGTAACAAGTTCTAACAACAACACCCCAAATCCATACGCATCATATCTTTCATTTATCTTAAGGCTCTGACAATAAAATTCAGGTGCCATATATCCTAATGCGCTCTGTATTTTTCTACTAAGAATGTATCTATCAAGCATGGGAAACAACTTTGCAAGGCCATAATTCGCAACTTTAGGGTTGCAATTCTCATCGAGCAAAATATTAATGGATTTTATGATATAGTGTATGACTGGTAGTCTACAAGCATGGTGAAGATGTGCAAGCCCCATTGCACTCCTCATAGTTATATTAATCCAATTTGACCAAATTAACGGGGGATATATTTGGGATATTTCATGGAGTTGACTATACAAACTTCCACTTTGAATCTAGTCATATATAAGAAGCTATCATTGAGGTGTACAATAGTAGCCTTGCAAATTCATTATATTTGGATGCTTGACTTTGTGCAAAAGTTTTATCTCCTTCTCAAAGTATTCTTGTGATTTAACCAAATTTGAAACCATCATATTCTTTATAGCAACTACTCACCCATTCCATAGGATTGATTTGAACAAAATTTAAATACCTCCCCTTCCAAGCTCATAATATTTGTTAATCAACGCGAGAGCACTAGTCATCCAATCCGTAGATGCATGATCAAAGTTGGGTGTAAACATAACCAATTTTCCTAGAGCCATATCAGTGGATGGGGACTGAGAAAATCTATCAAGCATAAGATTCATCGATTTTGAATTGGAATGTTCTTTTATATTCAGTATTGTCACAACAACAACACCAAATGCAGTCGTACTTGCCGCAGATATTGAAATTATTGTAGAAACACTTTTGTAGATATTAAAATTCCATAGATATTCTTGCAATCTTAGCTTCTGCAGATATCACAATTCCGTTGTGTGTATACCTAATCACCTGAATTCCTCCTCCAGTTGGACTCCCTCTTGTATTTTTATTTATAACTACTGTGTTAGGCATAACCATGGTACAAGAAACATTCACTCCCTATCCACATAGGCCTGCATTTTCTTTGAAATAACTCTTGTTTAATGTGTTTAATATACGTCTTGTTGGTATCCTCCCTTTAAGTTTGTTGTGTGAAATGGTTACCCATAATAGATGACCCAAGTTCCCTAATTGCTAGGGTAATTCTCTAGTAAGATTGTTCATTGCAAAATTAAGCTTTATCTGTCGACTCAACTTGGATAATTACTTGGGTACATTTCCAGTCAAACTATTGTTTTCCAAGCTCAACAAAGCCAAACATGAACATTCACCAATTTCTGCAGGAATTCATCGAGATGAGAAATTTCCATCAGTTGCAACACTAAAAGAGCATTGGCATTACCAAGTCCCACATGTATGGCTCTAAATATATGATTGTAACTTAGATCCAAAGACACTAATGGATTCAGATTACCAATCTCCGACATAATATTTGAGGCGATAAGGTTATATGAGAAGTTCAATAGCTTTAAATTGGAGCACTGAGTGATTTATGGAGATATTTCCCCACTCAACCTACTATGTGAAAAATCTAGTTCTTCCATAAATTGGTATAATTTTGTAAACCAGCTTGGAGAATGTTTCCACTAATAAAAGTTCATGATGGATATATGTTTTGTAAACCCAACAAAAAAAACTCACTAGGAATGCTTCCAGTAAAGCCATTCCTACTGAAATAAACCGAGTAAAGCCTACTACAACTTAGTAAAGATTCTAGAATGGGTCTAGAGAGATTAATATATGATACATTTATGAGCATAACATTTAGTAGTAAGGATGTTGGATTAATGGGTCCTGACCTAGGTTTAGACTTAGTTGCGCCAAACAAATCCCTACACTACTGTCCCTTTTGGCATCAATCCATGGAGCGCGGACTGAAGTCCTACCCGAAGCAATATGGGGGGATGTTGGGACCAAGTTTCCGCACCCAAAGATCAACGTGATGTCATTTTGTGCCCTAAATCTACCCTCGCACAAATCGATAAGCCCTTATCACTTATCAATGTAACTACCTTTAATCAGCCTCTAGACCTCCACGAAGGTCTAGAACTGGCTTATGCGGACATTGAACAGGTGACTTAACTACTTATGTACCTTGTAGATTGCTCTTAATCCCATATTTACTCAAATAGGTTTAAGTGTTCGATAACTTTAACATACAACTATATATTCTTCGCGTAATCACTTAACATCATTTGTGTTTGTATAACAATATAAATCAAGTAAATTCACACATCAATACATCATTATTTCATAGAACCATTATTCATCACAGCATAAGTGCATTTATACATAATAGAAGTAAAGAGATAATCACAGGTATTTCTGCCACAATATTCTTTATTAATATTCAATTAAGCTTACAGACTCAAGACTTCCCTATGGACTCAGCTGCGGACAGTACTCTAGGCCTCTACTCTCACAGCTATAGAGCCTTTCTTCTTACTCTTCTACACTAACCTAGACTCCTTTCATGATACCCATAAACAACTCTACTCTTCTATCATGCCTTAGACTATCTAAGGCACACCTATCTATACAATCCCATGGTCCGTGGACCATGGATAGATCTTCAAAATGCTGACTTAACTTACATAAAGAAGGGTAAAACCCCTTTTGACTCTTTTACTATCTACATGCTCCACAAATGAAATTTGTGGAGACTTTACATCTTTTTACATAAAACTTGGGATCTTGCCCCAAAACTTGGGCTTTTGCCCCAACATTGACCCAAGGGACCCCATCCCAATAGGTCACCAAAACAAATATCGTGACTCGCCCTCGAGTCACTCAGCTGGTGTGAAGATCTTGCTAAGAAGATCCCCCACCTCTACTTTTGCAATCATTGCTTCAGTCATGCTCTGTGTGGCTACTTGCTTGATCTGTTCTACCATCTGCTCTATGGCTAGTCCTGCACTGTCCTGCTTAATCTTCTGTTGTGTACTCTAGAAGTTTGCCAACTTTTTCTGTATGTTAGCCGAGACTATTTAGGCTTCTTCCAACCAAGGCCCCAACCTAGCCTTAAGGACTGCCTCTTTCTTCTGCGCTGCTTCCACCTGTGTAAGCAACTGCTTAGCCTCCTGCAGCTTGGCGAGGAGCTGTGCTGTAGAAATGGTGTGCATTGTCACCCTCATTCCATCGTATTGTTGTTGTAGCTTGCAAACCTTTGTATTTAATACCTGCTGGGTGGGATCTTCCTATAGGCTCGTCACTACTTCCATGTCCTATTCAAACAGCATGGTGTAGTCCACATCTGCGACATCAACCGTAGAGACTCCATCTTTAACAGTAATGGTGCATGGCAACACTATTGGATATGTAGGAGTGTAGGCAATAAATTTTGTGAAAGATACATTAATCATCTCAAAAATATCTTTATTTTGAGTAATTCCAAATTTCATTATTTTCTTTAGAATGTCCCATGAGTCAAATGGTATCCGACAATCATTTTAAACACGAAGAGTATTGAGAGGAACACCCTTGGCCCCTCCCCCATTAGGTTTTGCAGAGGTTTGATGATACAAAGGATTTATTGTAAAATAAAATGTAGAGAAGAAAAGCTAATGCAATGTAACATTACATATGATAGGCTTTCCACATACAAGTTTCAAGACCTTAACATTATGAACGAAACAGAACGAGCCATCCCTCCATGAAAAGAAAATAAAATATTACCATCAAACTTCTTTACATTCATTGAATAAAAAAGAGCAGAGGTTATGGACATGCATAAATTCCAAAGACGCAAGCTAAAGTAGCTAAGAACCTCAAGGCATTTCATTTGGTTCTTGTCTAAATCATACTTCGGAAAAAATGCCAAAATACGAAAACACCAGAAGCAACTTCCATTTCCCCAGGACACAGTTTCGATAATGCCCTTAAATTTAATGGCCCTTCTTTCAAGAAACCATTGCTAGCTCTTAGAAAGGGAAACACCATTTTCCATCACATTTCCATTACAGGGTCATTTTGACATCGGAGCAAACCTCCAACTCCATTTCTAGCAACATAAATGTAGACTATCAACTGCATTTTGTTCAGAGGCGGAGCATATATATAGTAGTTCCATTGATGAATTCCATTCCCTGTGAGGGTTTTCCATCATAAACGCTTCTTCCCCACTGTTCTCTCTGTCAACGTTCAGATGTTTCTTTTATAGATCAATATTGTAGTCATGTTGATGCCATGATTCTAGAAGTAGGGTCCAAGGGCATGACAAACAGGTTGCATCACATGTAACCAAGGTTATCTATTTTTAATTCAAGAGTATGAACATGAACGTAGAAGGCTAGATTAATAAAAATAAAAAACAAGGATCCTATAGTTATAAAGCTTGGGTGTAGTTTGGCTATTTGTACCTTGCAAAGTGGGCCACCCTCACAGGCTATGTCCTTTTGAGATATCATGACTAGAAATCTCCCCAACTACTACTCTATCTTAGTCTCTTGCATTCCAGATCATGTGAATATGAAAGAAGTATGAAACAACTTCATAGTTCTTAGTAGCAGAAATTATAAAATAAAAAGAGACATACATGTCCCTTTGAGCTTCTTAAGTTCCTGACTAGTTTGGAAGAGATACTATAAGTTCTCCATCACACAATAAGCTCTTCACCGTGAAAAATAATTCCAAGAAAATGAACATACAAGGAGAGAATGTGGACACCAAATAAATGCAACGTTGTATTTTACACTGAGTGCAACCAGAGCAGAATAAAAAAATATGCATTATTATTGAGACCAACAACCTCATAATCAAGGAGAGGAAAAAAACCAATGGAATATTGTAAATAATATTCTACTTTTCTTTGAGAAGTCAATTAAAAAAAAGTAGAATAATATGAAAAGCAAAAGAGAATGCAAGCATGTTGAGTACCTTGGTCCTGGAATACAACCTAAAAATGCTTTTGCTTGGTTAACAACTCATCTTCCTTAGATGTAAGAAAACAGTTTAACAACCTATGAACCACAGGCACCTAGCAGAAGTGAAATTCAATACCCTTACAAACTACCAGTGGGTTGTTCCAAGTGGGGTGCTTTTCCTTGAATAATGGTGATGCATGAGCTGGCATTTGTAGATAGCATCCAGTGATCATTGTCCCCATTACTGATTTGACAAGTGAGTTATGATATACTTTTCAAATTATTTTAAAAATGTTGATTACCTTAACCAACATTATCATTATCGATTATAGGGATATTGGAATATCTGTTTGGAAACTTATTTTAAGTGCAAGGTAGACACCATGAGGCCCTTTTAGTTCCTTTTGGGGTGTTGTATGTTCATTATTTATTAAGAATGGTGTGTTAATTATGTTCAAAATGAACTTTCAAGGGAGAAGAATTGGTAAACCCTACACACTAACCCAACTTAAGTTTTTTGTCCACTAATGTAACTTATTTTTAAAAAATCAGATTATATGTGTTCCCCACTCACCACAACAACAAAAACGGGGTAAAGAAAAAATATCCCCATGATGCAATAGGCTCTTCATGATGCAAACCAGTTTCAATACCATGAACATACAAGGATAGAATGTGGATGTTGATTAAATATGAGGCTAAATTTTATCCCTTTGCCCAACCAACGTGGAATGAAAAAAAAGGCAACAAACCAAAGAATAACATAAATAAGTTTCTATTTTTCTTTGAGAATTCAATTAAGAAGAAGTAGAATAATATAAAAAGCAAAATATATTGCAATCATATTGAGTACTTTGGTACTAGAGTACAACCTAAAACTGTTTCTATTTTATTAACAACTCATCTTTCTTAAATGAAAGAAAGCAGGTTAACAAAGCAAGTCCCAGAGGCCCTTGGCATACGTGAAAGTCTTCCTCCTTAGAGATCACTAGTGGGTTATTCCAAGTGGTGTGGTTTTCCTTGAATAATGATGATGCATCAACTTGCATTTGTAGATATCTACCAGTAATGGTTGTCCCATTACTAGTTTGACAATCAAGTTATGATAAGTTTTTCCTATTGTTTTAAAAAACCTTACTTCCTTAATCGGAATTGTCATTATTTTTTAGAGGGATATCAGAATATATCCTCGAAATATTATTTGAAGGATAGAGAAGACACATGAGGCCCTTTTAGTGCCTTTTGGGGTGTTGGATCTTCATAATTTATTGAAAACAGTTTCATTAATTATGCTGAAATGAACTTTCAATAGACTAGAATTCGATAAACCCTACGCAATACCCCAAGTTTAGCTTTTCTTAGCCTGATATAATTTATTTCGTTTTAATTAGATTCCATGCATTCCCTACTCACACCCAACAAAAAAATGGGGTAAACATAAAAATTGCCCAAAAAACGAAAAAAAATTGCAAGAAAGAGGGCATTGAGTAGATTTGGGCATACTAACTTTGCTATCTCCTTTCAGAAAATTGTACAGGCTTGATTGTGTAATAAGCATTGTATAGTGCAATCTCCTAATACTTAGTCCATCCCTTGTAGCTCCATCGTCCCAGCAGTGGCATGGATTCTTTCACTCGTGTTTTATTCATTGAGGCATCGTTTCCTAAATCACTGCTTTCGGGATTCGAACACTCAGCCTCATCTCCTACCTCTATTACTTTTTTCTCAGAATTTGAATCAGAAACCACATTTTTTATGAGAACCGCATTTCTCTTTGACTCTATGAGCTTGGCGAAGAATTCATGGCTACTCTTGGTGTCTCGATAATTGCAGAGTAACTAAGCTGCATCTCCAAATTGTTATTATCACTATTGGGCTCTGCAATGTGATCCAAAATCCTAGCCTGTCTTCTTCGTGATGCCCGGCTTCTTTGAACTATTGGAGTTTTGTTTTTTCTTTGTAGTGCATGTTCTTAACCTTTTTCGTCACTTGGATTTGGAGTGACCAACATCTACCATGATGCATTAAGTGAGCTCAGAACAAGGAATAAGGTCTCATGAAACAATTATTTTGAATTACCACACATAATATCACAATATCTATGGGGAGGTTTGGATTCTAAGGGGATTTTTTTCACCATTGGTATGGTTTCATGATAATATGGTTTATGGCTCTCAAGAATGTATTATTTTCAATGAGGAGAAAAAGGGTCTTCGAATCCAAATAAAGATTCTAGAGTTCAAGTAACATGAAGTAACTCTCAAACAATTACATATATACTTTCTAAGAGATATTGGGATTTCAACTTGGATATGGGAGTCATGGCATGCTATTCTACATAAATAGCAACAAGAATAATGACTATGTATGGTTTTCTAGTAATAGCGTGTGCATATTCTAAGAATGTGAATGCGTTATTAGAATTTGTGCACATTTTTTTGTAATGCATATATCTATAGAATTATTTTTATAATAATATAGATTTACACTAATCTAGATTTATATTAATTGACCAAGTTTAAATGAACATATTTTGAATTCAAATTAATAAAATCATTGTCTCTATGAATCTAGTGCAATAATCAACCATGATATGTAAGAGCACCACAAAATCCCTAGAACAATAGTGTGTCGTCTCTCTAAGATTCGAGGAACAAATTCTTATTAATGTTTCAAACTCTTTTTCTTGCCCCTTCTTCCAAACGGAGTATAAAACTATTATATATTGTAAACTTATACTTTATATTGTATAAATTTGTTATAATTTTAGCATAATGGATGGATTCATAGAGCCTTTAAAGGGGGTTTTTGAATCTATTTCCTAAATTTTAACATTTCAAATATATTTAGAAGAGGGTCTCTAAATTTTAACACTGTAGATGGATTCAGAGACCCTATTGATGGATTTAGAGGACCCCTTAAGGGGGTTGCTAAATCCATATGCAGTGTTAAAATTTAGTGAAATGTAACACTTCAGTATCAAAATTGCAATTTTCCATTTATGGAGTGACACAATTAAAATGACTAGCATAAGTGACTAATTCATATACTTTTTGTATTTGTCAGTTGGTCATATTTTTATTCTTGGACTATAGTATTCGTTTATGTTAATCATTTTTTATTTTGTCACTTATTATCTAGGCATATATTTTAGTCCTGGACTAAATTAGCTATTTAAGTTAGTTTTATTTGGGCCACTTATTACCTAGTCATTTATTTTATCCCTAGACTAAATTAGTCATTTAAGTTAGTTGCTTCTAGTTGGGTCAATTAAAATTTCTCAAATTTAGTAGTAATTCACTTGAAATAACTATGGTGAATAACATTTTTAGTCATGTAGTCATTAATCTCTCATTTTGTACTAGTTCTCTCTATCGCTCTCCCTCTCTATCCCTCTCTCTCCCTATCTCTCCCCCCTCTCTCTCTCTCTCCCTCTCTCCCATCTCTCTCTCACTCTCTCTTTCTCTGTCCCTCCCATCTCTCTCTCTCTCTCTCTCTCTCTCTCTCTCTCTCTCTCTCCCCCTCCATCAATGACCCCCCTCTCTCTCTACCTCCGCACCCCATCCCATCCTCTCTCTCCCCATCCCTCTCTCTCTCTCTCTCTCTCTCTCTCTCTTTCTCTCTCTCTCTCTCGCCCCCTCTTTCTCTATCTACCTCCCCCCATCTCTATCCCTCTCTCTCCCTCCCTCTCTCTCTCCCTCTCTCTCTCTTTCCCCCTCTCTCTATCTCCCTCCCCCTCTCTCCCTCTCTCTACATCTCTCTCTCTCTCTCTCTCTCTCTCTCTCTCTCTCTCTCTCTCTCTCTCTCTCTCTCTCTTTATCTATCTCGCTCCCTGATACACAGTAATTTGTCACCATTTGTCACTGTCCTTGTTACCCCTTTCCCGAAATTTGGAGGACTCATTCCAAGACCTGTGAGAAGTGACATAACTTAAAAACACTTGCATTATGTTCCCCTAAGTATGGACTTCATATCCCCTGAAGACATCTCCTGCAGAATATCCTTAAAAAGTTCCCTTTTTCCATTAGCGCGGATCCACAGTGTATTACTCGCACCAATGGGGGAAATCCTCCAAAGAGGGCGCGCCAGTTCGCTCTTTGTCTCAGAGTTATACCCGCGCCAACCGAGTTTGGAAAAGCTTTTTAACAAACGCACGCCCGAAGGTTTTTTCCTTTCGACTCATGAAGCTTTTTAAGGATAATGCCAATCTCATGAATGTCAAGATTCATTGTATCTCCCTCTCCTCTGTCCATAATAGCTTTTGAGGATAATGCTAATCTCATGGATGTCTTGATTCATTGTATCTCCTTCTCCTCCATCCACAAAAGCTTGTTCTGTTGCATTTGACAAGCTAGTTCGAGCATAGGGAGAATTATACTTTCAGAAGTCTGAGAGATTGCTATAAGAGTATTCTTTGCATTCATAATCAAAGAGAGAGAGGATTGTTCCCAATCCCAACAAGCTTTGCAAGGCATATGTAGCTGATCACCCAGCCAAAGGAGGATTCGACGTCAGAACTATGGTTGTATTCTTCTTTGTTGTTTATCGATAATAGATGACTATCATTATGGTTCCACTCTTGTTGTTCATTGCAATGATGTTTGAGTTATTTCTTTTTTGACCAATATATAATTTCATCTATTGGATTTTATTCTTGTATTTGTGTCGTTCTTTGCATGTGCAGGTGTCCATTCACGGAGATTGTGAGGATCGTGACCGACTGGAGCAAAGGAATGGGAGTGTCGACTCTTCTACAACACTAGCATTGGAATCCAAGTAGGCTCTCATGATTTACCTTTAATTTGTAAGTAGGAACCTGCATGTTAGCATTGTTTGATTGTTGTTAGACCCATTCTGGGCTAGTGGGGATCGCCTCTATCAGAAACCATGGTCATTTCGCTCCTTTTGGGAATGTTGGTGCTCCTTACATGGCAACGTTGACCCTCCCAAGGTTAACTGTTGGGTTGCCTGTTTGGTTGTTCCCAACCTCTTTGGTCCCTATCGTCTCAACTTCTGGTCAATCAGTCCCTCCACCTGAACAACATCATGTTGATTCTAAGGTGGACCTCTCCCCTTCTTCGCCTGTTTCTACGTCCTCATCTTCTACTTCGCCTGGTGAAAGTCTAGATTCGAATAACCAGGTGAATAATAAAAAGAAGAAGACGACGAATAAGAAGAAGTATCCTAAGGGAGAGGCTAAAACTGCAGCTAGTCCCTCGAGTACACCTCCCATCGGGCCACCTTCTGCTCCTCCGCGGAAAGTCAAATTTCCTTGTAGATTATGCAAGGATGACCATCTTTTGTGCGATTGTCTTGGCATTCCCAAGGTCTTAGAGGTATGGTCTCACAATGTGGCCCGCCCCTCATCGTCCTCTGAAGCTCATGGCGATGCTACTCTATTAGCTAGAAATGGTAATGGAAAAGGGAAGATTCAAATCCCTTGTATACTTTGTGAAGGCAATCATCCCCTTCACCTTTGTCCACTCATGGATAAAGCCTCTGTTGTCTTGGAAAGTCTTACAGCTCCTTCACCCCAACTACCCATTGGCTATCAGCGTCTTTCTGCAGCCGTAGATCGTCCCCTATTGAGAAAGAGATTGATTCAAATTCTTATCGTGTCCAAGCCCCTCTTCCCGAACCTGGCTGTGCCAAGCCTGTTCCAGACCAACCATTGGTCAGAGAGAGTGTCGACTCGAGTTCACCACCCGTCGACCACTCTATTTCGGAAGAGCATCATTCCCATGTTCTTCTCATCTCCTCAGATTCTCCTGAGTTCGGAAATCACTCTCCTATCCCAGCTACTCCTGAGAGTCATGCTTCGATCCCCATAGAGTAGGGGGGCAATCATATGATTCCCCCACCCAGTAGTTCAGTTGTTTCCTTCGACTGGAGTCGTTTGACCACCTCCCGCCTTCCATCCCATGTGCCTTTCTGGGTCATGGTACATACCTATAATAGGGCAATACCTGGCACTATTTTGGATGAGGGTACATCTGTTAGTCCTATGCCTGCCACTACTTGGCAAGCTTTGGGTTACCCACAGCTTGTGCCAGCCGCACCAAATCTGAAGACTTTCGACGGAGGAACTAGTCAACCTTTAGGGATCCTTCCAAAGTTCCCTATTACTTTGGGAGGCAAAACTGTCTATATAGACATATCGGTTACCCAAGGTGCTTTAGATTTCATTCTTCTCCTTGGTCGTGACTATGTTTATGCCATGGGGGCCCTGGTCTCTTCACTTTTCTGTGTGGTTTGCTTTCCACACGATGGAAGGATAGTGACTATAGATCAATTATCGTTCGTTCGTCCCCGGGTGCCTCCTACGCAGTCGTCATCCCCTACTGGTTTTCATCCACCAGTTGCATATGCCCCACCACAGATCAACTACATGGCCACTTATCCTGTGCCTATATCCAGTGATGCCGCCATCGTGCATAATGTCCTGGGGGCATTGGGCCCTGACTTCCAAGATGTTGGACTTCCATCGGTAGTGGCACTCTTGGAAGCGCCGACTTCCTGTTCATTATGATGAAGCTCGGTCGGAGCATAGTTCGTTTTCCTATGTCAAGCTCCTTAAAAAATGAAACTAGGCTTGGTCGGAGCATAGTTCGTTTTCCTGTGTCAAGCTCCTTAAAAAATGAAACTAGCTGTCCGAGGATAGTTTTGATCTTGTGGCGACCTCGTTAAAAAATGAAACAAGGGTTATGAGGATAGTTCTTTTACTGCGTCAACCTCATTAAAAAATGAAACAACTCCCTTTCCAAATCAAGTCTTTTGATTAAGACCTCGTAAAATACAAGTTGAGTCTTTCCTAGATCTTGAGAGGAACCTTCATTCCATCCACTTTGTTGAATGCAATGAAGCTTCGGGGGCATGTACCTCGATTTGCATTATTATGCTGGGGGCATGCGAACTGATAACAAGCATAGTTTTTCATTTCAAGCTTGTGTAAACATGAAACCGAATCTAAGCAAAGTTCTCCATGGTTCAAGCTTGTGTAAAAATGAACCCATACCTGATTTACTTCTCGTGATTACCTTTTATCTGCTAAATTTTGTTAGATGAACCTTGGTTGTTTCATTCCATCGACACCATCTCTTTAGTTGATCATATGCTTTCACTTGGTTGTTTATCCTTTCCTGAGGAACTGCAGCGATGAGTGGTTTAATTAGCCAGCCTCTTGACCATTATATGTTTTGGGCAGTTCCACCATTACCGGAACCAGTTGCTACCCTTTATACCACTCGTTCCTCCATGACAAGTCTCCTTTTAAGCTCTTTTCCGACTCATAAAAGATGAAAATAGAGCTGAGTATTTTTCCTTTTTTGACTCGTTAAAGAGAATAAAAATGGAGGTCTACTTTCAGCTCTTTTCCGACCATTTAAAGACGAAAATATTGCCGATTTATTCCTCTTGACTCATTAAACATAAATAAGAGGCGGTCGTCTTTAAACTCTTTTCCGACCGTGTAAAAACGAAAAGATCGTCAGACCTTTGTCGTTTCAGGTTCGTTACCTGTTACGAAGTGACATGGCTTCAATCGCTTTTTTAATTTTTCAGGTTGAAATCACTACTCATGAAAAGTACTCCTCGATCGTAATGGTTGGGCAGTTCTTTCGAGCATTGTTTTATACTTTTTCGGGCTCGAGAGACACAACTTTACGAAAAAGGACATCCTTGGAGTTTTATTTTCTGCTGTCTTTTCAAACTCTCTAAACATGAAAAGATGCCGAGTTCTTCCTCTGTCAGACTCGTTAAAACCTGATGATATTGGAGTTCGTCGAGATGATGCTTTATAAGCATATGCTATCCCCGTCAAGGTTGTTAATAAAAATAATTGGGGTACTCGCCAGAAATGGTGGGGGAAAATGGAACCATAATTATTGTCGTGTCGGCAGTATGTCGCTCTTGAACATGGCACTTGTCTGCTTTCGTGTCTGGGTGGGGACATCTCATCTCGTTTTTCACTTGCCCCCATGGATTTGGGTGATCCTGTTTGATCTTTCATTTGCTCATTGCCTCATCACCATGACCTTTGATCCATTGATGTCAAATACTGCCAAGTCCCCTGTCGTGCCACCGATATGTTCAAGAGAAGTTGACCTCTATAGAATAACAACCTCCCTCTGATAGCTCGCATAATTCTGATTCACCACAACATTCTTCCTCTGTCTCGTGTCGATGATGTGGGAAACACTATGGGCCACCTTCGATCAAGGTCACTTCCTGTCGACTTCAACTCATTATCCAGGAAGCTAATCTAGAGACTCCCTTCCGGTGCCTTGGAACCTGGATGCCTCAATGGCAGGTTCTTCGTGTTCGACGTGAGGTTTTCATCATTGGCCTCTGATCGAATGATTGTACGGGTGTTCAACGCCAGCTCACTGATTCACACACTGTAGATTGTACCTATAGTACCTTGAGGGCCATTGTCATTATTGGTGGTACCTCTCGCATCTGTTAACAGTTTCCATTATTGACTGCTAATCAGACAATGTTCATGCATGTTCGACTTCAAATCATGTATTCACATGCTTGAACTTGTACTTTTGTTCAGGTCGAGATGGAGCGCAAGACCCTCGATTTTGTCTGTTGGAACCCAAGCTACGATTTTGTCGATTATTGTTACATGACTCATTCACTGGATGGTTACGACCATGCCTGAGTCTATTCATCGATCCTCATCGGATGGCTGTGCCCATACCTTGGATCTAGATTCTTATGTACTCTATTATGGATGGTTGCGCCCATACCACATATATCATGTACTTGAGCTATTAATTGTACCTCTCTTTGCAGATTCTTCGGCGGCAACTACATGTGTTCTTGTAAAGCATTTCACCCCTCTCTCTCTCTCGGGCCTCATGCTTTAGGGGGCATCTGTTACACAGTAATTTGTCACCATTTGTCATCGTCCCTTTTACCCCTTTCCAGAACTTCGGAGGGCTCATTCCGGGACCTGTGAGAAGTGACATAACTTGAAAACACTTGCATTATGTTCCCCTAAATATGGACTTCATATGCCCTGAAGACATCTCCTGTAGAATATCCTTAAAAAGTTCCCTTTTTCCATTAGTGCGGATCCACAGTGTATTACTCGTGCCAATGGGGGAAATCCTCCAAAGAGGGCGTGCCAGTTGGCACTCTGTCTCAGAGTTATACCCGAGCCAACCGAGTTTGGAAAAGCTTTTTAACAAACGGCTTTTGATGGAGGAACTAGTCAACCATTAGGGATCCTTCCAAAGTTCCCTATTACTTTGGGAGGCAAAACCGTCTATATAGACGTATCGGTTACCCAAGGTGCTTTAGATTTCAGTCTTCTCCTTGGTCGTGACTATGTTTATGCCATGGGGGCCCTGGTCTCTTCACTTTTTCGTGTGGTTTGCTTTCCACACAATGGAAGGATAGTGACTATAGATCAATTATCGTTCGTTTGTCCCCGGGTGCCTCCTGCGCAGTCGTCATCCCCTCGTAGTTTTCATCCACCAGTTGCACCTGCCCCACCACAGATCAACTACGTGGCCACTTATCCCGTGCCTATATCCAGTGATGCCGCCGTTGTGCATAGTGTCCTGGGGGCATTGGGCCCTGACTTCCAAGATGTTGGACTTCCATCAGGAGTGGCACTCTTGGAAGCCCCGACTTCCTATTCGTTATGATGAAGCTCGGTCGGAGCACAGTTTGTTTTCCTATGTCAAGCTCCTTAAAAAATGAAACTAGGCTTGGTCGGAGCATAGTTCATTTTCCTGTGTCAAGCTCCTTAAAAAATGAGACTAGGTGTCCGAGGATAGTTTTGATCTTGTGACGACCTCGTTAAAAAATGAAACAAGGGTTATGAGGATAGTTCTTTTACTACATCAACCTCATTAAAAAATGAAACAACTCCCTTTCCAAATCGAGTCTTTTGGTTAAGATCTCGTAAAATACAAGTCGAGTCTTTCCTAGATCTCGAGAGTGAACCTTCATTCCATCCACTTTGTTGAATGCAATGAAGCTTGGGGGGCATGTACCTCGATTTGCATTATTATGCTGGGGGCATGCGAAATAATAACAAGCATAGTTTTTCGTTTCAAGCTTGTGTAAACATGAAACCGAATCTAAGCAAAGTTCTCCTTGGTTCAAGCTTGTGTAAAAATGAACCCATACCTGATTTACTTCTCATGATTCCCTTTTATATGCTAAATTTTGTTAGATGAACCTTGGTTGTTTCATTCCATCGAAACCATCTCTTTAGGTGATCATATGCTTTCACTTGGTTGTTTATCCTTTCCTAAGGAACTGCAGCGATGAGTGGTTTAACTAGCTAGCCTCTTCACCATTATATGTTTTGAGCAGTTCCACCATTACCGAAACCAGTTGCTACCCTTTATACCAATCGTTCCTCCAGGACGAGTCTCCTTTTAAGCTCTTTTCTGACTCATAAGAGATGAAAAGATAGCCGAGTATTTTTCCTTTTTTGACTCGTTAAAGAGAATAAAAATGGAGGTCTACTTTCAGCTCTTTTCCGACCATTTAAAGACAAAAAGTTTGTCGAGTTATTCCTCTTGACTCGTTAAACGTAAATAAGAGGTGGTCGTCTTTAGACTCTTTTCCGACCATGTAAAAATGAAAAGATCGTTGGACCTTTGTCCTTTCAGGTTCGTTAACGGTTACGAAGCGATGTGGCTTCGATCACTTTCTTACTTTTTCAGGTCAAAATCACTACTCATGAAAAGTACTCCTCGATCGTAATGGTTGGGCGGTTCTTTCGAGCATTGTTTTATACTTTTTCAGGCTCAAGAGACACAACTTTACGAAAAAGGACATCCTTGGAGTTTTCTTTTCTGCTGTCTTTTCAAACTCTCTAAACATGAAAAGACGTCGAGTTCTTCCTCTGTCAGACTCGTTAAAACCTGATGACATTGGAGTTCATTGAGATGACGCTTTATAAGCATATGTTGTCCCTATCAAGCTTGTTAATAGAAATAACTAGGGTACTCGCCAGAAATGGTGGGGGAAAATGGAACCATAATTATTGTCATGTCGGCAGTATGTCGCTCTTGAACATGGCACTTGTCTGCTTTCGTTTCTGGGTGGGGACATCTCATCTCATTTTTCACTTGCCTCCGTGGATTTGGGTGATCCTGCTTGACCTCTCATTTGCTCATTGCCTCATCACCATGACCTTTGATCCATTGATGTCAAATACTGCCAAGTCCACTGTCGTGCCGCCGATATGTTCAAGAGAAGTTGACCTCTGCAGAATAACAACCTCCCTCTCATAGCTCGCATAATTCTGATTCACCACAACATTCTTCCTCTGTCTCGTGTCGATGATGTGGGAAACACTATGGTCCACCTTCGATCAAGGTCACTTCCTGTCGACTTCAACTCATTATCCAAGAAGCTGCTCTAGAGACTCCCTTCTAGTGCCTTGGAACCTGCATGCCTCAATGGCAGGTTCTTCGTGTTCGACGTGAGGTTTTCATCATTGGCCTCCCATCGAATGATTCTACGGGTGTTCAATGCCATCTCACTGATTCACATGCCGTGGATTGTACCTATAGTACCTTGAGGGCCATTGTCATTATTGGTGGTACCTCTCGTGTCTGTTAACAGTTTTCATTATTGACTGGTAATCAGACGATGTTCATGCATGTTTTTTCTCACTCCATACTCGTCTACCTATTGTTTTTTCTCACTCTCCTTATCCCTCTCACTTTCCCTTTCTCGCCCTCTCTCCCATCTCTCTCTCTCTCTTTCTCTCTCCCTCTCCCTCTCCCTTCCTCTCCCTCTCTTTCCCTCAATCTGTTATCGCCCCTTCTCTCTCCCTCCAACTCCAATCCCCCCCTTTTCTCTCCCCTTCCCTCTTTCTCTATATCTCTCTCCCTCTCTCTCCCGACATTTATCCCCCTCTCTCTATCCCTCTCTCTCTCTCCCTCCATCTATCTCTCTCTCAATTCCTCTCTCTCTTTCTCTCTCTCCATCTCTCTCTCTCTTTGTCTCTCTCCCTCTCTCTCTCTCTTCCTCTCTCCCTCTCCCTGCCTCCCTCCCTCTCCTTCTCTCCCTCGCTCCCTCTCTCTCCTTCTCTCTCTCTCTCTCTCTCTCTCTCTCTCTCTCTCTCTCTCTCTCTCTCTCTTGGCTCTCTCTCCCTACCTCCCTCCCTACCTCTCTCAACCTCTCTATCTCCCCCCTCCCTCTATCCTTCCCTCTCTCCCTCCCTCCCTCTCTCTCCCATCTCTCCCTCTCTCCCTCTCTCTCTCTCTCTCTCTCTCTCTCTCTCTCTCTCTCTCTCTCTCTCTCTCTCTCTCTCCCTCTCTCTCTCCCTCTCTCTCTCTATCACACACACACTCCCTCCCTCTCTCTCCACCCCTCTCCCATCCCCCCTCTCTCTCCACCCCTCTCCCATCCTCTCTCTCTCTCTCTCTCTCTCTCTCTCTCTCTCTCTCTCTCCCCTTTCTCTGACTCTCCCCCTTCCTCCCTCTATCTGTCTATCTCCCTCCCTCTCTGTCTCTCCCACCTGCCCCCTCTCTCTGTCTCTCCGGCCCCCCCCCATCTCTCTCCCCCCCGCCACCCCCCATCACTCTCCCCCTCTCTCTCCCTTTCTCTATCTCTCCCCCTCCCTCCGTCTATCTCTCTATCTTTCTCCCTCTCTGTCTCTCCGCCCCGCCCCCCCCCCCGTCTCTCTCTCTCCCTCTCTCCCTTCCCCTCTCTCTTTCCCTTCCCCCTCTCTCCCTCTATTTGTCTCCCCCTCCCCCACTCTCTCTCTCCCTTATCTCTCTCTCTCTCTCCCTCCCTCCCTCTCTCTCTCCCTCTATCTCTCTCCCTCTCCCATCCCCCTCTCTCTCCCTCTCTCTTTCTCCCTCGATCTCCCTTTCTCTCTCTCCCCCCTCTCTCTATCACTTCTCCCCTCTCTCTCCCTCTCTCTCTCCCCCTCTATCCCCCTTTCTCTGCCTCTCCCCCTCCTTCCCTCTATCTCTCTATATCCCTCCCTCTCTCTCTCTCTCTCTCTCTCTCCGTTTCTCTGACTCTCCCCCTCCCTCCCTCTATCTGTCTATCTCCCTCCCTCTCTGTCTCTCCCACCTGCCCCCTCTCTCTGTCTCTCCCGCCCCCCCCCATCTCTCTCCCCCCCGCCACCCCCATCTCTCTCCCCCTCTCTCTCCCTTTCTCTATCTCTCCCCCTCCCTCCCTCTATCTCTCTATCTTCCTCCCTCTCTGTCTCTCCCGCCCCCCGTCTCTCTCTCTCCCTCTCTCGCTTCCCCTCTCTCTTTCCCTTCCCCCTCTCTCCCTCTATTTGTCTCCCCTTCCCCCACTCTCTCTCTCCCTTATCTCTCTCTCTCTCTCCCTCCCTCCCTCTCTCTCTCCCTCTATCTCTCTCCCTCTCCCATCCCCCTCTCTCTCCCTCTCTCTTTCTCCCTCGATCTCCCTTTCTCTCTCTCCCCCCTCTCTCCATCACTTCTCCCCTCTCTCTCCCTCTCTCTCTCCCCTCTATCCCCCTTTCTCTGTCTCTCCCCCTCCTTCCCTCTATCTCTCTATATCCCTCCCTCTCTCTCTCTCTCTCTCTCTCTCTCCATCTCTCTCTTTCCCTACGTCCTCTTCCCTCTATCTCTCTCTGCTCCCTCCCTCCTCTCTCCCTCCCTCTCTCCCTCATCTCTCTCTCTCTCCCTCCCTCTAACCTAAGCTAATATAGCCTAGCCGAACCTACTGTAGCCTAACCTAATCTATCCTAGACTAACCTAATCTAGCTTAGACTAACTTGATCTAGCCTAACCTAGCCTAAACTACTCTAACCTACTATAACCTCGCCTAACTTACTCTATCCAAGCCTAATTTAGCCTAGCCTACTCTTTCTTAGACCATCCTACTCTAGCCTAGATTACTCTAACCTAGTATATCCTAGACTACTCTAGCCTAACCTACTCTCGCCTAGCTTGACCTACTCTCCCCTAGCCTAGCCTAACCTACTCTTTCCAAGCCTAGCCTATCGTAGCTTATCCTAGATTGGCCTAACCTAACCTAACCTAACCTACTCTACCCTAGCCTAGCCTAGCCTAATCTTGCCTACTCTATCTTAGCCTAGCCTAGGTTACTCTAGCCTAGCCTAGTCTACTCTAGCCTAGCTTACCCTAGACTACTCTAAACTATTGTAGCCTAGCCTACTCTAGCATAGCCTAGCCTACTATAGCCTCACCTACTCAAGCCTAGCCTACTCTAGCCTAGCCTACTATAGCTTAGCATAGCCTAGCATAATCTACTCTCACCTAGTGTAGCCTAACCTAGCCTAGCCTACTCTAACCTACTATATCCTAGCCTATTTTAGGCTAGCCTACTCTAACCTACTCTTGCCTAGCATAACCTAGTCTAGCATAACCTAGCCTAAACATAGTCTAACCTAACTTAACTTAACCTACTCTAACCTAGCCTACACTATCGTACTCTAGTCGAGTGTACTCCAACCTAGCATAACCTACTCTAGGCTAGGCTATCCTAGCCTAACCTAACCTACTCTTTCCTAGCCTAGCCTAGCCTAACCTACCCTACCTTACCTTTGCTAGCACAGACTACTCTATTCTTGCCTACCCTAGCCTACCCTAAATTAGGACTACCCTACTCTAGCCTAGTCTAAGCTAGCACTACCCTACTCTAGCCTAGCCCTCCCCTACTCTATCCTAGCCTAGCCTAGCCCTAACCTACTCTAGTGTAACTTTCCCTATCCTATTGTGGCCTAACCTAGCCTATATGATCCCTACTCTACTCTAGCGTAGCCCAACCTACTCTAGTATAACATAACTTAGCCTAATCTAACCTACTCTTGCCTAGCCTACTCTAACCCACTCTAGCTTACCTTAGCCTATTCTAGAGTAGCCTAGCCTAGCTTATGCTATTCTATCCTTAT
Source organism: Pinus tabuliformis (assembly GCA_031772625.1). Lineage (NCBI taxonomy): Eukaryota > Viridiplantae > Streptophyta > Pinopsida > Pinales > Pinaceae > Pinus > Pinus tabuliformis. Next base: position 779,251,186 of record CM062818.1, read on the forward strand.
GTAGCCTAGTCTATTTTAGTCTATCTTAGCCCACTCTAGCCTAGCCTAGCCTATTCTAACAGAAACATGGCCAGCCATAATAATAGAAGGATAAAAAGCGTGTAGAAAGATGTCAAGAAAACATGGAAGAAACACAAAAGCATTTACAAGATAACACGTGAATGGGTGAATGATATAGGTGAGCGTCTAGATAGCAGATCTGTGATTCGTGGGATCGGATAGCTTTTAGCTTTTTTAGCTAACGGACAGCCTTTAACATTTTTAGCTTTTTTTAGATTTTAGCTTTTCCCATCAAAGACCACGGAATTGACTGTTAAAGAAGATCTCCGACATTGGATTCCGTTAATTATGTGGTTTCACGAATTGATGCCAATAGTGTTTTCAGGAATTACAAGAGGGGAAGAAAATACTATAACAAAAAAAACGTGTAGAAAGAGGGGAAGAAAACATGAAGAAACACAGAAACATTTGCGAGTTTGGAAAAATATTTGCAGGCGCAGTGAATGAAGGCCAGGGCCAAGATTATATAGTTGAGCGGCTGGATAGCAGAGCTTTTGTGGTCCACGGGATCGGATAGATTTTAGCTATTTTTGGTTTTTATTTTTTTAGCTTTTCCAATTAAGGACCACGTAATTGGCGGTAAGGGGGGATCTCTCATAGGATTCAGTTAATTTATATCAAAATTTTGAAACTGAATTTCACTGGTGAAAGACATTTTATTATTTTGGTAAAATTTTATATTGTAGTGTGAATTTTCACATTTATGTAATATTTTTAAAAATTATTTGTTATCATGTTTTAAAAATTAAATTATATCAAAATTTTGGTTTTGGAATTGAAACGTCATTGGTGACAGACATGTTATTTTTTTGCATTTACATAATATAATCTTTTTTAAATTTATTCGGAGAAAGGCAACTTCATTTTTCATATCTATATAATATTTTTTTTAAAAATTCATGAGTGGAAGACAACCTTATTTTTCGCATTTACATAACATCTTCATAATTGTGAGTAAAAACTAATGTAAACAGAGAAAAAATGAATCCATCACATGATTAGACATAGTCATAAAACACATACATAATAACTATTGTCATCATAACATTAAATTGGAAGAACAATTATTATAACATCCACTCATAGTAAGGGTCAAATACCTAGATCCTCAACCTGAGGTCCTCAAAGAATAATGTATCAAGGATGATGTCATATCAGGGTCAGCAAGCTAGAGTGGGCATTTCATACACCCCCTCTTAAGAATGGACTTTGTCCTAAAGTCCTTAGAACATAAAAGGAAAATAATGACACATCTCCTTGGCATCCTCCCAAGTGGTGGAACTAGGACTATAACTATCCCACTGGACTTTAACTTGCTCTACTAATCGTCCTCTAAGTTTCAACGTTCTCTAGTCCAATATGTGAACTAGTTCGACCATTATTGTGCCCATGTCTGAGACTTGCAAATGACTAAAGTAAATAACATGTGGAGGATCTAAAATATAATTACCTAATATAGAAACATGGAACACATGATGCTTACATGCTAGAGATGAATGTAAGGAAAACCTATACACAACCAGTTTTTTCCTTTCTATGATTACAAAAGATCCCACAAAATGTGGAGATAATTTTTCTTCCTTCCAAAACCCTATGGATCTCTTTTGGGGACTTACACTAAAAAAACACTAAATTTCTCAAATTCTTCCGAAACTAGTGCCAAATCATAGATCTTGTCATTTTGATTCCAATGACACTTTAATCACTTCAATATGACACCTATGTGAAAGTTATCACATTCTGAATCTTTTTGTAAACAACTAAAAAGTCAATATGCAGGGTTCGTTGGTCAGTCCATACGATGAAATCATGCTACGTCGGCAGACTCATTGGGTGATATGGTGGTTGGATGAGCCAATCCAGGATTGAAAAGTGGCGAAGTGCAATTGGTTGTGTTTTTTTTTGTTGGGCCAACCACTAGACATCAGGTGGCCCATTGCCACATGGCTTTGTGGTATTGGTAAAAAATGTTTTATGGTTATCAATTAACCCCGCAGTAATCGAATCCATGACCTCACAGTTAACAACTAACCACCATACCATTATGACAACTTCGGTGCTCATTACAACTACTCGACCAATTCAAATTTAAGTTTGAGCGGTTGCTACATTGGCGGGAGGGGGTAGAGCATGTAGCCCTAGCCCTAGGTTCTACAATACCCATGTGACCATGGTGATGGTGAGATGGGAGGGGAAAAAATCCCTATCTTGGGGTTCTGTTGAACTCCACATGACCATCAGCAGGGGTTTCAGAGGAGGGTTGGTGCGTGGCCCCAACCAAAAAAATACATGGATAGCCCATACGACCTTTGGCCTTTGGCCTATGTTCTTGGCCACATTGAGTGCCATGTGACCGACCAGAGGGCGGAGAAATAGGGTGTGGGGGCTAACTAACATTCTAACATCTTTCACATCAACAACAAAATTAGTGTCAAAACCATGCGAAACTGTCATGTGGAGAATCCAACAAGAAGGGTATTCATTGCCAATATTGCCAATTTTGTGAGTTTGTAGAGTCGTTAGCAGGAAATGAAGGATGAGGCGTAGCTTGGATATTTTTCATCCTTTTTAGCCCACGAAGAGCCTACACAGGGGTCTTTGGGTGTTTTGGACACAATGACAACATTATTTTTGTGATTTGATCATTTTATATTGATGTAATTGATATATTGAGCATATAATTTAAAACCCAACATTGGAAGCTGGACGCAGAGATGTATCCTAGGAGGGGTGAGCTCCATTATCAAATTGTTGTTTTAAGATGTTGCTCATTGTATATTTTTCTCTATTTAAATATTCAAAACTTATCTAAAATCACTAAGTTTATGTTCTTTTGCAATACCGATCCATTTCCCACAAGACATAAAATAGATTGCAAACTCTTTCAAGAAACCTTTAATTTTTAATTTCAGATTAGTTTGGTATCAAAGCATGCCTGTTTTGAAGGTTTTACAGTTTTTGCAAGTGTTTTCTTAAATGATTATAAGGTCTAAGTTGAGAAGAGGAGAATGAGTTCTTGAAGAACCAAACTCTCAATTTCATTCAAGGATGTCATAAACTCCACCAGTCATCTCACATGAAGAACAAGAGCTAATGTCTGAGGATGACAGAGCTTTTAGAAATACTTTCTATGATATGTGAGAGATGGTAAAAGTGTTGTACAATGAGAGGAAAACAAGGTTGCAAAGAGAAAACTCAAATCATCTAAAAGGTAATGGTGGTGATGGGAGCAAGTCTCCAGGGAAAATTTTGGGAACCACCCTAAATTTATATGTATAATAAATTGTCTAATCCCCATGATACATAGGAAAAATGGGAGGCGATTTTATCAATAATATAATATGTATATATAATTTTTTTGGTGAATCTCTCACCAGATTATACTATCTTCTACAGTGATGGAGAATCTTTCAATGAATTATAAAATCTTGTAAGGTCTTGGCAAATCTTTTACTGAATAATAAAACATTGTGAAGTCTTGGCGAATGTTTTGTTAAAGTATGAAATCATATATGATAATAAGAAAACATATTCATTAAACTATAATATACTAACATACATGTTTGGAAAAAAGAAACATAATTTTCTCTTCCTACAAACAATGTTCCAAGTTTCAGTGGCCATGTTTGTCAACGTTCTTACAATACACTCTTTCATATCCTTCTACTAGTTTTGATAATATTCCACAACAAAGTTCTTGTAGGTGTTGATATTGACAACGAGTTCTCTCAAGGTAGGAGAGATTGATCTTTTCTCTACAACTTTTGTCAAGGTACCACTTTTTTCAAGTTACCAAATTTCTTTCTTATTCCATAGACTCCAACTGCGAGATAAAAAATAAAACACATCAAGTTTGTTTACCCCAACACGCCAACAAGTAGCAAGCCCCAAGTGTATTATATAAGAAAGTATTAGGTATCCCAAAGGCTTGAAGGGGATCTAATTGAAAGAAGTGACCATTGTGAGAATCCTTCCAATCAATATATGAATATATAAATGTAGATTTATTATTATTTTAATTGGAAATCTTCAATTAAATGATAAAATTTAATTACGTCTCTCCCAATCTAAATTGCTTATTAGCAAAATTCACTACCATCATAGGTATCACATTTTTTAACAGTGTTGTAACATATAGATTAATTCCCTTTTTGGTGAACAATATCCACTTTTTAGGAAAATATGGTGTAGTGGCTTCAACCCCTACAGATAATTAGGAAAAACTAAGAATGACACAAAATATTAAAGGCTATACAAACCAGCTTATTTTTCAAACAACTAATCCAACATCAGTACCTAAAATTCTTCATGAAGATATCATATTGAGAATGTTTGAAAAATTGTGAGAAATCTTTTGTGAGGGTGATGTGGAAAGAGTGATAAAGTTGCATTGTTTTGAATTTTTTTGTTAAATCAGAAAAATTTAAAAACCAATATTAATGTAGATATTGGTATTTTTTACTAACTTTTGTGAAGTGACTAAATGTAGCTTTAACTATTCACCTTAAGATGTTTTTACAATATAATTTCCTAAGTCTATTTAATATATTCATTATCGTAAAAATGAACCTATATCAATCTTAACTCCACATCTACCACTCTTAGGGGGATCAACTCTATTTATCCCTCTAAGCACTTGGTAAACCCATAATTAAGATGGATCTAAGATGATAGAATTTACCCTTTAAATAGTCTATGCTCACATGAATACCATGGTATTACCATGGGTTATCATAAACCTGGAGCTTAAAAATTACTATTACTAATTTATAAAAATTAATAAAATTAATAATTGATTTTTATTTTATTTTTTATTTTAACCAATTTAAAATGTTTAACATACATTAAATTATAACATCCATTTTTACTCTCGATCCACCAAGCACTGAGAGGGATCAAATATTTTTCACTCTATGCTAGTTTGCATATCACAATATTTGATCCCTCTCGGGGCTTAGTAGATCCAGAGTAAAGATGGATCTTTGTTGGTTTAATTCCCCCATTTAAATAGGCTACGAATACCATGGGTCAATACCATGTGCCATTTTTATTTTTATTAATACTAAAATTAGGGTTAATAATGTTTTTTTGCATGGTATTAATAATAATCTTGCCCATGGTATTTGGCTCATAGTATTTTGCCCATAGGTTTCACCTAAACATAATGCATTTTTTAGTGTTTGTAAATATAAGGTGACTTATCGAGTAAATATTAAAAAAATGTTTTATTTGTTTACCATACCTCTTGTTTATTTATATTTTTATTAATTTACCATACCTCTTTTACAAATATGGTATTTGGCCCATAGGATTCACTTAAATAAAACCTCTTTTTTGAGCCTTCATAAATAGAAAGAGGGTTATGGACTAAATATAAAAAGAGGTTTTATTTATCTACTATACTTCTAGTTTATTTATATTTTTACTTATTTACCATACCTTCTAAGTAAGTAGAAAAAGAGGTTTCATTTATTTACCATACCCCCACTTTATTTATATTTTTATTTGTTTACACCTATGAAAGTCTCTATTCCCTCCAGCTCCTCCTTCGCATCCATCTTTACCTCCATCCTCACGTCCTTATTCACCTCCTTCAACACCTAAACATGGTCCTCCTAAATCTGAAAAAGGACGTGCTAAGTCTCTTTTGCTTAATCTTGATGTCAATCTTTAATTGCCTATGTACAATGGGGAAGTAAATGATGAAAAGTTGGATAATTGGGTTCGTCAAGTTGAAGCCTATTGCAAGATTCTAAAGATTGATGATGATGTTACAAATATCCAGCTTGCTTCTCTTTGATTGGAAAGTACATCCCTCTTCTGGTGGGAGGCAAAAACTCAATAAGGTTTGAAGAAAAGTGGTAAAATTACCTCTTCTAGGAATGATTTTATAGTTGCATTAAGAAGAAAATTTTATCCATTAGCTTATATGCAAAAAGGAATTATGGATTGAAAAAAATTTAGACAAGTTGAAGGTTAGAGTGTTCAAAGTTACACACAAGAATTTAGAAGAAGAGATTTAATCTTGGGTGTTGAATTGTCTTTAAAGGAAACTCTCCTTAAATACATAGGTGGATTACATATTTATTTGAGACATACTATACTTACGTTTAGTCCCACCAATCTAGATGAAATATGTGTTCATGCATCTCATTTAGAATCAAGATGTAAGAATTTTCCTCAAGAGATTAGCAAGAAACCTTCCAAATTTGGATAGAAAGGAAAACGAAAAAATAATGCTATAATAAATAAAGAGGGAGAGAAACTTACTTGTAAACATTGTTCAAAATAAGGCCATGACAAAGACCAATGCTTGAAATTACATCCAGGAATGAGAACAAATAATTTCAATAAAAGGTAAAGGTTCTAATGCAAGTACTAGTTCTTCTAGTAAGCCTACTGAGTCTCAAAATGATAAAGAAATAATTGATCTTTTTCATATAAGGGTCACTACAAAACATACAGAAGTTGATACATTATTTGATAGTGAATCCTAGGTAAATCTTATATCTGAAGCAATTTTCAAGAAATTAAATCTAAAAACTACATGTCATACTAAACCCAACCTATTGGGTTGGGTATGTGATGATGCCAAATTACAAGTCACAAGAAAATGTAAACTCAAATTCACCATCAGTTTTAATTTTATAGATGAGGTAGAGCTTGATGTTTTACCACTTCACATATGTGGAATTGTTTTAGGGAGTCCATACTTGTATGACCAGAATCCCATGTTCTATTGTCACGAGAAAAAATATCATCCTCTTAAGGATGGGTTTTAGTATATTGTTAGAGAACATCACAAGAAGATGAAATTATCTCTTGTTAGTGTTGGTTAGATGAAAAGGCTTGTAAATGCTAGAAAGAATTTTGTTTTGTTGATGATAAAAGCTAAAGATATTGTTGAATATGAACCTTTCATGACATGTTATTCTAAAGTCAAGCATGAATTGCTTAAGTTGTTAACACTTAGGACAATATTTTTTAGGAACATGAAGGGTTGCCTCATAACAGAGGAATCCATCATGAGATTCACTTACAGCAGGATGCACCACTTCCAAATATTTTCATGTATAGAATGTTAGTTTTGGATAATGCAGAAATCAAGAAGAAAATTCAAGAGATGTTTGACAAAGGGGGCATCAGTCCTAACACATGTCCTTGTGGGTCTCTTATTTCCATGGTTCCAAATAAAGATGATACATGGCACATGCGTGTGGATTTTAGAGCTTTGAAAAAATCACTTTAAAGAATCATTATCCTCTACCTTGCATTGATGATTTGTTGAATGAGTTAAAGGAATTTTTTTCCTTAATAAGTTGGATTTGAGAAGTGGTTATCATCAGATAAGGATTGTTGAAGATGATATTTGGAAAATTTCTTTCAAGACAAAATAATGTTTGTTTGAATGGTTATTTATGTCATTTGGCCTTTGCAATGCACCTACAACATTCATGAGAGTTATGAATGATGTGTTGAGACCATTCATTGATGATTTTGTGATAGTATACTTAGATGATATTCTGATTTTCAGTAGGACTCATGAAGAGCCTGTTAAGAGTGTGAAACAAGTTTTAGATGCCTTGAAAAAGGATAAATTGTATTTGAAGATGTCTAATTGTGAATTTGGGAAAGCCTGTTTGGTTTATTTGGGTCATAATGTAGGAGGGGGTGAATTAAAGATTGATCCCTCAAAAGTTGAATTCATTGCGAATTGGCCTAATCCCAACAATGTAACAGAAGTTAGAAGCTTTTTGGGAGAATCCCAATATTGGAGAAAATTTATAGCTAACTTCTCACTTATTACAACATCATTACATGCTTTTACAAGTGTGAAATGTGTGCTTTAATGGGGAGGCAAACAACATAAAGACTTCGACACATTGAAAGATAAAATGACTAAAACACTAGTTCTATCACTTTGAGATCTTAAGTAACCATTGGAGATTCAAACTAATGCAACCGACAATGCTATGGGAACGGTTTTGATGTGACATCGTAAACCTATTTGTTATCATTTTGAAACCTTTACCAATGAAATAATTAACTATCCAACTTATGATAAAGAGTTGTATGCTTTGGTACGTAGCATGAAGAAATGGAAGCATTATTTTATGGGTAAAGAAACAATTTTTCATATTGACCATCAACCTTTGAAATATTTACAAATGAAAACCAAGATACAAAAAGATAGAAATTTAAAGTGGATGGGATTCCTAGAACAATTTCATTTGGTAATTAGGTACAAGAAATATATATTCAACAAGGTTTTTGATATGTTATCAAGTCCTATTGTTAATGTATATGTTATTCTTCAGCATAACTCAATCATGCATGAAAGTTATATTGAGAAGTATGCTCAAGATGCATATTTTAAAGATGTTTATGCAACTTTGAGTTAAGGCAATCATGATGAATAATTGGATTATCATGTTGATAACAGGTTTTTGTATCATCCTAGCAAGTTATGTGTTCCACATGGTAAAAGAGTTAATGTCATAAGGGAAGCCCACACTTCTCTTATTCTTGGTCACTTTGGTGTAGGCTAAACAATTGCACATATTCAAAGGTATTGTTATTGGCCTCGCATGAATGAAATCATTTCAAGATATGTAAAGGGATGTTCCATGTGTGCTACTAGCAAGCCTATAAATAGGAAATTGAGATTGTACACTACACTTCATATTCCTTCTCATCCTTGAGAAAGTATTCCTATGGATTTTTTAAGGGGACTACCAATGTATAAGATAGGTCATGATTATCTATATGTTGTTGTGGATCATTGCAAAACAATGTGTGTGTTGATGCCATGTGATTCTAAACTCACCCATGAATCGGTTAAGCTATTAACACTTACGAAAACATTTTTTAGGAACTTGAAGGGTTTCCTCCTAAAACAGGAATCCAACATGAGATTCACTTACATCAAGATTCACCACTTCCAAATATTGGCATGTATATAATGTGAGTTTTGGAAAATGCATAAATGAAGAAGAAAATTCAAGAGTTCTTTGACAAAGGGGTCATCGGGCCTATCACATCTCCTTGTGGATCTCCTATTTTCTTAGTTCCAAAGAAATATGGTACACGGAACATGTGTGTGGATTTTATAACTTCGAACAAAATAAATGTAAATAATCGTTATACTCTTCCTCACATTGATGATTTTTTAGATCAGTTAAAGGACGTTGTTTACTTTACAAAGTAATATTTGAGAAGTAGTTATCATTAGATAAGGATTATTGAAGATGATATTTGGAAAATTTCTTTCATGACAAAACAAGGTTTGTTTGAATGGTTATTTATGTCGGTTGGGCTTTGCAATGCACCCACAACATTCATGAGAGTTATGAATGATGTGTTGAGACTATTCCTTCATGATTTTGTCATAGTCTACTTACACGATATTCTGATTTTCAATAGAACTCGTGAAGAGCATGTTAAGAATGTGAAACAAGTTTTAGATTTCTTCAAAAAGGAGAAATTGTATTTGAAGATGTCTAAGTGTGAAGTTGGGAAAACATATTTGGTTTATTTGGGTCATATTGTAGGAGGGTGTGAATCAAATATTGATCCCTCAAAAGTTGAATTCATTGTGAATTGGCATAAACCCAACAATGTAACAGAAGTTAGAAGCTTTTTGGGAGCAACCCAATATTGGACAATATTTATAGCTAACTTCTTAGTCATCAACACCATTACGTTATTTTGCAAGTGTGAAATAGGTGTTTCACTGGGGACCCAAGAAACATAAAGCCTTCAACACTTTGAAAGATAAAATCACTACAACACTATTTCTAGCACTTCCAGATCTTAAGCAGTCATTTGAGATTAAAACCGATGCAAAAAATTATGCTACGGGAACAATTTTGAAGCAACATGGTAAACCTATTTGTTATCATTTTGAAACCTTTACCAATGCAATAATTAACTATCCAACTTACGATAAATATTTATATGCTTTGGTACATAGCATGAAGAAATGGAAGAATTATTTGATGGGAAAATAAAAGATTATTCATATTGACCATCAACCTTTACAATATTTACAATCACAAACCAAGCTACAACAAGTTATAAATTTCAAGTGGATGGAATTCCTAGAACAATTTCCTTTGGTAATCAGGTACAAGAAAGGTATATATAGCAAATTTGTCAATAGGTTATCAAGTCCTATTGTTAATACATATGTTATTCTTAAGAATACCTCAATCGTGCATGAAAGTTATATTGAGCAGTATGCTAAAGATTAAGACTTTAAGGATGCTTATGCAACTTTGAGTAAAAAAAATTGATGTTAAAGAATTGGATTATCATGTTCATAATTGTAACACCCCTCTTCCTCATCTAACCAAGTAATTGACCAACTGGGGTAAACATGTGATGAGAGGCTATTGTGATTGGATTCAACCTCGTATGTGACCTTAAGGGAATGGAATCGATGGAAACACAACATACAAAAATTCCACATTAGCTATAGGACCCCTGACAACCATCGCAACTCTTCAGGTAGCTTGTCGTTGGGTCCCACTAGAATTTTTTATCACTTGACCTTTGAACACTCTCATTCTATGAGCATGCCAGCATCCAGGGACCTCTATATTCTCTCAGAGGCCTGTAAACCAGCATCCAGTGACCATTCTTTCCAGTTTTGTGCCAGCATTTAAGGGATTTGAGCCCCTTTTTTGAGGCCAATAGCCTAGGTCACTACCCAAATGGAATGACATCTTCAAAGAAGTAAAATAACCAAGAAGAAATGATGCAAAAGCAATTAGCTGAACAAAAGGTTAACTAGACCCCTACTAGACATGACTGACATTTCGTCAAACATATCACAAACATGTAATATATAGGTGTAAACAACAATTTAATCATAGGGATCCTAAAATTATCTAAGAATATCTAAAAGCCATTGTTCCCTCATGTCATTTGATGCATTATCATCTATAAGGTCATAGATACATTGTCCATTCATTTACAGGTAAAAGCATGATGAGAGGCATACATAGTTGTTGTCATAAAACATATACATAAATATCATAGTAAAAATAGAAATACATTAATAAATCATCCAGAGAATCCACATATAGACCAGTACATTTACACATGAAAACCAAAGGGATGATGTTGATATTAATGGATGTAGAAACCAACCAAGGACGGGACTACCACATTCCACCTGAGCATAGATCAGTTGAGCCAAATCTCTCTTCAGCCAATCACCCCTGTGCCATATTCCAAGCATCAAATGATCATGGATGCTACTAGAGTTCTCCACCTACATTGAGGAATTTGAGTGCCTCCTAGTCTCTCAGGCTTTATCATAATCCACAGTCTGATCTAGGGATCACTAGGCACTACACTGACACCAACTCTCGGGCTTTACCATACATCCCATCTCAAGACTACCAGTCCAAACAGAGAGTAATCCACCTTTCGATTTTACTGTACATCCCTTCATTCACCAGCAAGGATTCGTAGCGCCACCAAGGTACACATTCCTCTTTTTACTGCAACCCATAGTCTAGCTCAGGGGTTACTAGTCCAATGGCTTTACCATGGTCCATAGTCTATCTTAGAGACCACTAGGCCATGTGTTTTTCATTTCAGAGATCCACCTCACTCAACTTTGAATCCATCCGGCAATCTAACTAAACTAAAGTATGAGAACCCATCTCATCAAGACTATCTACAAATGGCAAGGTTAGGTTCAAAACACTATCACACCTGAAAAAACCATTGCAATGACAGAAAATATCCACATGAAATACCATGCGTGCCAAATATAGTAAGAAAAACGTACATGTAAATCAATACCTAAAAATAATATTGTTGTAGTTGCTTCATCCTACTCTTCCTTTCTTCATTATCATTTCCTCTTGCCTTCTTTTCCTTTCTTGATTCAATGCCCAGTGCTCCAAGAAAACTCTAAGTGTCCAAGAGTGATAGAGAGAGAGAGAATAATGAGAGAACTCCAAAACTGAACTGGCCAAGCTTTCCCACTGATCCTTAGAAGCCCTTTTATCAAATTAAGCCTCTATTTTCTTCATTTTCCATTATTTTCCTTCATTTTCCTCCTCACATGCAACCTGTGACCTTCCACCTTCATTTTCTCTTGATTTCGATTATTTTCATAAATAAAATGCTAATTAATGCCTCTTGCCTTTCCAAAGCCTTAACCATTGCCTTTTCCAATTTTCTTTAGCCATAATAACTGAATGAAAACTCACTAGGATGTTTTTCCCGCCATTCTTCTTGGAATACATGTCCCATTATACGTGGTCTTATATATTTTTACACGAGTTTTTAACCAGGGATGTTACAGAACCCTCCCCCTTGGCGGGACACCATCCTCAGTGTTTAATTACACCTATAACTAGCAAGATTGCTGAAAACAAAACAAACTACCCATGGAGCTTTATAACACATCTCGTTGCAATATTTTCAATGACCATATGCTAAAACATGACAAACATACCATTTACTCGAGCTTTATAACAGAGTTCATTACAGTATTTACAATCCAAATATATTTATGCACATTTTCTTCAACTAAAAAATAGCCATACTGTCTATGGATGTTTATAAATCCAACTCAATATAGTAATTACAATAATACACACACACACACAGATATATATATATATATATATATATATATATATATATATATATATATATATATATGCACATTTTCTCAACCAATAGATAAAAGGATATGATGCATACATCTACAACAAGGGAATCTAGAGGCTCACACCTCCACCCTTAAAGTAATACCAGGATTCACCTCCTTCTTAGGAATTTTAAAATCCACTGCAAAGTCAAATCTACATCCAATGTCCACTGCTATAATTGTGCACCACTTGTCCTCTTAGTGAATAGTTATCGGCTCATTGTTCCAGGGCATGCTCCCAATGTGCATATGATTGCATCTGGCAATGATAATGACCAAAAGAAAATCCATCCCTGACCTTTCCTTCTCTGCTACACAGTCCCTCGGGCAATTTGGTCACGCTCTTCCATGAAGTCCCTCACCTTCTAAGTTCCGCTGACACCCCCATCGTGGGTAGTCCTGCCCTTGGGAAGGATTTCTCACATCGGGAGATAAAAAAACCAAGGCATATCCCTGCCTTAAAGCCATCATACTGGTCTTATAATGCTAATGGAAATTAACGGAAATTATTGGGTACCAGTGTCCCACAATTGCCCCACTCCTAAATTCTTTACCGGCATGTTTCTTCTTGTTCTATTTTCCTTTTCTCTTTTCATTATTTCTTGTAGTCAGTTTCAACCACCCAACTAGGCATTTCATGTTTTCCTGTACCAAGCACACAATTTCCATTAGATTCAAAATTAGTTGAAATAACTTCAAATAATACCTCATCGGTGGCCCGCCAACAATGTATACTTGAAATTTTGTTCGCTTCCTATCACAACAAGACAAACTAGCATCTTTGACCAAATCATCATGTATAAAAATATCACATCAGGTTAGCTCAAAACACAACCATCATAGATCAAAATCATAAATCACATCTAACCATCATAAATCATAACCAAAGATCACATGAAATTGTCATAGACTAAAATGATAAATCACATGCATAATAAAAATGAAATAAAATGTTGATACTTATCATTTAATCAATTCTTAGCTTATACCTTTGTCCTTATTCCGTACGAACTTCAGATCAGTTCCCACATCCAACAAACACCCACTACTTTCTCCTCAACCATGTTCAATTACACGTATTGTGCATCATGCACACAACACATGTAATACATACACCTACACTTGACCTATAACTCATACACCTACATCTAGGGTACAACAGAACACATACATACACCTACAGCTAGGGTACAACACAACACATACATACACCTACACCGAGGGTACAACATAGCACATACATACACCTACAACCAGTGAACAACACAACACATATGTACACACAATACAACACAACAAATACATGTCATGATTCCAAAACTAGACAACATGCATATGTAGTACCGCATGTACACAACACAAGATGTACGAAATGCACATAATACCACATGTACACGAGTACCGCATGTCCAACATGTACACAATACCACCTATACACAACATCACCTGCACAACATGTACACAACATCACATGTACACTGCACCACCTACACAATCTCTACACAATGCCACAGTTACATCGTAGCACTTTTAAAATGTGTACACAATACCATATGTATAGAACACCATATGCACAACATGTACACGACACCAATTATGCACGACATGTACACAACATGATCTGCACATAACACCATATGTATAACATGTACACAACCCCACATGCACACAACACCACATGTACAGTCATGCACATAACACCATATGTACATAGTGCCAAATGTTAACCATGCACACAACACCATATTCACATAGCACTGCATATACATGTACATGTTGACACCTAATCCTTTGCGATTGGGTGAATCTGGAATGTGAAAAGTCATCAGAAGATGAACTGAGCAGTCACATTCTTTGTATATAACAATAGCTACCTAATGTAGTAAATCGAATCATCTTTTCTGCCTAACAGAGTTACTTCCTAGCCTGACATGGTATCAAAGCTAGCTCTTTTTAGCCTTTGTGTCCCTTGTAACTCCTTGTCTACTCTCCATATAGCTGAGCAGGTTCTTCATAAAATTAGCTGCCCCACTACCTGACTGTTCATAAACGTTTCAACAAACAAAAAAAAGAGGGGCGTCATTGCACCTGCGCCTCCATTGCATGAATTGCATTCACCTGATTACTCCGTCCTATCTGATTGTTCTGCTCTCTGACTAATTTATAAACGTTTCTGACATGCTGCGACTGACATGGTAGCTGCGACTGTTCGACCTGCTGGATTCTGGTGAGCTGGTGCGTCTGCCGAGAGTTGTGGACACTTCTCTGGCGAAGCGGAAGCGTGGTGCATCTGTTGTGGCGCAGCGAAAGGGCTCTCTGGCGAACCGAGACCTCGTCTATTCCAAAGTTTGGTATCACATTCCGAATTAATTCTTTTCCTTTTACCGTTGCTGAGGTCTGAATAATACAGTAATTGTGGGATGCGTTACTCCACGATTAAATTGAAGGTCGTGGCTGTGTGTTTAAGGTTTTGGAGGATTGAACACTGTTAAACGCTGCATATTGATATGAACTGTGGGTTTTGCCTCCATGAACACTGCCTGAAGCAGAATTCTATTCATACTATATGAATAGAGTTTGTATGGTGGTAAAATTTAAAACAGTGTATGCGTTGATTAATCTGCTACCCACATACGTGTCCATGTTGCCCATGATGTGGGACTGGCACCAGTCTCATCTCTTACACCGCCCAAGATGTTAAGCATAGTCTGGTAAGTAGGAAACGCTTCCTCTGTAATCAAATTGGTATCAAATCTCCCACTAGACAAACTAGGTAGTCATCTGGTAATTCAAACGACCGCTCCTGCAATTCTTTGACTTCATCAATGAAGCCCTCGGTAGAAGAATCAGGGAAAAGTCTTGTGGCTGCCAAGACTTCTCAACAGACATTAAGTGAATCAATATATTGTTTTCTTCCCAGTCCACAAGCGACTTAAAGATCTCAACCTTCTCAGGTGGCATGGAATGAGTCACCTTTTCATGGACTTCACGAGGTTGAAAATGGATTTTTGTCTTTCCACTTTCCTGCGTTTAAAACAGTATATGCGCTGATTAATATCTGCTGCGTTGAAGAAGGATATTCAATTTTTTTTTTGGATGATATATATATATATATATATATATATATATATATGAGTGAGCCACTATTGAAGATTGAACGTTGTGCTTTCCCATCTGACAACAAAATTTTATCTTGAGATAATATCATTATCACTGGCATATACTCTGAAGTTTTTGTGGTATATACTTGAAGATTTTTAACTCTGTTTAACACATGAAATTGAGCCCCTTATTTTTGGTACGCTGACTGCATGGTATTGGCGTCCATATTGGTATATAAGGAAGAGATTTGAAATCTTTTGAGAATGCCTTTTTGAGTACAATTTCACTGTATATCAGCAGAAGTTTTTTTTTCTATCAGCAGAAGTTTTTTTTACAGAATGCATTCAATCATCTCTATGGTAGGAATAGTTCTCACTGGCAAGGAGAACTATCCTGAATGGTCCCGGATGATAAAACACACCCTCATCTTCAATGAGTTGTGGAAAGGAGTGTGTGTCGGAGAAGGAGACAATGACCCAGTGCAGCCTACATCAGACAAAGAACTCGTCATTTGGGAAAACAAGAATAGCAAAGCCTATGCGTTAATCGAAACATCTATAAATGAAGAGGTGAGTCGCCATATTTCATCATATTCAACTGCCTTTGAAGCTTTACAAAAGCTGAAAGAACTCTATGACTCACATTCTGCACTTGAAGTTGTTCAGCTCATGATTAAACTCTTCACTCTTGAACTGAAAAATAATGATCCTCTTGCTCTTGCATTTGAAGTAAAGTCTATAATGCATGATATCAAATCCACTAAGGTTGAGCTGGATATTCCTCTTATTGCTTTTCTCAAGACACTCTATCCTACCTACTCCAATTATCTTGAGTCTTTACAAGCAAATGGAAATCTTAAAGATATAACCTTTGACTCTCTTGTGAAAAAGTTTGCTGAAAGAGAGAAAGCCTTGGGAAAGAAGACAGCCCCTGAATATTTTGAAGAGACTGTGTGCCTTGCTCATAAAGAAAAGCATCCTTCTCAAGATTCTACAAGAGGAAGAGGTGGACAAAGAGGAAGAGGAAGATACTTCAGAGGCAAGGGGGGCAGACATTCTCAAGGAGAAAAGTCAAATCTGCATTGCATTCGCTGCAAACGAAATGGATCACATGATGCTTCTACATGCAAGCTAGCATGGGACAAATTGAGCAGAAAAGAAACCACAGAAAGGTAAAACTGATGATACAAATAAAGGTAAAGCCCCTGAATCCGCTCACTATATTGAGGCACAATGTAACATTGGAGTAATTGAAGATTTGTTTAATGCTTCACTTGCTTCTTCGAAAAACGATTGGTTGCTTGATTCAGGAGCAAACTGTCACATGACTCATAGAAAATATTTTTTGAAGATTTCACTGACAATGTTGATGGAGCAGTATACTTTGCAGATCAGTCAAAAATCAAGCCATCAGGTCTTGGCACAATCAGGCTTAAATTGTCTGGTATTCCAGACTTTCTTCTGGATCATGTTCTATATCTCCCACAGCTCAAGAGAAACTTGCTGTCCTTGTTCCACATCTGCCAGCAAGGTCACTCCATTCATATGTTTGATGGCAAGCTTGAGGTAAGAAAAGCATCTGACCACTCTCTTGTCATGAGGCGAATAGAATAAGAAAGGCTTCTCAAACTGCAAGGAACCTCTGCTCATGCACAACATTTCTCATATATTTCTCATCATGAAGAAGGTACACTTCCATCAAGTTTATTATGGCATGCTAGATTTGGACATTTAAACTATGACAGTCTCCGCTTATTGAGGAAAAATGGTGTTGATGGTTTGCTTACAATTCCTAGGAAACATAAGCAATGTGATGCTTGCATTCAGGAAAGCATAGCAAACAGTCCTTTCATGATTCACATTCAAGAGCACATAGGAAGCTTGAACTCATCCATTCAGATTTGTGTGGTCCAATCCCTGTTCCTTCTGCAAATGGAAATAAATATATCATGACATTTATTGATGATTACACCAGGATGTGTTGGGTTTATTTATTGAAGAACAAATCTGATGCTTTTCAAACATTCAAGAATTTTCATAAATGGATTGCAAATGATGCACAATCTCATATTGGGTCTATTCACAATGATAATGGAAAAGAACATACATCAAATGAATTTGAAAACTATCTTCGCCAACATGGGATCAAACATCAAACAACTATGCCTTATAATCCCCAACAGAATGGTGTAGCTGAAAGAATGAATAGAACAATCTTGAATATGGTACGATCCATGCTTTTCTCAAAATGTAAAGATAATGTTTTGGGCTGATGCTGTTCTATGTGCTGCATATATAAAGAATAGATGTCCATCTAATGCTATAAGAAACAAGACTCCTTATGAATTGTGGTATGGACATGTTCCTTCTGTTAAACATCTTAGAATCTTTGGTTCCACCTGTTATGCTTTGGTACCAAAGATACATAGAAACAAACTTGGTGCTAGAAGTCGTAAGTGTATCTTCTTGGGGTATTCAAACACCTCCAAAGCATACCACCTCTATGATGAAGTAAATAAAAGGTTTGTTGTATCTAGAGATGTAATTTTTCTTTAATCATCCAAATCTAACAATGTTGTTGAGTGGCAATTTGATCGCTTGGATAGATTCACAAAAACGAAATCATTTCAAGAATTTGATAATCAGATTCCACATCTTCAAGGGGGGATTCCTATACTAGATCCACATGTGGAATCTTCTTTTGAAGAACACTCTCCCCCGAATGAAACTCCAACAACGGATGATGCTTTAAGTGATGTAATTGATAGAATTGGGAGACTCAATCTTGATTCAGTCCCAACTCAATCAATGGAGCAGCCCGGACCATCTCAGAAAGGTCCCCCAAAGTGGCTGACAAAGACACTTGAAATTGTTCATCCTGATGAAATTGGAAAAACACGAACCAGAAATTCAAACCGACAAAATGGAGGTGATGTAGATGACTCTAATTCACCTTTTGATATGGATGTTACTTATGATTGTGAATTGAACTTGTCTGCAGATTTTGAACCAACTTCCTTTAAAGAAGCTGCTTCTCATGATGAATGGAAAGAAGCGATGCAAAAGGAGTATGATGCCCTCATAAAGAATGGCACTTGGAAGCTGGTTGATCCTCCATTTGGAACCAAACCAATTGGCTACAAGTGGGTCTACAAGAACAAGTACAAAGCTGATGGTTCACTTGAAAAGCACAAAGCTAGGCTTGTGGAAAAAGGTTTTGCACAGAAGGAAGGGGTCGATTATGAGGAAACTTTTTCCCCCACAGCAAAATGGGCCACCATCCGGACACTCTTTGCACTAGCAGCTCAGAACGCTTGGAAAGTCCATGAAATGGATGTAAAAACTGCATTCTTGAATGGAGATCTAAAAGAGAATGTTTTTATGTCCCGGCCTGAAGGATTTGCTATGAAAGGACATGAACATAAAGTATGCAAACTTGTGAAGTCCTTGTATGGCCTCAAACAAGCACCGCGAGCCTGGTATGAAAAACTAACTGAGCATCTTCTGAAACTCAACTTCAATCATTTTGATCTTGATGATGCAACTTTATTTGTCAAGAAAGTTGGCAAAACAGTTGTGTATCTTGTGGTATATGTAGATGATCTTTTAATGACAGGGAACAATGAAAGCTATATTGCATCCATAAAGAAGGAATTGGGGAAAAGTTTTGAAATGACTGATTTGGGCTATGCTCATTACTATCTTGGCATTGAAGTAACCCAACATCCAAAATCCATATTTCTTTCTCAAAAGAAATACATTGGAGATTTATTAAATAGATTTGGCATGACAGAGTGCAATCCTCTTTCTACTCCAATGGAACAAAACTTAAAGCTCACATCTGTTGAAGGAAAGGAATTTGAGGAAGCAACAAAGTATAGACAGCTTGTAGGAAGTCTCATCTACCTCACTACTACTAGACCAGACATTTCATTTAGTGTTGGAATCCTCTCCAGGTTCATGCAAAAGCCTTGTGAGGGACATTGGTCTGCTGCAAAAAGTGTTCTAAGGTACTTGAAGGGAACTCAATAGCTTGGAATCAAGTATACACAGGTGGACGACTTCAGCTTGATTGGATACTCTAATTCAGACTTCGATGGAGACAAAGAAACCAGGGTATCTACTTCAGGATATGCTATGAGTCTTGGATCATGAGCTGTCTCCTGGAGATCACGCAAACAATCAGTTCCAACAGATTCCACAACAGAAGCAGAATACATGGCAGCAGCTAAAGAAATGAAAGAAATTATGTGGCTCAGGAAAATTCTTGAAGATTTGCAGGTAAAAAAAGTACAATCAACTCCACTCATGATTGATAACACCTCTGCAATAATGTTGGCCAAGAACCCAAAGTTCCATGATCGAACAAAGCATATCAATACTAAATACCATCTGATTCGACATCATGTTGAGGCCAAAACAATCCATCTCCATCATTGTTCCACAAATGAGAAAATTGCAGACATCTTCACCAAAGCACTTGGAAAGGAAAAGCCTGAACGATTCAGGATGATGCTTGGACTCACCAACATCCCTTCAGATTAAGGGGGGGAATGTTGACACCTAATCCTCTGCGGTTGGGTGAAACTAGAATGTAATAGTCATCAGAAGATGAACTGAGCAGTCACATTCTTTGTATATAACAATAGCTACCTAATGTAATAAATTGAATCATCTTTTCTGCCTAACACCCTATGTACACAGAAATGCATATTGAACATGCACACAACACTGCATATCCATCATGCGCACAGTACAATATGTACATAACACCCCATATCCAACATGTACATAGCACCATATATATCCAAGACCGCATCAAAGATGCAACATGTACAACATATACAACATATGGACAACAGTAGTACCAAACATCCCAAATCCACATTGTATCTACCCAGCAACCTTGCTTCCTATGTCTTAGCCGTTCTTGTCCTAGCATGTCACATGCCACACCACTTTCATTTCGTTGATGTATCCCTCAGTATAGCCATCCCATATCATAGACATAATATAATCACATAATCTCAACTCATAACCAAATGATACTCACCTAGCCTACTCTAGCCTAACCTAGCCTAGCCTACTCTACCCTAGCATACTTTATCCTACTCTAGCATTGCCAAGCCTAGCCTAGCTTACCCTAGCCTAATCTAGCCTACTCTCACCTTGCCTAGCCTATCATACTCAAGCCTAGCCTAACCTACTATAGCCTACCCTAGCTTAGCCTACTCTATCCTAGCCTAACCTATTATAGCATAGCCTACTCTAGCCTAGACTAGCTCAGCCTACTCTACCCTAGCCTAGCCTAGATTAGACTAGCTAACTCTATCCTAATGTACTCTAGCTTTGCCTAACGTCACCTAGCCGAGCCTATTATCGCCTATCCTGATCTACTCTCCCCTAGAATAGCCTAACCTAACCTAATATACTTTAGCCTAGCCTAACCTACTCTTTCCAACCCTAGCCTAGCATACCCTACCCTAGGCTGGCCTAACCTAACCTAACCTAACATAACCTAATATACCTTAGCCTAGCCTAGGTTACTCTAGCCTAGCTTAGGTTACTCTAGCCTAGCCTAGTCTACTCTAGCCTAGCCTACTAAAGTGTAGCCTACTATAGCCTAGCTTAGCCTAGACTACTCTAACATAGATTACTCTAACCTAGTATATCCTATACTAATCTAGCCTAACCGTCTATCACCTATCATGATCTACTCTCCCCTGGAATAGCCTAACCTAACCTAATCTACTTTAGCCTAGCCTAACCTACTCTATCCAACCCTAGCCTAGTGTAGCCTACCCTAGGTTGGCCTAACCTACTCTTTCCAACCCTAGCCTAGCATAGCCTACCCTAGGTTGGCCTAACCTAACCTAACCTAACATAACCTAATCTACCTTAGCCTAGCCTACCCTAATATTTCCTACTCTCTCTTAGCCTAGCCTAGGTTACTCTAGCCTAGCCTAGCCTACTCTAGCCTAGCCTACTAAAGTGTAGCCTACTATAGCCTAGACTACTCTAGGCTATTGTATCCTAGCCTACTCTAACATAGCCTGGCATACCCAAGACTACTATATCCTAACCTACTATAGCCTCACCTATTCTACCTTAGTCTACTCTACCCTAGCCTACTATAGCCTAGCCTAGCCTAGCATACTCTACTCTCACCTAGCCGAGCCTACTCTAGCATAGCCTAGCCTAGGCTAGCCTACTCTAGCCTAACCTACTCTAGCCTAGCCTAGCCTACTCTAGCCTAACTTACATTGGCCTAACCAACTCTAGCCTAGAATAACCTAATATTGCCTAACCTTGCCTAGACTAATGTAGCCTAGCCTACTCTAGCCTAGCTTAGCCAAGCCTAATGTATTCTAGCCTAGCTTAACCTACTCTAGCCTACCATAACCTACACTAACCTAGCCTAGCCTAGCCTAAACTTAGTCTAACCTAACCTAACCTATTCTAGGCTAGCCTACACTAACCTACTATACTTGAATGTACTCCAACCTAGCCTAACGTACTGTAGCCTAACCTATCTTAGCCTAACCTAACCTATCTTAGCCTAGCCTATCTTAGCCTATTCTAGCCTAGCTTAACCTACTCTAGCCTAGCATAACCTACACTAACATAGCCTAGCCTAGCCCTCCCCTACTCCATCCTAGCCTAGCCTAGCCCTACCCTACTTTGGGCTAACCTACTCTACTGTAACTTTCCCTATCCTATTGTAGCCTATCCTAGCCTAGATTATCCCTACTCTACTATAGCATAACTTAGCCTACTCTAGCCTAGCCTACTCGAACCCGCTCTAGCTTACCTTAGCCTATTCTAGAGTAGGCTAGCCTAGCTTATCCTATTCTATCCTTATGTAGCCTAGCCTATTTTAGTCTATCTTCGCCCATTCTAGCTTAGCCCAGGGTATTCTAACACAATCCAAATTTATAAAAGTTTATATATATATAAAGTTAGTAAAAAAACATATTCAAAATAAATCTTAGAAAACTTTTACATCGGAATTTAATTTTGTCATATAAATTTAAATATGGAAAGATTACCAATTTATTATGTAAATTCAGACATTTTTTCAGTATAGAATATATTCTAATTAAAAAAATATACCATATTACATTATATCTTTAATAAAAAATAATATAAAACTTGATAAGCTATAAACCACTTAAATATCAAAATATTTTAAAAAATAAATTTAATTTAATAATATTAATATAGAGAAATTATTTAAAAATAAATCAAAATAAACACTGTGAATAAAAGAAATAAATATAATAAAATTTATTTAAAATAAATTAAATTTACTAATATCTATGTTAAGAAAGAAAATATATTAAATTTAATCAAAATTACAGTGTTGTAAAATTTAAATAAAATCAGAATCTGTGGATGGTTGGATCTTTGAACACTTGTAAGATTGTGCAATAAGTAATGACGGTTTCAACCAGAAGGATATATATATCACGCAAAACCCAGATTTTCTGTCATTCATATAGCAAAAAAGCGCAACACAGATTTTTTGTCATTAAATTTCTAACTCTCTAACCTAGATGCATCCAATAGGCAGTAAACAAAAATACTTTATACACTTATTTGAAAAGAAAATTTGAAACACTGATTTGAAAAGAAATTTACAAATTATCTTTCTCCAGGAGGATTAGGATTACATGCGAAACAAAAGAGCGAAAAACAAATAAATTAGTGAATCTTAAATCCTACAGTAAATAAATGCATAATTACATTTAAAATTTATAAAAAAAACTGATAAATAAATACTAACCAGAAGATGATCCATAATGCATAATTACATTAAAAATCTATTAAAAAAAATAGATCAATATATACTAACCAGAAGATGATCCAGAGCATAATTACATTAAAAATCGGCCACTGAAGCGCGACATTCATTCATGCATCAAACTGCGGGTAAATTTGTGACCTCTCAGGCATGTCTCTCTTCTTATCTGATAACAAGGGAAAGAGACGTGACAAAAGCCAAAAAGGGAAAAAATGCACAGAACTATAAGAGAAAAAACGTGTAGAAAGATTAAGAAAACACGGAAGAAACACAGAAGCATTTACAAGATAACACGCGAATTTCCTGTGGTCCGTGGTCCGTGCGATTGGATAGCTTTTAGCTTTTTTGAGTTAACGGACAGCTTTTAGCTTTTCTAGTTTTTTCTTGCCATTGGATAGCTTTTAGCTTTTTTAGTTTTTCTAGTGTCAGACAAAATTTCTCATTGTATTCCGTTAATTCTGTGGTTTCACGAATTACAAGAGGGGAAGAAAATACTATAACTAAAAAAACGTGTAGAAACACACAAACATTTGCGAGTTTGGAAAAATATTTGCAGGCGCAGTGAACGAAGGCTAACGCAAATATTTATATAGTTGAGCGGCTGGAGAGCGGATTTTTTGTGGTCCACCGGATCGGATAGCTTTTAGCTATTTTTAGTTTTTCCAATTAAGGACCACGCAATTGGCTGCCACGGAAGATCTCTCTTTGGATTCTGGAAAAAATCAAATGAGCTCTCTCCAAGTTCTCTGGACACGCTTAATGCCTCCCGAGTCCCAAGGAACCTTGTTACATCAATTGCTGACCGCAGAAAGCACAGGACCAGAAGGGGCCTGCACCAAGATTACATGAAGTAATTAAGAAAACCCAACTGCTTTCCATTGACGCGTGGATAGATGACGTGGACGCGGAGAGAATTTCTTGAAAAGCATCTCAGGCTTTTTTCCTTAACGGGTAAATTGTGAAAAGCTCCACTCAGGCTTTTTTCTTTAACGGGTAAATTGTGATTCGCTCCACTCATGCCTTTTTTCTTAACGGGTAAATTGTGATTCGCTCCACTCAGGCCTTTTTCTTTAACGGGTGGTTAAATTGTGAAAAGCTCCACTCAGGTTTTTTCCCTTAACGGGTAAATTGTGAAAAGCTCCACTCAGGCCTTTTTCCTTAACGGGTAAATTGCGAAAAGCTCCACTCAGGCTTTTTTCCTTCACGGGTAAATTGTGATCCGCTCCACAGTCTTTTTTTACTTAACTGGTAAATTGTGATCCGCTCCTTTAACGTTCGATCAAACTTTTTTGTTATAGACGTAGTGGAAAACGGTCAATATTTCTCTTGTGTATGTCAATATTTCCTCTGCTTTTGAAACTGTGACTCTATGCATGTCCGTTCTTGTAGATTTCGATCGAGAGGATCAGCGAGAATGGATGCAGGAATTTATAGACGTAGTGGAAAACGGTCGATCTTTCATCAGTTTTCTCTTGTGTATGTCGATATTTCCTCTGCTTTTGAAACTGTGACTCTATGCCTGTCGTTCTTGTCTGTTCTCTTCTGTTCTGTGTGTTTTCCTGTTCTCGTCTGTCGTTCCTGTGTGTTTTCGTGTAGATTTCGATAGACAAGATTATATATTATTTAAATCTGAATTTGATTGAGAGGATCAGCGAGAATGGATGCAGGGATTTCTGAATGTTATTGATGGAGCTGGGAACAAGAGAGCCTTAACAACAGGGATATTTGTTGCGGCTATAACTGGCTATAACTGGTATGTTTTCTGTATTTATTTTATATTCATTTTCATGATTTATTTTATATTCATATTCATATTCTTTGATTTTGGTTCAGTAGAATTTTCCGTTTTCTTGTTCTTCTTCATCAAACAAAGCCTGTAAGCCACCTTATCATTCTGTCATTCCTGCAATTGACTAGATTTTCCTCCCCTGTTTCGACGTGGTTTCCCCTCGACCATTTTTAAATGATACAAACCCAACTAAATATAGAAATTCAGCTAAATATAGAAATTAAATCAATATCTGCGACAACATCGAATCCCAAATTAAAGTTATACGTAAAGAAACTAAAGAAGCAAGCCCCCTCGCTCACTTTCTATGTTGACATGGAGCTCAACATTTCAGTGATTTGATGAGACTTCTAGAGTTCATATCTGAAGGTGCAGACATATACATATAGAGTAGCTTGTACTTTATTTCTACTAAGTCATAATGCTCTCTTATTGGTCCCTAATCTTTATGCTCTCTTCTTTGTCCCTGCCTGGCCTAATTTTTTAAGTCTTAATGCTCTGTTATTGGTCCCTAATTTAAGTCTACTATGTCCTTTCATCTTTATAATCTCTCCTTTGTCCGCAGTCCCGTTATTTTTTTTTTAATTTTTAGTTCTCTTTTTAATTTTCTACCATACTTTCTTTAACTTTCTGTTTTCTTGTACTTTATTTCTACTGAGTCTTAATGCTCTGTTATTGGTTCCTAATCTTTATGCTCTCTTCTTTGTCCCTGCCTGGCCTAATTTTTTAAGTCTTAATGCTCTGTTATTGGTCCCTAATTTAAGTCTACTATGTCCTTTAATCTTTATAATCTCTTCTTTGTCCGCAGTCCCGTTATTTTTTTTTTAATTTTTAGTTCTCTTTTTAATTTTCTACCATACTTTCTTTAACTTTCTGTTCTTAGAGTAAAACAAGAAAGTTTCTCTCCTCTATATAAATATGTATAAAAAGAGGAAGTTAAGTTTTCTTGACCCTGTTTTAATTATTTCTTTCAATAATATAATGGAGGAAGTGTATATCATATTAGGGTTATTGGAGAAAATCCATATCTCAAAATAATGAAATCTTCGGGAACCATCTACCGAGCCTTTAAACCATGACTCCCTATCTTTATCTATTTACGCGTTTGTGTGTGATACATTTTCTCTATTTCTAGGAATGTGCAATTCAGCCATCATTATGTTGTCTCTCATTTTCTAAACGCTCATAGATACTCTCTAGCACATAACAAACTCTGCTAAATAATTATAATAAGTGGCTCTGTATTTGGCTTTGTATTTTGTATTTATGGTTGATTTCGTTTTGGCTTTTGTTATTGTTGTAGTTCCACTCTATTTTTAATGCTACAACTCCAATATTTTTGTTATTTACGATTCCAATATTGAATCATTCATGGTGGATATATTAAGTTATTTTCCAAGTTTGAACGTACATTGCAATCATCATTTATTTGAAGTTTAAAAATGGCAATCTATATATTATTTTTAGAAATTCAAATTATTTTAACTTATTGGAGTCATTCAAGCACTTACCCCATAGGTAACTGGATAGTTTTAACTCATAGCCCTTCAGTTTTAAATCTCTTTCTCATCATCATTTTCCTTTTCGTTGCTATAGCCACTAAAGTACCTTTCTATAATTGTAGTCATTGTTCTCTGCAATTTCACTATTGTTTTGTTTCTATTTGGGATTTAAATTTAGTTGTAAATGCATCTAGTAGAGAAATTTATTTATTTTTACTTTTTATTATTTTTGATAAATTTTATATAAAATTCTAATGCGTTCATAATAACATCAATTATAAAACTATTTTGAATTTAATAAGAGAATAAAATGAAATAAAAAAAAAAAGAGAATAAGAGAAATAAAGTATACATATGCCTAAGCAAGCAATTAATTTATCCACTTCACAAGTAATCAACTAATTTATCCCCTTCATATCTAGATTTATCTCTTATTCCTAAGACAAGGTTTTATGATTCTATTTTCCTATTAACCACCATTGATTTAGCTAACATTGACCAATGTAACTAAGAAATGTGAATGAAATTTTTTTAGTGATTTATTATATTTATATTTTTTAGTTATATTCATGCTCATGTAATTGTTTATTGATTCAAATTATATGATATCAAATGATTTTTTTTGCAAATTGATTTTCTTTTATAGATGGTTATTTATAATGTAAAATCATATCCATTATTTAGTTATATATTTTTTCTTATTTTTTTAAATGGTAAAATGTAAAACAAATTTATTCATGAATATAATTGTTTTATTTATTTAAAATATATAAAATAAATGTATTTGTTTACTTAAATATAAATATGAGAGAAAGAGAGAGAGGGAGGCAGGGAGGCACGTGGACATATGGAGAGAGAGAGAGACATGAGAGGGAGGGAGGCAAGGGCACAAACGAAGAGACATATAGAGGGAGGGGGACAGACGGAGAGAGAGGGAAGGAGGAGGATAGAGGGAGAGAGAGGGGGAGGGAGGGAGAAAAGAGGGAAGGAGGGAGATAGGGTGAGAGAGAGAGAGAGAGAGAGAGAGAGAGAGGGAGAGAGAGATGGGAGAGGGAGGGAAGGAGAGTGTGAGAGCAAGGGAGAGAGAGATAGAGAGGTGGAGAGAGAGGGAGAGAGGGAGGGAGAGGAGAGAGAGAGAGAGAGAGAGAGAGAGAGGCGATGGGAGGAGAGGGAGAGAGCGATGGGAGGAGGGGGAGAGAGCGGTGGGAGGGAGCGATGGGAGCGAGGGAGGGAGAAAGGGAGAGAGCGATGGGAGGGAGAGAGAGTGAGAGAGAGAGATGGAGAGAGATAGAGGGAGGGAGG